>OFHU01001202.1:0-331745 GCA_900245905.1 Lacerta viridis
AGAGAGAGATACAAAGTGTGACACCTGCGGAAAAACTTTTTTTGAAAAAATCCCTAACCGCGCGGTCAGAATTTCACCAAAAATCTGACGTTCTCCAATTTCCTCAAAAATGGTGCCAAAATTTTGCCAAGACTCTGAAGGAAGATTTGCTGGTGAAAACAGAAGGGTTTTTCATCAAAGGAAAGGAAATCAGGCCTCGACAAGTTGACCTGCGGAAAAATTTTTTTGAAAAAATCCCTAACCCGCGCGGTCAGAATTTCACCAAAAATCTGACGTTCTCCAATTTCCTCAAAAATGGTGCCAAAATTTTGCCAAGACTCCACGGAAGATTTGCTGGTGAAAACAGAAGGGTTTTTCATCAAAGGAAAGGAAATCAGGCCTCGACAAGTTGACCTGCGGAAAAAACTTTTTTGAAAAAATCCCTAACCCGCGCGGTCAGAATTTCACCAAAAATCTGACGTTCTCCAATTTCCTCAAAAATGGTGCCAAAATTTTGCCAAGACTCTGAAGGAAGATTTGCTGGTGAAAACAGAAGGGTTTTTCATCAAAGGAAAGGAAATCAGGCCTCGACAAGTTGACCTGCGGAAAAACTTTTTTTGAAAAAATCCCTAACCCGCGCGGTCAGAATTTCACCAAAAATCTGACGTTCTCCAATTTCCTCAAAAATGGTGCCAAAATTTTGCCAAGACTCTGAAGGAAGATTTGCTGGTGAAAACAGAAGGGTTTTTCATCAAAGGAAAGGAAATCAGGCCTCGACAAGTTGACCTGCGGAAAAACTTTTTTTGAAAAAATCCCTAACCCGCGCGGTCAGAATTTCACCAAAAATCTGACATTCTCCAATTTCCTCAAAAATGGTGCCAAAATTTTGCCAAGACTCTGAAGGAAGATTTGCTGGTGAAAACAGAAGGGTTTTCATCAAAGGAAAGGAAATCAGGCCTCGACAAGTTGACCTGCGGAAAACTTTTTTTGAAAAAATCCCTAACCCGCGCGGTCAGAATTTCACCAAAAATCTGACGTTCTCCAATTTCCTCAAAAATGGTGCCAAAATTTTGCCAAGACTCTGAAGGAAGATTTGCTGGTGAAAACAGAAGGGTTTTTCATCAAAGGAAAGGAAATCAGGCCTCGACAAGTTGACCTGCGGAAAAACATTTTTTGAAAAAATCCCTAACCCGCGCGGTCAGAATTTCACCAAAAAACTGACGTTCTCCAATTTCCTCAAAAATGGTGCCAAATTTTGCCAAGACTCTGAAGGAAGATTTGCTGGTGAAAACAGAAGGGTTTTTCATCAAAGGAAAGGAAATCAGGCCTCGACAAGTTGACCTGCGGAAAAACTTTTTTTGAAAAAATCCCTAACCCGCGCGGTCAGAATTTCACCAAAAATCTGACGTTCTCCAATTTCCTCAAAAATGGTGCCAAAATTTTGCCAAGACTCTGGGAAGATTTGCTGGTGAAAACAGAAGGGTTTTTCATCAAAGGAAAGGAAATCAGGCCTCGACAAGTTGACCTGCGGAAAAACTTTTTTTGAAAAAATCCCTAACCCGCGCGGTCAGAATTTCACCAAAAATCTGACGTTCTCCAATTTCCTCAAAAATGGTGCCAAAATTTTGCCAAGACTCTGAAGGAAGATTTGCTGGTGAAAACAGAAGGGTTTTTCATCAAAGGAAAGGAAATCAGGCCTCGACAAGTTGACCTGCGGAAAAACATTTTGAAAAAATCCCTAACCGCGCGGTCAGAATTTCACCAAAAATCTGACGTTCTCCAATTTCCTCAAAAATGGTGCCAAAATTTTGCCAAGACTCTGAAGGAAGATTTGCTGGTGAAAACAGAAGGTTTTTCATCAAAGGAAAGGAAATCAGGCCTCGACAAGTTGACCTGCGGAAAAAATTTTTTTGAAAAAATCCCTAACCCGCGCGGTCAGAATTTCACCAAAAATCTGACGTTCTCCAATTTCCTCAAAAATGGTGCCAAAATTTTGCCAAGACTCTGAAGAAGATTTGCTGGTGAAAACAGAAGGGTTTTTCATCAAAGGAAAGGAAATCAGGCCTCGACAAGTTGACCTGCGGAAAAAACTTTTTTGAAAAAATCCCTAACCCGCTTCACCAAAAATCTGACGTTCTCCAATTTCCTCAAAAATGGTGCCAAAATTTGCCAAGACTCTGAAGGAAGATTTGCTGGTGAAAACAGAAGGGTTTTTCATCAAAGGAAAGGAAATCAGGCCTCGACAAGTTGACCTGCGGAAAAACTTTTTTTGAAAAAATCCCTAACCCGCGCGGTCAGAATTTCACCAAAAATCTGACGTTCTCCAATTTCCTCAAAAATGGTGCCAAAATTTTGCCAAGACTCTGAAGGAAGATTTGCTGGTGAAAACAGAAGGGTTTTTCATCAAAGGAAAGGAAATCAGGCCTCGACAAGTTGACCTGCGGAAAAACTTTTTTGAAAAAATCCCTAACCCGCGGTCAGAATTTCACCAAAAATCTGACGTTCTCCAATTTCCTCAAAAATGGTGCCAAAATTTGCCAAGACTCTGAAGGAAGATTTGCTGTGAAAACAGAAGGGTTTTTCATCAAAGGAAAGGAAATCAGGCCTCGACAAGTTGACCTGCGGAAAAACTTTTGAAAAAATCCCTAACCCGCGCGGTCAGAATTTCACCAAAAATCTGACGTTCTCCAATTTCCTCAAAAATGGTGCCAAAATTTTGCCAAGACTCTGAAGGAAGATTTGCTGGTGAAAACAGAAGGGTTTTTCATCAAAGGAAAGGAAATCAGGCCTCGACAAGTTGACCTGCGGAAAAACTTTTTTTGAAAAAATCTGACGACGTTCTCCAATTTCCTCAAAAATGGTGCCAAAATTTTGCCAAGACTCCCACAGAAGATTTGTGGTGAAAACAGAAGGGTTTTTCATCAAAGGAAAGGAAATCAGGCCTCGACAAGTTGACCTGCGGAAAAACATTTTTTTGAAAAAATCCCTCACCCAAAATCTGACGTTCTCCAATTTCCTCAAAAATGGTGCCAAAATTTTGCCAAGACTCTGAGGAAGATTTGCTGGTGAAAACAGAAGGGTTTTTCATCAAAGGAAAGGAAATCAGGCCTCGACAAGTTGACCTGCGGAAAAAACTTTTTTTGAAAAAATCCCTAACCCGCGCGGTCAGAATTTCACCAAAAATCTGACGTTCTCCAATTTCCTCAAAAATGGTGCCAAAATTTTGCCAAGACTCTGAAGGAAGATTTGCTGGTGAAAACAGAAGGGTTTTTCATCAAAGGAAAGGAAATCAGGCCTCGACAAGTTGACCTGCGGAAAAACTTTTTTTGAAAAAATCCCTAACCCGCGCGGTCAGAATTTCACCAAAATCTGACGTTCTCCAATTTCCTCAAAAATGGTGCCAAAATTTTGCCAAGACTCTGAAGGAAGATTTGCTGGTGAAAACAGAAGGGTTTTTCATCAAAGGAAAGGAAATCAGGCCTCGACAAGTTGACCTGCGGAAAAACTTTTTTTGAAAAAATCCCTAACCCGCGCGTCAGAATTTCACCAAAAATCTGACGTTCTCCAATTTCCTCAAAAATGGTGCCAAAATTTTGCCAAGACTCTGAAGGAAGATTTGCTGGTGAAAACAGAAGGGTTTTTCATCAAAGGAAAGGAAATCAGGCCTCGACAAGTTGACCTGCGGAAAAACTTTTTTGAAAAAATCCCTCACCAAAAATCTGACGTTCTCCAATTTCCTCAAAAATGGTGCCAAAATTTTGCCAAGACTCCCACGGAAGATTTGCTGGTGAAAACAGAAGGGTTTTTCATCAAAGGAAAGGAAATCAGGCCTCGACAAGTTGACCTGCGGAAAAACTTTTTTTGAAAAAATCCCTACCAAAAATCTGACGTTCTCCAATTTCCTCAAAAATGGTGCCAAAATTTTGCCAAGACTCTGAAGGAAGATTTGCTGGTGAAAACAGAAGGGTTTTTCATCAAAGGAAAGGAAATCAGGCCTCGACAAGTTGACCTGCGGAAAAACTTTTTTTGAAAAAATCCCTAACCCGCGCGGTCAGAATTTCACCAAAAATCTGACGTTCTCCAATTTCCTCAAAAATGGTGCCAAAATTTTGCCAAGACTCTGAAGGAAGATTTGCTGGTGAAAACAGAAGGGTTTTTCATCAAAGGAAAGGAAATCAGGCCTCGACAAGTTGACCTGCGGAAAAACTTTTGAAAAAATCCCTAACCCGCGCGGTCAGAATTTCACCAAAAATCTGACGTTCTCCAATTTCCTCAAAAATGGTGCCAAAATTTTGCCAAGACTCCCCGGAAGATTTGCTGGTGAAAACAGAAGGGTTTTTCATCAAAGGAAAGGAAATCAGGCCTCGACAAGTTGACCTGCGGAAAAACTTTTTTTGAAAAAATCCCTGACACCAAAAATCTGACGTTCTCCAATTTCCTCAAAAATGGTGCCAAAATTTTGCCAAGACTCTGAAGGAAGATTTGCTGGTGAAAACAGAAGGGTTTTTCATCAAAGGAAAGGAAATCAGGCCTCGACAAGTTGACCTGCGGAAAACTTTTTTTGAAAAAATCCCTAACCCGCGCGGTCAGAATTTCACCAAAAATCTGACGTTCTCCAATTTCCTCAAAAATGGTGCCAAAATTTTGCCAAGACTCTGAAGGAAGATTTGCTGGTGAAAACAGAAGGGTTTTTCATCAAAGGAAAGGAAATCAGGCCTCGACAAGTTGACCTGCGGAAAAACTTTTTTTGAAAAAATCCCTAACCCGCGCGGTCAGAATTTCACCAAAAATCTGACGTTCTCCAATTTCCTCAAAAATGGTGCCAAAATTTTGCCAAGACTCCAGGAAGATTTGCTGGTGAAAACAGAAGGGTTTTTCATCAAAGGAAAGGAAATCAGGCCTCGACAAGTTGACCTGCGGAAAAACATTTTTTGAAAAAATCCTACCAAAAATCTGACGTTCTCCAATTTCCTCAAAAATGGTGCCAAAATTTTGCCAAGACTCTGAAGGAAGATTTGCTGGTGAAAACAGAAGGGTTTTTCATCAAAGGAAAGGAAATCAGGCCTCGACAAGTTGACCTGCGGAAAAACATTTTTTGAAAAAATCCCTACCAAAAATCTGACGTTCTCCAATTTCCTCAAAAATGGTGCCAAAATTTTGCCAAGACTCCCACGGAAGATTTGATGGTGAAAAAAGAAGGGTTTTTCATGAAAGGAAAGGAAAGCAGGCCTCGACAAGTTGACTTGCGGAAAAACATTTTTTGAAAAAATCCCTGACCAAAAATCTGACGTTCTCCAATTTCCTCAAAAATGGTGCCAAAATTTTGCCAAGACTCCCACAGAAGATTTGGCGGGAAAAAGAAGGGTTTTTCATGAAAGGAAAGGAAATCAGGCCTTGACAAGTTGACTTGCGGAAAAACATTTTTTGAAAAAATCCCTCACCAAAAATCTGACGTTCTCCAATTTCCTCAAAAATGGTGCCAAAATTTTGCCAAGACTCCCCCGGAAGATTTGGCGGTGAAAACAGAAGGGTTTTCATCAAAGGAAAGGAAATCAGGCCTCGACAAGTTGACCTGCGGAAAAACTTTTTTGAAAAAATCCCTAACCCGCGCGGTCAGAATTTCACCAAAAATCTGACGTTCTCCAATTTCTCAAAAATGGTGCCAAACTGTTGGCACAATTCCCCTGGAAGATTTGCGTGAAAACAGAAGGGTTTTTATCACAGAAAGGAAATCAGGCCTCAAAAACTTTACTTGCGGAAAAACATTTTTAGAAAAATCCCTAACCCGCGGGGTCAGAATTTCACCAAAAATCTGACGTTCTCCAATTTTCTCAAAAATGGTGCCAAACTGTTGGCACAATTCCCCTGGAAGATTTCGTGGTGAAAACAGAAGGGTTTTTATCACAGGAAAGGAAATCAGGCTTCAACAACTTTACTTGCAGAAAAACATTTTTAGAAAAAATTCCTAACCGGGTCTGCCTCTTATATACCTGCTGGGATTGCCTCTGTCCTGCCCCTCATCCAATGAGTAGCTTCTGGTATGCTGGAATTGACAAGGCATCTGACCCTCACCTGAATGTCATAGCACTCTACTATTCAAATTAGGCCCCAGTGTTTTTGTTACAATCCCCTTCTCAATTAAGTAATCAATTTTAATCTAGAATTTAAATTCTCAAAACTTTCTTATTTGTTAATTCGAGCAAGTAAACTACTGCTCTCACTTCATTACAAACAGTATTTCTACCTGCAACACACTTGAGCAAACCTGCTCCTCTTCCTTTCACAGATATTTTGTTGCCATTTGCAACTGTAGCTGCCTCTGATTAGTTATCATTTAACTCTTTGGGGAAATAATTAGCATCACACGTCATGTGCATGGAAGTTGCCGAACCAATTAACCAACTAGAAGGATTACTGTTAATAGCACCAGTTTTCCTATAACTTGATATTGCTGGATAGTTTTGATGAACTGCAAAAGCATTTTTAGTTTGCTTTCTGTTGCCACCCTGGAACTTTTCTTTATTAGTGCCACTTTGTTTTGTACAATTCCTTGCAAATGAAGGAAAACAACTTTTCTGCTTGTATATGTTGATAATATAAGTTTGGTTACTGAGAACAAACAAGACTGTACAGAAACAAGATGGGGAGCAGGCCTGGCCAGACATAGGTGTCCTGACTGTGACAACGGAGACCTGTGTGCTTGCTTGCTTGCTTGCTTGATTAACAGCTGTTGGGAACTTCAAGGTCCCTGCTCTCCCTTCTTATGGTCTTTGTACTGGACCTGGAGACTCCAATAGAGAGCATTCCATGTCAAGAAGGAGGGCAAATGGGCACCCTATCAAATGACAGGGCAGGAGCTACACAGAGCAGGGCCTTTTTACTCCCATTGTATGCCTCACTCTTCCCAGTAAACACTGTTCAGTAAACAGTGCAAAGGCTGAGCTGAAGCGTTCCCTGCTGGTTACCTGCTTTCAGCAATAGGAGTTGCTGTTGGGTAGTACCCAATTGGTTAGCAGTCAGATTCTAGAGCTCCCTATTGGTGGCTCTTATGTAATTCACAAAATACAGAGTCATCGTTTGTGTAAGGTTCTCGGTTAGTTGCTCATGAGTAAGCAGGCAGGACTCCGCTGTTTCGTTTTATGCTTTTATTGTGCAGACTATGTACAGTGCAGAGCTAAAAAGTTCATGTCTGTATCAAGCGGTGTCAGAATCCGGGAATGGCCCCTTCCAGGTTCTGACCCCAACAAAAGAGCTTAGGGATACGATTCCATCCTTTCGTTTCACCCCATCCTTTGGGGTGACAGAAGTTGCGTTCCCCCTATATCGCCCTCAGGACCGTGGGAGTGCTGGGTCTCTCTTGCATCCCCAGAGCCTCTACTCCCTTTCCCCTGTGGCCCCTCCTCGCTGGACACAGTGCACTGGGGCATCTCTGTAGCATCCGGAGAGCCCCTCCACCACCTTGCGCTGCGTCGGGGACAGTTCCCTGACAGTTTGGATATGGAGCTTTTATCAATTTCCGCAGTCACAAAATTGATAATCAATCAGTAGGTGAACTGGGTTCCACACAGTCACAAAAACAAATCAACTAAAAAAGCCTCAAAAACAAAAACTCAAAATAAATAGCAAAAACAAAAGCACCAAACTTAATCTATTCCGGAAGTCCATTTGACTTCCGAAATGCTCAGAAACCAAGGCACAGCTTCTGATTGGTACAGACGCCCTGCAAGCAATAGCTGACAGCCGCATCAGATGTTCGGCTTCTGAAAAACGTTCGAAAACCGGAACACTTACTTCCAGGCTTTCAGCATTTGGGAACCAAGGCGTTTGAGAACCAAGGTACCACTGTACTACCCAGTTTAAAATTGCAGCCGTTCCCGCCGGCATCTAAGAAGCAGAGAGCAGTGGCGACATGGAGGGAAGGCTTCCATTGTTTCCACCCCCTGGCCCAACCCATGTCCAAGCCTGCCTCCCCATGCGCCAAACCGGGATGCAGTTCAGCATCTGTTTCCTGACAGGTGGCACGAGCTGATGCTCACGCCATGCCACCCATCAGGAAGGGGCATAGAAGCTAGGATTCCCTCCTTGGGACCCCAGTGGAGCCTCTGCCATCCTGCAACACCGCCGCACCAGAAGTGTGAGTGGACTTGTGTACTATAATTTGCAAATGTGGCAAAACAAAGCAGTTATGTTGGGCAGCTGGGCAGCATGCACCATTTATTACAAATTCTCTCGTTTCGGAATGGTTAACATATGTTATGACTCCCTCTGTTCCAGATAAGCACTACCAACATTTTACAAGAAGAGCAAACTGGATCTAGATACGGTCGTTCATTTCTCCATCACGGCTTTACATTAAATTATGGGTTAGTTAAATGGAATGAGGGAAATAATAAAGTAAATTACATTGCCTCCATTGAGCCCAGCGGGACGTTTGATTTAGCAGGCTGATGAAAGCTGAGGGAGAAATTAACTAAGATGGCAGCAGTGGATTATTAAAAGTGATTAAAGCTTATTATTGTGTTGCAGTAATAATGGCTCCTTTTCGAGAAATACTCGAAATACTTACCGTATTTTCAACAACAACAGGAGTGCATCAGTATGGTGTACTGAATTCCTCAGCTTTCACATCCCAAGAATGAGGAGTGCTAAAAAGTTGTAACAGGACTTGGGAATTCAAAATATATTTGGGCCAAATTAATATAATTTAGTTTTAGTGTGTAAAATTGCATAGAAATCATTAAAACGATTGCCAAGTACTTGCAGTCTTATTAAATATCATAATTATAAATTATTTAGCATTACCTGACATTTGCAGAAGGTAAAATTTTATTTCTTTGGTTTTCCTCAAACAGTTTGTGCGCTTCTTCATGTAGACTGACCAAGCTAAATGTTGTCCAGTCACAAAGAAATGGCAGATTTGAATTCCACACACCCAAAAACATATTTTTAAGACCCCCCACTGAAGAAATTTGCAAAAAAAATAAGTTTCAGGGTTCCCTGTTAAAGGGGTATTGGGGGGAGGCATTGTCCATACGCCGAGAGGTTGTCATTGCTCTCCCCCACCAGTGGCGGCAAACGGGGGCGGGCTCTCTGCTTGAACATATGTTCTCCAGAGCCAGCCCAATCCCCACACATTCTGGATAACCCTGACGTTGCCCAGATCCCCGGCTGGGGGCTGGGAGGAAAAATGCCCAATGCCTGAGCCAAGGTCTCCCTACATCTGAATCTTAATAAAGTTGTGGCCAATTTTAATCCCATAACACGTTGTCTTGTGTCATTATTCTGCTCAGGGGTCGCCTGGTTTTTTTTGGGGGGGAGGGGGGGCTCCGCCTGTCCATGCAATATGCTGACAATTCAGCCCTGGTTTTCAGAATCCCACCCCGAAAGTTGTTGGACTTTTTTTTTAGGAAGACCCCAGAACCGTCGAGCTTTTCTAAGGAAAACGCAAAAGTTGCTGACTTTTTTTCTAGACAAATCCCTAAATTGATTGGGGAGAGGTAGGAAGGAAGGAGAGATGAACTTCACTGCTGGAGGGGGCATATTCCTGTGGAGGTCCCTCCCTATTTTAGGATGAGCTTCCAACTATGCACAGTGTTCCTGCATGGGGAGGGGGTTAAAAACGCAAAACACTGCTTCCTGACTCACCTGTGTCTCCAGGATTGTGATCCAGTACTGAAAATCTGAATTTTGTAGAGACTGCAGTTAGTCTACACACCAGAAGATGTCGCTCTGGAACAATTCTCCTCATCGTGCTTTCATATTTCTGTTTGTTTCCTTACATTACAAGCGGTGAAGTTATTTATTTTAATATAGGTTTTTGAAGAGTTTATTCATTGCTTCTTTCAAGAATGGAGTGCATTTTGTAACTTGGCTCATTCAATATTTGCATTAGGGTGGCAGAGAGAACTTGAAAAATAACTCTGAATGGAAACTCTAAAAACATGTCCACATCGTCACCCTCAAGACAAGGTAGCAAAAGAAGGAACCATAAACCCTCATGAAAGATGACCTGACATGAAGGGAAAATGTCTCATAATAAATTATGGGACCTATGTGCTTCCACATGAAATAGATTCCTAAGGGATTCTATTAATATCATTCTACATTCATATTCTATGAATGTGAATGAAAGTATACATATAAATACTGCATCCATCACAGATTTCAAAAGGAAATAATCCTGAAAAAATATATCAGAACTGATTCTTTTGACCAGTATTTCTGTTGCCCAGTGAGGTTTACACAACCCACACTATGAAAGAGTCTAAATACATTTTGAGTATTTTGGTGTTTTGGGAAACCAAAGTGCTTGTTTACAAAGTGATTGAACTACCAACCTCACTGTATGCTTATGAAACGTAGACCAATTATAAATGCCATCTCCAACTCCTCAAAAGCTTCCATCAACGGTGTCTCCAAAAAATTGTACACATCACTTAAGAAGGCAGGTGAACTAAGGCCAGTGTACTGGAAGAAGCAAATATCATCAGTGTCAAAGCAATGATTATTCAACATCAACTTCATTGGATTGTTCATATTGTTCGGATGCCTGATTATTGTCTGCCAAAGCAACTACTCTATTCTGAACTTAAAAATGGAAAGCATAATGCTGGTGATCAACCAAAGAGGTTTAGAGACTTTCTCAAGGCAAATCTAAAAAAAAATGTAGTATAAACATTGACAATTGGGAAACACTGGCCTGCGAGCGCTCCAATTGGAGAACAGCCTTTACCAAAAGTGTCATGGTTTTTGAAGACACTTGGACTCAGGACAAAAGGGAGAAACATGCTAAGAGGAAGGCATGCTTGGCAAACTCTCACTCAAAAAAGTGTGCCAAATACCTGCAACCCCCCCTACAATGTTTGGCAGTGCAAACCCCATGTTTCACTGTGGGTGAAAAAATGCGCCCCCGCACCCTAACCCACAGGGTCAAAAAAACCTGACATCTTCTACAAAAACCTGACATCTTCTGATTCACTAGAAAAGGGTGCCAAATACCTGCAAATGGTCCCCTGCGACCTTTAACAGTGCAAACACCACATTTCACTTTAGGCCATAAAGTGAGCCCCCAGCGCCCTGGCCCATGGTGTTTGCCAAAAACCTGGCATCTTTTGATTCACTCAGAAAGGGTGACAAATACCTGCAAATGGTCCCCTGCAACCTTTGGCGGTGCAAACACCACATTTCAATGTTGTCTGATTCACTTGAAAGCGTCACCAAACACGTGCAAATGGCCCCCTGCAATGTTTTGGGGGGCGAAATTCCACGTTTCACGGTAGGTGAAAAAATGAGTCCTTGGTGCCATAATCCACAGGGTCACGGTTTTCGCCAAAAACATGATGACGTCCGTTTCACCCCAAAATGGTGCCAAACAGCTGCAAAAGGAGCCCTGCAATGTTTGGCAGTGCAAACACCACGTTAGTGAATCAGAAGACGTTGGTATTTTGGTGAAAACCGTGAACCAGGGGTAAGGACGCCGGGGGCTCGTTTTGGGGGTTACCTGGAAACATGGCATTTGCACTACCAAGTGTTGCAGGGGGAAATTTGCAGCTGATTGGCACCGTTTTTGAGTGAATCGGGGAGTATATTGAGATGGGGATGGTTATTGAGATATGCCATAAAGGTCCCTCAAATGTCCACTTGATCTTTTTCCTTCCTCTTGGCAGTACCATATTTCTGGGGAAATAGACTTTGCACTACAGCACTGGGAGGAGAAATGTCTGCTCATGTCAAAAAGGCAGAGGTGAGATTTGTGAGCCCGGCCAACTCAATGATGTACAATAAGTGGCTGCTCTTAGGAAAGTGGAAATTCAAAACCAGTGTTTGGGGAAGGAGGATGTCAGGCTCATCTTAATTCAATGTGAAAGTCTGAGGCGAAAGAGAGCCCAGGTGCATGATTGCAAATTAAGAACATATTAAAATGACACAAAGGGTATACAATCTGGCTGCATGGATTTACATCTAGTTAACGGCGGGAGCCGAGAAGAAAGGACAGAAATCTGCCTCGGGGAAGGTTGATCTTTTGCCTCTGAATTGTGTCATTGAGTCTGCAGCATTATATACTGGGGTGAGGCTTCCTTGTCATTCCCTGCAGAATTCAAGAACCCAGGAATGTGGTAATGGGTTGGATCCTGGGATATGGGGGAATAGAATAGGCTGGTCCAAAAAAATCTATCCCGAAGGAGCAAGAAGAAACACAGAACTGGAGTCAGGCATGAGGTGCAAATGGGAAAAAAACCAGAACATGCCAGAACACAGAAGTTTAAGCAACTGCCAGAAGTTTTGATGTATCTCCTTGGAAAGGTAAAAAAAAAAGGTAAAGGACCCTGGATGGTTAAGTCCAGTTAAAGGCGGCTATGGGGTTGTGGCGCTCATTTCACTTTCAGGCTGAGGGATCTAGCGTTTGTCCACAAACAGCTTTCCAGGTCATGTGGCTAGCATGAGTAAACCACTTCTGGTGCAACCATTACGGAAACCAGAGCCCACAGAAATGCCATTTACCTTCCCACCACAGTGGTACCTATTTATCTACTTGCACAGGCATGCCTTCAAACTGCTAGGTTGGCAGGAGCTGGAACAGAGCAATGGGAGCTCACCCCATCGGCAAGCCCCAGAAGCTCAGTGGTTTAGACCACAGAGCCACCCATGTCCCATTCCTTGGAAAGCACAGCTGGCAGGCTGGTTCTGAACACGAATAGCTTGCATCTAGTTTTGATTGTTACGCCACTCCCAGCACAGGTGAAAAAGGACAGGTCCAGATTGGGGGGGGGTCTTAATAGGCAAGAAAGGGACATCAGCAAGTTCAGGGACAATTTGGTAAACTTGGTTCACTTGAGGGCTCTCAGCCCAAAGTTGTAAGGCTCTTTGCATTGACAAATAACCTCACATCAACCTTCCCTCCAATGCAGAAAGAAGCTTGTTTTCAACCCCCCCCCCATTATTATTTTTTTGAAATGCTACAGAACAGCAAGCATCCTTTTTCAGCTTGCATGCTTTTTTCATCTGCTTGAAGGGGGAGATTTAAGTCCTTCCTGTGCATCCATTTACGGTAACGTAGTTTGGGATTCAGGTAATGCGGACCTTGGCTAACAATTTCTGTGAGAAAGCTGTAGGCAACTGATTTCAGATCTTGAAGGTCAAAAATCCCTTTCTCAGTTCCTGTTCTAGGGATGCTTGAGGATGGAAACATAATTCAAATTTCTACAGATAGAAGATGCTCCCAACTAAATCCGGATACTTTAGCCAACCTTTATTTAGTTGATACAAGTACATAAATATACATGCATACACAGCTGCATGTATGCCTTTTAGATACAATAATATTGTCTCTATCTATACCAGTCTTCCCTATCCTGGTGATTTCTGGGTCATAGCTTCCAACAGCCATAGCCAGTGCAGCCAAAGGTCAGGTATAATGGGATCTGTAGTCCAAAACATCTGGAGAGAGCACCAGGTTTGGAAAGGTTACACAAAAAAGGGACTTGTAACCTGTGACTTAGCAAGCAGGGTGAGAGAAGTCCGCATTGCAAAGAGAATCTCTGAACGTTTCTTACTGCCAGAATGTTAACAGCATCCATTTCAGATTGTGGTTAGCGTTTCCCAGCGGCACTAAACAGAAAACTTGTTCCGTCATAAGAGTTTGCCCTCTGGGAAATGACATAAAGCCACTATCTAGGAAGCAGACAATATTTTCCTTGAGATGAACTTGAAGCAGGCTCCCAAGGGTTAGTTAGGAAACAGGACTGCTGGAAGGTGGAGGGCTGGATTTAGCCCAAAGGAAAGGAAATATCTCCTCCTGTGTGCTGTCCATACTTAAGAACCTAGAAGGTGCACTTAGATAACCAGTTTTTTTGTTTTTTTTAAACTCACAGCACACCCTGGGAGAGCAAGAAATAAAAATGGTTCCCGGAGTGTTAAGGAGAGCACAGGGAACACAGTGCGTATTATGCAGGAAACTTACAGACCATGGCGGCTGAAGGTGACTTCTGCGATAGGTAAGGTCCTAATAGCACCCTGGAGAGTCATTGGCTGTGAGAGGCAAAGCACAAAATATGGGGGGGGGAACTTGACTACTGCCAAATGTGTCGTGGGACAGATAAACATCTTCCTGACCCTTGTGAAGAAATGAAAAATGCAAGAGTGTGTGTGGTTTACACAACGGCTTGTAGAGGAAATGGGCACCGATACAATGTGAAGAAAGGAAGAAGCGTGCATTTGGTTTCCACCACATGTCTGTTAGTGAAAGAGAGCTCTGGCTGACATTTAGGGTTGAGTCTCATGCGAATATTCATCACTCAATGACTGCAGAATCAAACCTTTTCTGAACATGTAGTCAATGACACCAGGAATGCTGCTTTGGGGTGCAAACAGTTGATGGATGGGGTGTCAAAACGAAACTCATCCTTGTGTTAAGTAGGAGGAGAAAGCATTTGTTCTAACTTTAACTGAACAATCTTTATTTAAAATGTTAAATATGATTCGGCATGAGGTCTGCTGAATGAATATAACTTGTCATGTAAGCACACAGGGACGAAAGATCAGTGGTTTGGGTTTCCACAGACTAACGCTGCTAACCTCACAGCCAGAATGAAGATTTGACAAATTGAAAATTTGGTCAAAGATTTTATTCATTGATCTAAAAGTGGTATTTGACTCCTAGTAAGCTAGCATAAATGTATAGAACAAGTACAAATATCTGCTGGAAATGTAAAGAAAAAGAAGGTACCTTCTATCATATGTGGTGGTCATGTAGAGTAATAAAGGCTTTCTGGGAGATGATATATAAAGAACTGAAACAAATGTTTAAAATAACTTTTGTTTAAAAAACAAAACAAAACAAAACCAGAAGCCTACTTATTAGGAATTGTAGGCAGTGCTTTTTTCTGAGGGGACGCAGGGGTAAGCATACCTCTAAACATTTTGTGAATCTTTGTACTTTTGTCCATTTACTGTATTTATTTTCCCCGATTTCAACTATAAAATGGTGATTTTCTTGAGTCAAAATGGGAGCACCCCTAAACATTTCTTTTTAGAGAAAAGTACTGATTGTAGGTACTGACATCCCAAAGGAACAGAAGAGACTTTTCATCTATGTGACAACAGCGGCACGGATGCTACTAGCTGAGATGGAAAAAAATCCCTACCAGAGAGGAATGGCAAGCCAAGCTGTTAGATTAAGTTGAAATGGCAGAACTGACTGGAAAGCTCAGGGACCAGGAAGACAAAAGCTTCAAGAAAGAATGAGGAAAATTTATAATTTACTTAGGAGACCACTGCAAGCAGATGAAAACATTTTAAATCTCACTTGTAATGTAACACAAACTATGGACAATATGGATAGATATAAAATATAGACTATGATATAATATGCTGTTGGAAACCTTGACATTAGGACCCACGGAGGGGATGGGGGGAAGTCTAGAGATATCATAATAATAATAATAATAATAATAATAATAATAATTTATTTGTACCCCACCATCTGGCTGGGTTTCCCCAACAGAGATTAAAAACACGATAAAACATAAAACATTAAAAACTTCCTAAACAGGGCTGCCTTCAGATGTCTTCTTAAAGTCAGGTTGTTGTTTATCTCTTTGACATCTGATGGGAGGGCATTCCACAGGGCAGGTGCCACGACCAAGAAGGCCCTCTGCCTTGTTTCCTGTAACTCAGAGAAATCTCTTATATGGATATGTATTTGGTTTTGTTATAAATTTACACCTGTAAAATCAAATAAAAATGATTAAAAAACACCAACAAGGAAACAACAAAGAGGTTATATTCATTAATCTAGCTAAGAAAGGACTTGCACCAATCAAACAAAATGAAAGAAGGCAGGTATAATCTGTTCGGGTAGGCAGGAAATGCCTACATGAGCCAGACCACCTCTGAGAACCAAACAACCACCCTGGATGAACCCCACACAGGTGCGATGGAAGGCAAATAGCATATTCTGCTAAAGGGAAGTTGTGGCTGTGTGACCTGGCTTGTGACTGCTCAGCAGGTGGCACAAACCAAAGCTGCCCCTGCAAGCCAATTGACAAGAGGATGTTATCTTGCCCAGAGAAGGATGGAAGAGACAGCCCTGACCAGAGAAGAATGGCAAATCAAGCTGATGGACTATGCTGAAATGGCAAAATTAACTGGAATCAAGAGGATAATACTTTTTAAAAAGAATGGGAAATGTTTATGATGTACAGTATATACAGTGATACCTTGGTTCTCAAACTTGATCCGTTCCGGAAGTCCGTCCCAAAACCAAAGCGTTCCAAAACCAAGGCACACTTTCTCATAGAAAGTATTGCAAAATGGATCAATCCGTTGCAGACACTTGGAGGGTCTGCTGTTTTCAATCAGAACTGGCACATCGGCACGGGCAAAGTGTTAAGTTTTAGATTCCCAGAAAGTTGATTCCAACAGAACCGTACATGCAGCATTTAAACAAAGCTAGTTCTTTTTTTGCTAGTAAATCTTACTTTTTACTCACAGAGCCTCTATTAGTGGGTCATCTGGCCTGTGTCCCTGAAAGTGCTTGCTATGACTGTATTCGTGCTCCAATTTGGCTGGCTGAAATGTATCACTGAAACATTCAGCATAAACCTGCACTTTAACCATGTTTGTGTACCTGACTTTTTTTCTCATCCAGGGGACTTTGGCTTCAATCAAGTATGGCTTACAACCCATTTGAGAAATAGCTTCCATAATCATCCAACTCACAATTAAGATGAAATTATATATATATATATATCTATATATATATATCTATATATATATATATATATATATATATTGTCAAGAAGGGGGAGAACTGTCCTTTCGTTGATATCATTCTTCTCTTGGAAAAAAAAGGAAAGTAAAAGAATATTGGTTTTCAGAGGTCATCACAAGTCTAATGATTAAATCAATACGGGCATTTAGAGACTTAATAGAACTGAAAGTGAAACATGCTCTACATTTTGAAAAGCATCTCCAAATATCCTCACCTTTCATCCAACAAGCTGAATGTGTCTGATTAAATCACTGCGATTCACTACCAAGCTGAAAGACTTCCTGAAAACAGCCACAGTTCTCGTAGCGAACATCTCTACGAGGGTTGCCATATTTCAAAAAGTAAAAACCAGGACACCCCAAAACATACCAAAAAAAGAACCTGCAATTTTTCGATTGACTTGCCTGAGATCCGGGACAAAGCGCCACATTTCGGAACTTCCAAGTTCTCAGCTAATGCAGCAACAGTCTTCAGTAGAATCCCGTGACCTTGTTTCTGATGGCAAGAGTTTGTGCTGCAGCTAAAAAGAATCAAACAAATGCAGCTCTCATGTTAAGCAGACCAGGTGAAAATTTGCAGAAAATTAAAAAGCAAGCATGCTAGAGGGAAGGTTTTAACCTAGTCTGCCCCCAGAAGTACCACTTCTATACCTGTAGGGAGTGTGTTTCTGTTTATTTTGGTAGGGAACTATCCAAATATTGGTCCGCTTGTCATCTAAAGGGGTACATTCCAGCCACAGATAAATCACATAAGCTTGCAGAACCTCCAAGTGTCCCTATTTTCCAGAGACATTCCCAGATTTATAGAAGATGTCATTAGAAACAAAAGTCTCAGATGAAATATGGAAAGAAATATATCGTCCAAAGTAGGTTTACCATGGTGTGTGTGTGTGTGTGTGTGTGTGTGTGTGTGTGTGTAATATTTTTTGGTTCTATCTCTGAAATATATACCCATAGATTAGGAGAATGTTTTGGACATTTAGTGACATGTGCGGAGATTAAGTTTTTTTTTTTAAAAAAAGAAGTTAATTAGGCATATGCAAGAAATAATTGGATATTGCATACGTATCAATCCTTTAATGGTTGTGCTGGGAAATCTTACAGAATACGTGAGATCAGAACACTGAAATTTATATGGGTTTTGATAACTGCTTCTAAAATAGTGATAGCAGCCAAATGGCTTACCCCAACAGTTTGAACAGAACAAGAGTGGTTTAATAAAAATTGGTACTTTGGCAAAATGAGTAAATTAAAGGCAGACAAAGAAATGAACAATTTAAGAGCTTTCTGGTCCTCCTTTATTAAAGAGATGAAACAACATCTACTAGAAATAGCTTTTTCCACTACTGTTATATGAATAATTTACATCACAGGAGCTCAAACAGGATCATATTGGAAAATATATTTTTTATGTTTAGTTAATTAAAGTTATGTCTTTAGTGTATGATTATTTAGAAGTTATAAATTTGATGAACATTAAAACATATTATGTTGTCTGTGTTGTTTGTTTGCATTTATGCTTATAACAGTATATTTTAAAAAGGTATATTTCTGACCCATGTCTCTTTTGCATGTGTTTATCTGTAAGGCTTTTTGATTTGCACATTTACCTGTGAATTAAAAACAAGCAAACAAAAATTTGCAGGTAAATGCATACATAAAAGTGCATTTAAATGCATCACCTCTTGAAATATGCCTTTCCCATGTATTTTAAAATTTGTTTCGAGCCAAGGAGTATCAAGCAGTGTGAAAGCCAGTGGATCCCAAAGTTCAAATCTGCACAATTCGTATCAAAATTCACAGAGATCAAATCCCTGAAACGTCTCCAGTTCTAGGGTTTATTTTGGCTGCTGATGGTTGTCCTTTTGTGTGCTAGGACTATCCACTTTAGGAGGAAAGAAAATCCTTCATACATTTTGAAATCCTGTTGTTTACCAGAATAAGCCTTGTAGAACAAAAGCTAAAAAGATTGCTTCATGTCCTGGTCTTGATTTTTGGAAACACCGTGCTCCCCTTTAAACCTTTCCCTCTTATTTCTTCTTCTTCTTCCAGTGGGTCTTTGGAGAAATATTGTAGTTAGGTTTCCATTTCTATTCATGTAGAATCAAAGGGTGAAATAGATTGGAGCGCTTCATTTGTTTTGCCTTTTCCTTCCTTCTATAGCAAATATGGAAAGAGATTGAAAAGCTGGTCCGAGTGCCCTTGACATTGGGGGGGGGGGTGTCATTTTGATGCAGTGCTTGGGACAAACTTTCAAATCCTCTCAAAAGAAAGGAATGATATAAAATATCCCAACTTTAAAGAGAATAGTTGGGGGGGGGAAACAAAGCTGAAATAATTGTTATGAGTTTGTTGGGAAGCAGGCTAACTTCCTGTGCTCAGGAGATAGCCTGGGTGATGTGCCATTAAATGAAACAAAGGAAAGTGGCTCCGTGAGAAATGTCAAATGTCTTTTTTACTGTTTGATCCAAGATTCAGCAGTCTGAGTACAACTTTCCTAACTAAATGTAGTTTCCGAACACTACTCAGAGGTGGCTTCATGTAGAAAACATTATAACAATGTAACTAAAACGATGTAAATAACATTGGGAGTGCAGCGACAGTTTTTAACTTACGGGTTATTTCTCTTAATAGTAACCAAGAGAGGAGTACAGGAAGTGTTGCTCGGGAACCAGAGTGGCCTGATCTTCAATGAGGTGGCACATATATAGATTGGCTGTGTAGTTCTGAGGGAGATTGTCTTCTGTATGTTTGGTTGGATGTCTTCCTGCTATGTACAAGGCCTGCGGTGAGACAGACCCAAGTTCTCTGTTTATTCATCCTCATTGTTGAATTTCCCCAATAAAGGGTTATGGAGACTTTTTCCCTCACTATCTCTGATATTTGGTATGATATTATTGGCAAATCAAACTGTAACCATAGATGGGCCTTCACACATTACACCAGATGAAAGGTTCATTTAATGGCTCAGTGATTTAATGGGGTGTGTGTGTGTTACAGAAAGTCACTTATTGGTAGCATTTTGCTATTGTGTTGCCTTCATAATGTGAGATGCAATCGGGTATATTTATCCATTGTGACAAGGATAACTCATAAGTCTTGCTTAAGACATGGCTAAACACAAATTGGATTGCATTGGGATATACTAATAAGAAAACTTCACCATAGGAGAATTATGATAAAGACTCACTCTTAGCAGCACTTTTCATTACACATGACTTCAGGAATTCTAGCAGTGTCCTGATGAGGTGCTAAAAATGAACTGGAAATATATTTTAAAAAATCATGGTAAAGTGCAATTTGCAAATGGAAGCTAAGTGCCTTGAAAATACAAAGGCACTGAAGTGTTTTTACTCAAGCATTAAGCATTTGGGGCTGACATTCATATCCTGTGAGAATACACCATTTCTCATAAGACACAATGTGATGGTGTCATAATTTTTGCTTAAAGTAATGACAGCCAGTGGTCACCTTACCATCAGAATAATAGTTCATACTTAAGCAGAAAGAGAACATACAAGCAATATATTTGCCATCCAGGAGCATTTCTTGAATGTAAGCAAGAAAGGTCTCTGATTCAGGGAAAGCTATGCACAAAACATGCCGCGTACAACTAATTCTGTGTATCTCTGGTTTGTTTTTTGTTTTTTTTAATCACACACATTGGTGCCAGATATAATATACAGATATTCATTCTCTTCCATATCAATCAACATTATGGCAGTCCAACTGGAAATCCATTTGACCACATGCTTCTGATACAGATGGGAAAGAAATTCAATTAATGAACCAAATGCACAGCCATCCTCAGCACCAAAATGTGGAGCTGTACTTCACCCTACTTAATCTCAATTAATATATTAATTGAATAAAAGAGCAATAAGGTTATGTGATGTATAGATAAGCCAATTTCCACTGTATATAAAAAGACTTTTTTAAAAAAAAAAATCTCAGAACACATTAAGTGCTTGGTAATTTGCAAATGATCCCATTTTTTTCCCTTTTCTTGCAAAGTTAAGACATCTTGGTCTGGTTGCAAGCTATTTGCAATTTGAGCTCAGTTTCTTGGGAGTTTTGCCCTGCAATGCAATCAAAACGGGCGATTTTTGAGCAGTTTGAAAAGAAACAAATGGTACGTTTGTTTGTGCTACAAGATTTGGTTGGTTCTGGTTGAAATGGGTTTCTTTCTGTTAACATGACTTAAAATGACTTGTGATGATGCACACTTGGAGTTTAAAAGCTTTTAAAGGTTTTGGGCATGGTTTAGCAACTCTTGTTCCTTTCCTTTCTGCTAAACCCTTGAAATAGATACCACATTTTTCTGTGTATTAGATGAGTATTTGACTAAAAAATAAAAAATAAAAAACTGGGGTCGTCCTATACACGGATAGTGGCATGGGGGACAGGAGAAGTGGTGTGCCTGCCAGCCAGTTGGTGGGAGCACAATTTCCCCCAATGCCACTGCACACGGGAAATGATCTAGGGAGTGTTTCATGCCCGCAGCTGCGTGGGGGGGGGAAAGAAGCTCAACAGCTTTGGGCCATCTCCCCTCATTTTCTTAAAATTTAGTCCCCAAAAATAGGGGAGGTCTTATACATGGGGGTGTCTTATAGAAGGAAAAAAATATATTACTTGATCCAAAATGTGTTGGATCAATTTAATAACAGACATTCATCCTTTGCAACAAAATCAAAAATTCTTTCCAGTAGCACCTTAGAGACCAACTGAGTTTGTTCTTGGTATGAGCTTTCGTGTGCATGCACACTTCTTCAGATACACTGAAACAGAAGTCACCAGATCCTTAAATATAGTGAGGGAGTGGGGAGGGGTATTACTCAGAAGGGTGGTGGGAATGGGTGATCAGCTGATAGGTGTGGAAAACGCTGATCACCCATTCCCACCACCCTTCTGAGTAATACCCCTCCCCACTCCCTCACTATATTTAAGGATCTGGTGACTTCTGTTTCAGTGTATCTGAAGAAGTGTGCATGCACACGAAAGCTCATACCAAGAACAAACTCAGTTGGTCTCTAAGGTGCTACTGGAAAGAATTTTTGATTTTGTTTTGACTATGGCAGACCAACACGGCTACCCACCTGTAACTGATCCTTTGCAACATCTTTGATATACATTTCTCTGTTTTGTTTACAACCTGAGTTCACCTGCAATGGTTCCTTCTGTCTCTCCCCACTGGAAGGAAGAACTTGCCACTTTCTTTCTTCTTTTTTTCAGAGATTTACAGTGCAGTCCTATTCAGGTCTAATCCAAAACTGCATTGGGTTCCATATAAGCATGTTGATCCTTAAGTATCCATCCCAAAAAGGCCTGAAACTTTTTTCTCCTCAAATTCCAGGTGTTTATCTCGGTTTATCACCAACTGTAGCTGAGGCTGTGTTTAAGAACTACATCCCAAATTCTTCTCCACTGCAAAATCAGTCATCTATCCAGTTATATGAGTTCATTATTTTGCAGTCCCCAACTGCCCTGCAAAACCCTCTCAGCATGGTGATCAAGGTCTGCCTGCGCTAGAGATGATATTCATGTACTGCATTCATAAACCCATCTTTCTGTGCTCAGTGATATTGTACCTAGTGAACCTCATTAATTTGCCTGCAACAAAATAAGTTTTCATTCTAAATGTCTCCATTGATTCTAACGTTTTTCTAATTGCTCTGGGCTAAAATGGATCTCTGCTGATGTCATTATAGCATCAAGGGGCGAATTAGCCAATCATCCAGAAGGATCATAGCAACAAACTGTGATCCTATGCATGTTTACTCTGCAGTAAGGCCTACTGTGACCCAGGTGGCGCTGTGGGTTAAACCACAGAGCCTAGGGCTTCCTGATCAGAAGGTCGGCAGTTCAAATCCCTGCCACGGGGTGAGCTCCCATTGTTCGGTCCCAGCTCCTGCCCACCTAGCAGTTCGAAAGCACGTCAAAGTGCAAGTAGATAAATAGGGACCGCTCCAGTGGGAAGGTAAACGGCGTTTCCGTGCGCTGCTCTGGTTCACCAGAAGTGGCTTTGTCATGCTGGCCACATGACCCGGAAGCTGTCTGCAGACAAACGCCGGCTCCCTCAGCCTATAGAGCGAGATGAGTGTCGCAACCCCAGAGTCGGACACTACTGGACCTGATGGTCAGGGGTCCCTTTACCTTTACTTTTAATGCCTACTGTGTTTAATGGGGCTTTAATGGGTCCATTAATTAAACACCACTAGGGTGGGGTCAGGATTGATTGTATACTGTGAAGCAGAATGCATGATTGACAAGTGACACTTGTCTTTGCCTCCACAACAATTTTATGCCTCATAAAAATACTCTGTTCAGCCTGTTGCCTTTAAACAACTCAAAGGCACCAAATTCAAAGTGATAGACTTTATTTATTTATTTATTTATTTTAAAGTAGTCACATCATACATTATTTAGTGGTTTACTATTTAAAACTATCTTCCTTTCTCTGTATACTTCCTTTCTCCATATTTCAGAAATGGTGCTCAATCTACACTGTATTTAAAGGAATATCCACAACAACGATTTCCTGCACAGAGATTGCTAGAAGTGCAAACTGAGCTATTCATATGGAAAATCTATGGGATCTGTTGAATCTGATATGTAGGAAAGAAAAGTGAATTTTATGCAGCTTCATAAATATTTGTGCTTCTTTGACTTTACAGGCATTATTCATGATCAAGGGACAGTGTACGATTGCTGATACACATACAAATGACTTCCTGAAAGCCCAGGCACAGGCATTTTCAGTAAATACGTACATGACTCTAATACGAGATAAATTCAGCCGGGCATCAGCAAGAGAAATTATGTAGCATGCTGCTCTGAAAAGCTGGTTTAACCTTAACCTAAGTAGCAGATGTTTTAAAGAGGAGTGAAATCAATTGACATGAAAATGAGATTTCCTAAACTGACAGCCAGTATCAAATTTGCTCCTGAACTTCCTGCTGAAGTGAAATATCTATTGGGATTTTGAGGAAAGATGCAGGAATCCTGATCAAAATAGTGATATTTCTAAAGGAGAAAGAGCGTACACACAGATTACAGGCAAAGCAAACTTTGAAGTGAGTGTTGTGGTTCTTGCTCAATCGGAAAAGCAAAAGTATATAGGAGTTGGTTTTTCTTGTGCCAGTGTGGTGTAGTGGTTAAGAGTGGTAGACTCGTAATCTGGTGAACCGTGTTCGCGTCTCCGCTCCTCCACATGCAGCTGCTGGGTGACCTTGGGCTAGTCACACTTCTTTGAAGTCTCTCAGCCCCACTCACCTCACAGAGTGTTTGTTGTGGGGGAGGAAGGGAAAGGAGAATGTTAGCCGCTTTGAGACTCCTTCGGGTAGTGATAAAGTGGGATATCAAATCCAAACTCCTCCTCCTCCTCCTCCTCCCTCCTCCTCCTCCTCCTCTTCTTCTTCTTCTTCTTCTTGGAATAAGGTTCACAAAATTTATCTGCGGACTTGTACATAGCACACCTTCAACCCGAAAGGTTACTGCCACCCCATCAAAGCCTTTCTTACCGGGGTGGTGTAGCTGTGGTCGCTGTTTCTGGGTTCTGGCTAAATATTATTATTATTACTATTATTATTACTATTATTGAATTTATATACCGCCCTATACCCAGGGGTCTCAGGGTGGTTCACAGAATAAAATCAAGATATAAAACCACAAAATACATAATAAAAATAAAAACAACAACCCAATAGCCCCCCCCCAAAAAAAACACATTTTAAAAGGGCATAGGATGTAAATCAGATCAACCAAAGGCCTGGTTAAAAAGGAATGTTTTTGCCTGGCACCTGAAGGTATATAATGAAGGTACCAGGCAAACTTCCCTGGGGAGAGCATTCCACAGACCGGGAGCCACTGCAGAGGAGGCCCATTCTCATGTTGCCACCCTCTAGTCCTCTCGAGGAAAAAATAGTTTAATCCAGAAAACAACTTCAAAGTAATGAGCTAAGGCAGCACTGAAATCTTTGCAAAATAAGCATACAGGAGAGAGATGGCTATATTCCAAATACATTTCCAATAAAGGGCAATGGCCCAGATACACTATGGTTGTGACTGTGATATCAGACTTAGCAGGCTAAGGCCAGTTGTATATCAGAAATGTTTTCTGTGCCAGAAGGTGTGGTCATAAGTGTGTTTGCCTTGGGTTCTGACTTGCTTCCTGGGCCACAACATCCACCTGGGTCCCAGGTCATGACACCCATGTATCAGAAGGAGCATGAAGTGCAGAGGGTTTGAGGACTGGGACAGTCACAGGGAAACCAAAATGTTTGTTTACAAAGCTATTGCACTACCAACCTTACTGTATGCTTGTGAAACGTAGAACACTTATAAATGCCATCTCCAACTCCTCGAAAGATTCCATCAACGGTGTCTCCAAAAATTTTACACATCACTTGGGAAGACAGGTGAACTAATGCCAGTGTACTGGAAGAAGCAAAGATCACCAGTGTTGAAGCAATGATTCTTCAACATCAACTTCATTGGATTGGTCATATTGTTCGGATGCCTGATTATCATCTTCCAAAACAACTACTCTATTCCGAATTTAAACTCCGACAACTGGGAAATACTGCGAGCGCTCCAGTTGGAGAACAGCCTTTACCAAAGGTGTCATGGACTTTGAAGATGCTCAAACTCAGGACAAAAGGGAGAAATGTGCTAAGAGGAAGGCATGTTTGGCAAACCCTCACCGTGATCAACTCCTGCCCAGAAACCTATGTCCCCACTGTGGAAGGACGTGTGGATCCAGAATTGGCCTCCACAGTCACTTACGGACTCACTGTTAAGACTATGTACATGGAAGACAATCTTATTTGGCTACAAGTGATCACCAAAGAAGAAAGAAGAAGTACTTTTTGATGCCCAAGGCAGACAATCCCACAAATTCCCCTCTGTGAATGCAGCAGCAGCATAATAATATTTTAATTTAATACTTAACAATCTGCTGCCATTTCATGATACCGAAAATCAGTAAGTAGCCATCCACAGTAGAGTTAGCCTTTCAAGGTTCCCCTGCCGAACCCCAACACACACACACAACCAAGGTCAATGAGCAACCTTGGACCCATGTTGCAATCATTTGGCTAGATCTAGACTGATTTAGTTGCACTTATTTCTCATTTAAATTAGTGTAATTTGAGCCCATCTCTAACTTGTCCCTATCATAGGGGCATAGTCTAAATCCAACCCACTAATGGTGAACATGCCTCCATCAACCAACCCCAAGAAATAAGAAGCTAAAACATGAGAAAAGGGATAGAATTAGCTTTTCGGAAAAAAATTAATTTGGAGATGCATACACAGGGGGAGGGGGATCCAATTTTAATTTCACAGTTAAAAGAGTTGCTATGGTTTTTGAAGTAGAATAACAAGTATGCAATTTCATTTAAAAAAAAAAAAAAACCTTCAAAAAAGGCCTTCATGGTCCCTATGACAGTTCAAATCCATTAACAAAATAATGGAAACTTGCCCTAGGAAGAGACACACAGCAGAGTGCATATTCCTCGTGAGGTTGAAACTGAGCACCACAGATAACAGTTGTGCCCAAGGCAATAAAATGAGAAAAACATCCAAAACACAGCCCCCAAAATGGTGCCCTTTTATTTATCGGAGCACTTATTAATTGCTAATGCAGAGCCCAAAGGATCCTGTTCGTGTCTATACCTTGCTTGTGGCATGCACTGAACAAAGGGAATATTTATTTCATGGTAACTACCATTCCCAACCACCTTAATAATATCATAATCATCATCATTTTATACATCATTATGAAAGCACAGGGCAATGTAAGAAAACACAGCTGATTTCTGCCCCCCCTGAGCTTACTATTTAAATTACAGCGACAGGATGACACAAAGAGGAGAAGAAATTAACAGTAGCTAACAGTGGTGTGTGTTGATTTATTTTTTTATTTGTAGAGGAACAGTTAGGGCCAGAGGCACCAGTTTACAAGGGCAATTTTGGGGTGGGGGGGAGGAGGCCTGGTGTTTCACCTCCTTCCCTAAGCTGGGTAGAAGCTTCCTGGGTTTTGAAAAGGAGACGCCAGGGAAACATTTAGGGGACTAACCTAGTTTCCCCTAGTCCAATGACCACACACCACTAATAGCAAACACAGAGACAAGAGAAGCATGGGGGGGGGGGGAATGAGAGCTGCAAAGTATGAATGCCAGGAAATTTGGTGTGAATTGATATAGCCTTGTAAGCAGCTGGCCCACAGGATACCATGCTATTTCGTGAAGTGGCCAGCTGAGCCAAAGGAGCCTCGTACAACCTTGTCACTTGACCTACAGAAGAACCACATGGGTTGCTTTGTGGTGAGAAAGCCTTCTCTGGATGGTAAAAGGAAAACATCCAACAGATGCTTCTTCCTGGTTCTGTGTCTCTCTTGCCTCCTCGCTAGGAGGGGAGGGAACTCTGTTGCAACAGAATAAATAAAAATCTGTCTTGCTTTCACTGCCTCCTGCCTCCATCCATTCATCTCTGACCGACCATGGACTTAGGGGGACGCAGTCCCTTGGGGAGTTGGGCAGCAAAAGCCAACTGCCCTTATTTTTCTATATCAGGGGTGTATTTGGGCAGCTGGGGAGAGGGCAGGTCTGCTGCTGGAGTAGCAGAACTAGAAAGTTTGCTGTGAAAGCTTTGGAGTGCCAAACCTGTTTATGTTAGCTGAAGCCACCAGGCAGGAGCCATTAAAAAAGTGTTGTTTCCAAATATGCCATTTGCAGCACCCTTTATTGCCTTGGACAATTTCCCTTTTTATTTTGTCTTCTTTTGTCTCCTAATTCCTCGTGCTGTATAATTTCTTCTGTATCCAACTGGTCATCTGCTGAACTTGTATTTTGGTACCCCTCCAAATAAGGGACCCAGGTGGCGCTGTGGGTTAAACCACAGAGTCTAGGGCTTGCTGATCAGAAGGTTGGCGGTTCGAATCCCTGCCACGGGGTGAGCTCCCGTTGCTTGGTCCCAGCTCCTGCCCACCTAGCAGTTCGAAAGCACGTCAAAGTGCAAGTAGATAAATAGGGACCGCTCCAGCGGGAAGGTAAACGGCGTTTCCGTGCGCTGCTCTGGTTCGCCAGAAGTGGCTTTGTCATGCTGGCCACATGACCGGAAGCTGTCTGCAGACAAACGCCGGCTCCCTCGGCCTATAGAGCGAGATGAGCGCCGCAACCCCAGAGTCGGACACGACTGGACCTGATGGTCAGGGGTCCCTTTACCTTTTTTACCCCTCCAAATATTGTATTTGGCCTTATGAACTCTGTTAATTGTGTTTGTTTAGATAGATAGATAGATAGATAGATAGATAGATAGATAGATAGATAGATATAGAGTTTATAGAGAAAAATACAAAACTTAATAAGATAAAAACATAGCGGAAAAGAGAGAGATAAGAAGAGATAAAAAAGGTTAAAAGAGAAAATAGAAAAGATAAAGGTCAGAAACGAAATAACTTCCAATTCTTCATCTGTCCCCTATATAAAAAATATATTCACTTCATCTACTCCAATTTGACACTCCTGATTCTGTTAATTGTTAGCTTTCTATGTACTCGTGGGAATATTATTCGGATGGTCTCTCTATTTCATTTTTTTTGTATTTCTATTGAAACATTAATTTTCAAAAGGCATACAATCAAGATGCTTAGTATATAAAAGAAGCACACCTGTATGGACCAACATGGCCACCATGTTCTTTAACTCAGTTAGTGCTATAGGCACCTTGCTTCATTTGTACATGAATATGTCTTCACAGCCATGGGTCCTATGTGTGCAGCACATAGTGTGACATACACTTTGGCCATTTAAAATGTGCTGGTCATGAGAAGTCCCACATATTTTAGGCATCCACTTTAAAATCTGGCCTTCGGCTTGGCAGGAGCAGACATTGTAGTGACTCAACTCAGAAGCCAATGGATGAGGAAAGGGGATCCCGAGAAAGAATCCCATGATGTCACATTTATTCCAGAATTGTTTCAGTTGAAAATCAGGATGTGGACTAGTGGTTGGTTACATATGAACACATCCTATAGCAGCTGATTTTAACACGAGTGTTTCTCCAGCCAGAAACTTTTTTTAAATTAATCCATTGTGGAGCTGATCCATTGTCCAAACCAAGTCAAATATTGGAACAGGAGTCCGTCCAAGTGTCCCTATTTTCCAGGGACGTCCCTGATTTAGCGAAACCATCCCAGTTTCTGATTTGATCCCGGAATGTCCCACTTTTCCTTTCGGTGTCCTTATTTTCATTGGATAAACGTTGGAGTGTCTCAAGTTTTATGGAATATATATTTTTTAATTCATTGTAAATTACCATTCTATAAGACGCCCCCATGTATAAGACACCCCCTATTTTGGGAGACTCCGATTTAAGAAAATTGGGGGGAGATCTATCAATGCATAAAATGCCCCCAAATTTTGGACATTATTTTTAAGGGGGGGGGGAACCTAGTCTTATACACGGGAAAATACGGTACTTCCCAGAATTGCCTGATTACTTTACAGGACCACAATGTGTGGAAAAAAAATCCCTCTTCTTCATTGCATTTCCAACATTTGCCTTTTTCTTTTTTAAACATTTTCGCTAGTTTGACAGGTGTTAAGTACCATGTGTAAGTCATTTTCATCATATTTTCTTTTAGTGTGTAACAACACGCCATAAAATTTGTATTTACTCTCCATAAATTCACCCATAGCTCATAATTAATATTATGACCCACATCTTGTGCCTACTTAATCATACTTGATTTCACAAATTCTTCTTTTGTTTCCCTAGCAGGTCTTGAGCAAATCCAGCAGAATTGGAGCTCATAGAAATGAACAGAGGAAGAAATTTGAAGATTAAAAATTTGGAATACGCGATTTAGTAAAGAAACCAGGAAAAGGGTGAAAGGGAAGTCACAGGGTATTTAGTTGTATGTAGAGATTGATATGAAAGTCGTACAACTGGGGGCATGGAGGGAAGGGGATGTGGGATGTGTGTCTTTTGTTTCTGTAATAAAAATCCAATTTTTATTTATTTTTAAAAAGGGTAAATGCTGGCAGGTACAGTAGGATGTCCCTATTTTCATTGGAGAAATGTTGGAGAGTATGGCGTTATCTGACCCACCCACCCCAGCCGCCTGAAGGCAATCCTTTACCGGGAAGTTTTTGAAAATGTTTAATGTTTTATTATTTTTTTATATATATGTTGGAAGCTGCCCAGAGTAACTGGGCATTTTATAATGGGACATCCCTATTTTCATTGGAGAAATGTTGGAGGGTATGGAGGAGTTGCTCGCTTGAAACCTGAGGCACAGATGTCACAAACACCATTGACTTAATTACAGTTACAGATAGATCTGCATTCTGGCCTGCTGCTGCTGGTATAGTATCATTGGCAGGGATAAGAGGAGATTTTTACAGGCACATGCAGCAAGCTACGCTGTTGTCTTCAGTATCCCGCAGTGCCATTCCACATGCGAAAAGCATTCACGAAAGGCATGAATTGCAATTAGGTTTTATGCGCAGCAAACTCGTAAGGAATCTGTCCGGGGAGCTAAATGGTTTTGGAAGTATTCACACTGAACCATCTTTGCCACCCGCCGGCTGATGGACCTGGGGCTGCGTTGAAGTTTTCAAGAGTTAATCCAAATTTCATTAGATGATCTCTGGCGAATATCACTAATTAATGCACACTCCAGAGCAAATGCTCTATTGTGTAGATGGGCAAAAGTTCAAACAAAACATTATCTACAGCAATAAACGCATCTCTGTACTAGTTGGAATGTTTGGGAAGTAGAAGCCGTTACAAAAAAATATATATATTGATGAAAACTCAAAGAGAGGTTTATCTGAAATATGGAGCAGTATACAATTTACATAAAACTTTTTTTAGGTCCCACTGCATCCCAGTAGCATTATGAGATGCAAAGGAAAACAGAAAAAGAAACATGAGCAGGTGAAATTCCCTCTTGTACACAACTATTAAAGGTACAGTTTTGCCCTCTTTTTCATCTGGTCACCCTACCTAAAGATGAACATAAAGCTGCCTTATGCTGAGTCACACAATTGGTCCAATTAGTTCAGTGTTGCTTGCTCTGACTGGCAGAAGTATTTCCTAGACTTCCTGCCTTTTAACTAAAGTAGTTGGGAATTCAATCTGGCAATATGATTGCAAAGTCGATACTCTACCAAAGATCTATAGCCTAGCCTACCAGAGTGGACTAGCAAACTAAACTATTAGACTATGCAGAGATGGCAAAAATGAATGGGGAAATCAGAAACCAGGAGGACCACTGAAAACATTTGAACTCTTTAGCAGGTCTTAAATAACTCTTACAATGTTACATAGACTTTGGACACAATGGAGAACTGAAAAATTAGGAGAATTTGCAGTATGCAGCTGAAAAGGTCAATTTAAGAACCCATGGCGCAGAGGAGGGAAGTCTACAGATTCAGAAGAATCTTGTGTAATTTTTATTATTTGTGATTTTGACTGTGAACAAATTTGTAAAACCAAATAAAAATCATTTAAAATCATTTAAATAAAAATCATTTTAAAAAGCAAGAGAGCTTTTGCCTACCCCTAAAGCTTATGAATCTATAAAAATGTGTTTTTTACTGTGTTAAATCACTGGTCCATCTAACGCAAGAGTCCTGATGGATTAGGTCACAGGCCTATCAAGTCCTATGGGCATCCTGTTCTCACAGTGGTAAACCAGATGCCAATGGGAATTCTGTAAAATTTAAAATAATGTAATAGGACTATCAAAGCGCAGCTTCCGATTGGCTGCAGGAAGCTCAATTGGAAACCGTGTCATACATTCAGCTTCCAAAAAAACATTCGCAAACTGGAACACTTACTTCCGGGTTTGTGGCATTCGGGAGCCAAAACGTCCGAGTACCAAGGTGTTCAGGATCCAAGGTACAGCTGTATTTTGAATGTCTTCTCCAGAAAGCATTCAAGTTTCTCTCCTGAAGGTCCAGAAGACAAGTGCCTCTTTTAAATAATAATAATAAAAAATGCATGGATCTAAGAACCAGATCTGATGCACAGAGTGTGAATGCTCCCCTGGGTGGCCATATTATGCTTCTAACACATTTCTGAGGCAGGCAATGTATCCTTTGGGGGGGGGGAGCTGCTCACATCAGCCAAAGCAGTAGGGATGCCCATGGAGTGTTGACAACCAAGGGAGAATTCATGTTGCTTCCCCAGGCAGCCTGTACCATAGGAGACACTATCCTGAATTCTTTCAAATCTGATTGGGGTCTTTGCAGACTGAAATGGGGGAAGCTTTGTCACTTGATTCAGCTGAATATACAAAAATCCCCTAACTCAGATGCCAGATGGGTGGAAGACCAGTTCTAATTGGGGTCTGAACTGGTGGTGACTGAGACCTTGGGGTCTTGATGAAAATATTGACCCAGTGTGTGGCAGATTTTCCACTCTAGAAACCATTAGGAAATTAATTGAAAATAGACTTGCCAATATTATAATGCTTATATACAAACTTATGGTGCAACTCTGGTCTCCTCACCTCAAGAAAAGAAGAAAAAAGAGAGATTGTCCAGTTGAAAAAGGTCCAGGAAAGGGCAACCACGATTATCAAAGAGAAGGAATGATTCCCCTCTGAGGAAAAGTTAAAGCATTTGGGACTTTTTAGTTGAGAGAAAAGACAAGTAAGAAGTGTCATGAAAGGAGTTTATAAAATTATGCATGACAAGGAGAAAGCAGAGAAAAGTTTATTCCTAGGAGTCAAAAAATTTTTTATGTATGCCACTACTGCGGTCCATGTTTTGCTAGCCCAAAAGTGGGAAATGAGCAGGTCCCAACCAAAGAAGAATGGCAACTTAAACTGATGGGATACATGCAGCTTGCAGATTTAACATATAGAATACGTTTAAAGACTGGAAAATGTTCACTGAATATATGGGTGAAAATTGTGTACATTTCAAAACGCTGGTAGCATTAAGATAAATTCAACAGTGTAAATAAGTTTTGATGGATGTAATAATGGAATACTGAATGGTTTAGTTCATGTAAAATATGCAGGGATGTATGGTATACAAAATGAACCATGGAAAGAGAAAGGAAGTCAGGAATTTCAGGTTGTCTAAATGAATATTTTGAAATGTAAATTAGATAGATAGATGAGAGGGGGGGAGAAGTTTATCTCCCTTTCACATGCCACTAGAACTCATTGGCACTCAATGAAGCTGAATGTTGCAAGATTTGGGACAGATGAGACTTTTTCACGCAGCACATAGTCAAACTATGGAACTTGCTCCATAGTGATGGCTACCAACTTGGATGGCTCTAAAAGAGGATTGGATGAATTCATGAAGGACAAGGCTATCATTGGCTACTAGCAGGGGCGTCGCTAGGGGGGTGCGGTGGGGCGGTACGCCCGACAGGGGCGAGAAGCGGCGGGTGGGGGCAACAAGAGGCAGCCCCTCCCACCATTCCCATGCGCTGCCGCTCCCTCCGTCACCCTGGGAGCGGCAGCGCACGGCCCGACGACGGAGTGCGCCTGCACGCGCAGGCGCACTCTGTCATCGGATCGCCGCTTCCACAGCCTCCTTTTGAGCCGGAGAGCTTAAAAGCGAGCTCTTCGGCTTAAAAGAGGGCTGCAGAAGCGGCGCCGGCACCCCCGGAACCGCCCTGGGGGCGGAGCGTCATGACGTCACAATGTGATGTCACGACGCCCCGCCCCCGGGGCGTTTCCTTTGCCGCCCCGGGTACCGCGGAGCCTTACTCCGCCACTGGCTACTAGCCACAATGGCTACCTCCATCATGAGAGGCATTGTGCCTTTTTGGAGATCACTCATGGCCAAGTAAGATTATCTTCCATAAACACAGCTTTAACAGTGGGTCCATACCGGTAAGTGACTGTGGAGGCCAATTCTGAATCCACATGTCCTTCCACAGTGGTGACATAGGTTTCCAGCCAGGAGTTCATCATGGTGAGGGTTTGCCAAACGTGCCTTCCTCTTAGCACATTTCTCCCTTTGTTCCTGAGTTCTAGCGTCTTCGAAGTCCATGACACTTTTGATAAAGGCTGTTCTCCAATTGGAGCACTCATAGGCCAGTGTTTCCCAGTTGTCCCAGTGTTTATACTACATTTTTTTAAGATTTGCCTTGAGAGAGTCTTTGAACCTCTTTCGTTGACCACCAGCCTTATGCTTTCCATATTTAAGTTTGCAATAGAGTAGTTGCTTTGGAAGATGATAATCAGACATTGGCACAACATGACCAGTCCAATGAAGTTGATGTTGAAGAATCATTGCTTCGACGCTAGTGATCTTTGCTTTTTCCAGTACACTGGCATTAGTTCACCTGTCTTCCCTGGTGATATTTGGAGACACCATTGATGGACTTTTTCGTAGAGTTGGAGATGGCATTTAGGAATAGGAATAGGAATAGGAATAATTTATTATTGGCCAAGTACATTTTCCAACATACTTGGAATTTGTTTCGGCTACATTGCAATGTAAACATACAGACACTGTTCCTCTCACAATACAAAGAAGCAAAGAAACCCCACCCATATTTTACCTCCCCTTAAGCTATACAACTATGAATTTAACAATTTAATGGCACAAGGGAAAAAGTGGTCCATGTTTCACAAGCATGCTTGTATGACTCTGAATACTAGGCAACTGGTTGGCCATTGTGAGAACAGGATGTTGGACAAGATGAGCCATTGGTCTGATCCAGCAGGCTCTTTTTTATGTTCTTGTAGACTGCAAGCAGTGGGAGAGAGGAGAAACCACTTTCTTAAATGGAAGCTAAGGCTGCATTAACTGTTACTGATCTATAATTGGGAGACATTACCAGATACAATTTACACTCCAGAAAAGAGTCATTAGAGCCAGATCACTGAGAGGCTAATGGAAATAGTTCTTGTGCACAGACGGAGGCTCCTCATTTTGAGAGAGATCACGAAGACTGCAAGCACCGCAAAGAGGACTGAGAGTTACAGCAAGCATGTTCAATCCTGCCCTCTGGTATATAACAATGTCCTCAATTTTTATATGAAATAGTTTAAATTCTATGGCTTGTGTTTAGCTCCTAGTTTCAAAGCTACTGAAATGGAGCCGATTTCTGTATGTATGATATAAAATGAGGGTTTATGAAAGCAGAAGCTTCTCAAGCTAACAAAAAAGAAGGGGCTTTTACTAACTAGAACTTCTTCTTTTTTTTAATGTAGCCAAGCAATAAAGCAGAGATCAATTTGTCAACATTCAATTGCAACCGCAGTTCACCCGGAAAACTTTGTGTGTGACTCAGAGTGAGCACAAAGGGAGATAGCTAAAGAAAAATTGCCCTCTGTTCTCAAGGTCATGGGGTTTTGCCAATACTTTTTGTCAGTGTCGTAAATAAAGTTTCACAGTGCTGTGAACCATTACAAGGGACAAGGGAAGGGTTAAAGTGCTAAATCAAGCTCTCTGTTTTTTATATGCACTGTAATATTTGAACTTTTATTGAGCCCCCTGCCTCAGTTTATAAACACAACATCACATTTCTCTTTCTTCCCTATCTTCCCACACTACCCAGAAGAAATAATCTATTGTCCCAACTATTATGTGCTTCAAACTGTTTTGAGTTCAGTGAGCCAGCTATAGGGAAGAGAGAGGAAAGCGGAAAAGAAAAGTGGAAAAGGAACTTGGGAAGGGGAGGAAGAATGGAGATGAGGATAGCATGGATATATTCGAGAGGGAGCAGAAGAGCGATTCACTTCAGATGCTTTGACCCATCCATTCAAAACACAGACCAGCAGCTATGCAGAGACCTGTTGAGGGCTTAGCAATTCTCCCCATTATCGCAGTCAGCAAAAGTAGGAGAATCATCAAGTCCTTTGTGGCCCACCATACATGGATGGTGTGCAAATTTCAACTCATTGGACAACAAGTTCTGAAGGCCTTTCTGTTATTCTCATAACATCCTTCTGATGTAGCCTTAGCTGGGAGCAATGTTAGATACTGAGATATGAAAGCTAGGAGCTAGATGGCACCTTAAAGCTAGGTTATGGGCGCAACAGGATGTCTATGCACACTTTAAAGCTAGGAGCTAGATGGCACCTTAAAGCTAGGTTATGGGCGCAACAGGATGTCTATGCACACTTTTTTATAACAAGAATATAAAGCTGAAAATGAATGAACTGCAGCTAAAATATTATGTTCATTTTTCACATGGTCTAGTCCTTCCCCTGCCCACCCCTAATATTCTTAAGAGGGTCTCTTCTCCAGTCTTCAGAGAGTAGCTGGAAGTGGGGAGGCAGAAAAAGGTCCTCCTTTCCTTCCACTCTGCAGTTTTAATCTGAAATCTTAGGCACAGTACTGTGCCCAGAGCTCAGAAACTGCTCGATCCAATGAAATTCCCTGTCGCAAAATGCACCTAGAACAATGGGACTTTCAAACACTGGCTCTCCCAGGCTGGCTTACGATCACCCAGTAAGCTTCATGAATGCACAGGGATTTGACCTTGGTGTCAGAAATCCATCTCCAGTACTACACCACCCTGTCTCTGAAGTCAACAAGAAGGCCAGCACACAATTTCTTTTTTTTCCAAAAATAATTTTTTATTTTTCAATTAAATCAAATTACAGCCAATTAAACATCTACACACAAACTACATAAATCTATGCTCTGCCGAGCTGCGACTCCCCTCCCTCTCGTCAGCAGGTTTTCTAGTCCATTCTCATCGCGCAGTTTTTACCACTTCAGTCTATTGAACTATGTCAAAGGTTTATTCCAATCCTACTAGTGTTTTCAAACTTCCTCGGTTCAATCTTAAATAATCCACAAATTTACTCCAATCTCTTTGAAACCTTGAGTCGTCCTGGTTTCTGACCCTGCCGGTCAGTTTTGCAAGTTCAGCATATTCCACCATCTTCGTCTGCCACTCGTCAATCGTTGGTAATTCCTGTAATTTCCACTTTTGGGCAAGAAGTATTCTTGCAGCAGTTGTTGCATACATGAACAATCTTTGATCCTTCTTAGCTATCTCTTCTCCCATCAGTCCCAACAAAAAGGCCTCAGGCTTTTTGGGGAAAGTATATTTAAACATCTTCTTTAACTCATTATATATTGACTCCCAAAATGCCTTAACCTTATCACATGTCCACCACATGTGATAAAAGTCACCTTCCTCTTGTCTACATTTCCAACACAATTTGTCATGCATTCTATACATTTTTGACAATTTAACTGGAGTCAAATACCATCTATACATCATCTTATATACGTTCTCTTTCAAAGTTACACATGCAGAGGATTCTGCATGCCCTTTCTTGGTACTCACAAAAACTGACGCAGCCAAAGTGTGCCATGGGTGTCATGTTGCCATGCTGCTGGCAGTCCAGGAATCACTATGTCTAGGGTCAGGTGTAGAGTGATCGGCCAGTATCCTTTGACATCTGCCAAGGACCTACGGATGCAGATGCTATCACCCTTGTCTCTCCTTTCTGGGATTCGGAAGATCATTGGGCAGCCGCCATCTCAGGTGGCCACGATGCTCTTGAATGATGCTGCTTTTCTGCAGGGGCATTATAAGCAGTTGCAATGGTAGCTGTCTGACGCTCATAAGATGAGCACCACTTCCACTACCAACACCACCTACCTTTTCCTTCCTTAGGACAGTCTATCGGCCCCTCATGTCTGGTGAAAAGAAGAAGAAGAAGAAGAAGAAGAAGAAGAAGAAGAAGAAGAAGAAGAAGAGTTTGGATTTGATATCCTGCTTTATCACTACCGAAGGAGTCTCAAAGCAGCTAACATTCTCCTTTCCCTTCCTCCCCCACAACAAACACTCTGTGAGGTGAGTGGGGCTGAGAGACTTCAAAGAAGTGTGACTAGCCCAAGGTCACCCAGCAGCTGCATGTCAAGGAGACGCGATCCTGGTTCACCAGATTACAAGTCTACCACTCTTAACCATTACACCACACTGGAGAGGGGATGATGGGTGGGGCTGCCCACCGATATGGGGTTTCATCAGAGGGCTTCCTGATCACGGCTCCCTCAGACCCAGAGTGAGAGCTGCCTAGGGTGCTGGGTTAGGAAAGGTGCACAAATCTTCCTAAGATCACAGGGGGGTTACATATGGGCCTTGTTTTGCCACAAAACCATATAGATTTAAAGCCATAGGTGAGTCACAGAATCATGGAAACAAAAGTAAGGTCTCAAACACTACCGAAAGGAAAGAAGTCTGGGACTGCTAGTTTATTTTCAGCAGTGCTAGACAGGGCAGAGAAACCAATACCTTGTGTACCCTGAGGTAGGTTTGTGCTAAATTAGATATGACTCCTGAGCATTACAAACTGTGCACAAGGGGGAAAATATTTCATAGGTATCTCATTTTTTTTAAATGTGTAAAACAATTCTCAAATAGCAGTAAATGTGACTTAACCATGAAAACTCCACACAAGTATGAAACCAAGCAGCTCTTAGTCATCTTAAGCAATCCCAAAATACATATAAACATACATATTCCTAAGCATGACTAAATTATGAAGTTTAGTCATGCTTAGGGCTGCCATATGTATGGGTTTTCCCAGACACATCTGGGAATCTGGCTGCCAAAATGGCGTCCAGGCAGATTTTTGCTGAATTGGCAAAATAGTCCAGAAAAGCCGGACGTATGGCAAGTAGGGTGATTTATTTATTTTTTATTTTTAAAAAATGCTTTAAAAGTTTAAAAAAACCCAAAAACGTAACAACTTCGCTTCCCCACCCAAATAAAAATAAAAAACACCTCCACAACTTTGTCTGGATTTTCACTTTTGGGAATATGGCAACCCTAATCATGCTATTGGGACATGGGTGGCGCTGTGGGTTAAACCACAGAGCCTAGGGCTTGCCGATCAGAAGGTCGGCGGTTCGAATCCCCGCGACGGGGTGAGCTCCCATTGCTCGGTCCCTGCTCCTGCCAACCTAGCAGTTCGAAAGCACATCAAAAGTGCAAGTAGATAAATAGGTACCGCTCCGGGAAGGTAAACGGCATTTCCGTGCGCTGCTCTGGTTTGCCAGAAGCGGCTTAGTCATGCTGGCCACATGACCCGGAAGCTGTATGCCGGCTCCCTCCGCCAGTAACACGAGATGAGTGCCGCAACCCCAGAGTCGTCCGTGACTGGACCTAATGATCAGGGGTCCTTTTGCCCTTTACCTTTAATCATGCTAACGTAGCTCAAGTCCTGACCCTTTAAAAAAGGTGTATGTGTACAAAATAGCACATGCAAGAATAAATGCTCTGTACTCAGCCCATCACACCTAACTAGGGATGAGAATATGCCCTGGAGAAGTTTTGCTTATCAAAACTCCTCATGTTTCCTTCCAAATTGCTCAGACTCCACCCCTCCAAATGCACCTTGGAAATTTGCTCTAGGTGAAATTCAGGGAGCTACATTAATTCCAAGTCCTATCAGTCTTGTTCATTGCCTGTGGAGTTTCTTAACTAGCCACAGACAATCAGGAGGACACTCGGAGATAATAAAAGGGAAATCACACTCACAGAACCAATTGGCAACATGCAGTACAGACTTTATGTAAACCTCCAATATGGACTTGCAGCACCCTTCCCTCACCTCAGTATTTCTTTTGCTAGCCTAATACAAACTCTTCTGACTTCATTCCCTGGATGTTTTACTCAAGCACTTTTTTTTAAAGGTGAAATTCATGACAGCTTTACATAAACTATATAGCTCTGTATGTGGCAAGAATTATTTTGCCTCATTTTTCCCCCCTTACTGCCTTCTTGGCAGCAGCTTCAAATCTCTCTGTGCCTCTGTGTGCATTTAATTCTCGCCAGATGACTTTGGTAGAGGCATACGTTTTTAAATAGAACTCTACGGCAACAATTGCTATTCGAGGAAAAATGGTGCATTATTTCTGTTCATGTTAGGGTGCTTCCAGATGATGTATTTACTGAGAATTCACCCCGATTCGTTTGGCAGGAGATTAGATGAAGTTGGCTATCTAAGGAACTCTTATTCTAATTTGTTTTGCAGGGAGGTCAGATGAAGCTGCGTCAGAGCAAGTGGTATCTCACACTTTCGATTGCATTTTTCTGTCACTTACCTTAGCAGAAGAAGGCGATCTTTTGGGGAAGCAGGTTTGTTGTGCAAGGCTTCCGAGTCAACAACAATTGTGCAAACTGAATTTTTCAGGCTGTGATAGAAGAAGTTCTGGGGGCAACATTTAAGCTGATTTTCTTTACAGTAGAATGCAGAAGACTGTCCTTTGAGAAGCCTGTTCCATGGGACCTGGTGATGTTAAGTTTTATGAACACCATCATAATTGTTGTTGCACTTGCAAACAAACACAAAATCACCAAAATATTAAAAAGTCAAATAACATCAGTAGAGACATGCAATGTAATTTATGGGCAGCTCCATTCTTTTCCTTCACAGAGCACTTTTTCCTTTCCTCATTGTATGCTGGGATTTTTCTGCTGCTCTTGGGCTTTGAGGTAAGGCCTTCTCATGGAACAGGTTCGCCATATCTGTCTCCTCCTAGGTGATCATCTGCTTCCAACACACTAGTCCTACTCCTATCTCTACCTATAGTTGGCACTTCCAGGCGTCCCATGTCTGTGACCCTGGCTCTCACTGGGAATCTGAAAGTCTTTGGCACCTCTTCCCACTTATGAGTCAGCACAAACTATAGCTTGACGGCATTCCATTGTGGATTTCATCTGTAAGCACCACAGGAAATATCTGAGTCAAGTTGCTTCAACATCAGACCAGAGCTCAGGTATTAACTAGGAATGGGTGAATACCTTAAGTATAGTTGTACTTATTTTCACTGATTCTCATTTTTTTGGGGGGGGGGGGTTTCTCATGAAAATTCATTAGAATTTTAGTATGAATTTTCCTTTATATACCTTCTTTTGTGTGCAATTCTCTTAATATAAACATATTTGCAATGCAGTTTCCCAAAACAGAATGGATTTCTGCATGCTATTTTCACTAATATAGGCATCATTACACACAGTTTAGCATAGCATATGCATGCTTGTAAAAAATCAAATCAAATCAAATCAAATTTATTATTTATTCCCTGCCCATCTGGCTGGGTTTTCCCAGACACTCTGGGCAGTTCCCAAAACAGAATTTTAAAAACACGATAAAACATCAAACATTAAAAACTTCCCTAAACAGGGCTGCCTTCAGATGTCTTCTAAAAGTCAGATAGTTGTTTATTTCCTTGACATCTGATGGGAGGGCGTTCCACAGGGGGCACCACTACTGAGAAGGCCTGCCTGGTTCCCTGTAACCTCACATCTTGCAGTGAGGGAACTGCCAGAAGCCCCTCAGAGCTGGACTTCAGTGTCCAAGCTGAACGATGGGGTTGGAGACGCTCCTTCAGGTATACTGTACATATTATTTGCCTGAAAAATCATATTGCAAAATTTCCGAAGGGTAGTTATGTTTCAACTCACATATTGTTTCAGGAAAGAAAGAAAGAAAGAAAGAAAGAAAGAAAGAAAGAAAGAAAGAAAGAAGGAAGGAAGGAAGGAAGAGCAAAGTAGGTGAGTTCACCTTTAAATACAGTCATACCTTGTGTTACGTTTGTTTCACATTGCAGATTTCTAGGTTACGAACATGGCACACCTGGAAGTCTTTACTTTTGAGTTTGCTGCATGCGCATGTACAGAAGTGATCTGTCTATTTCGCGCATGCACAGAAGCGATCTGCATGCTTCGCACATGTGCAGAAGCGCTTTATTGTGTTTCGTGTACACGCAGTAGCAGTGCTCTACTTATGGACTCTTTGGGGTGCAAATGGCACCCCGAAACGGATTGCGTTCGTAAGTAGAGGTACCACTGTATTAACAGAATCAAGTTTCTCCCAAATCCCTAGATACAGTATTGAGCAAGTGCTCAAATCCAGTTCAGTGGCTCTGGTGCGATTCAGTGGGGTCTGTACATTTCCACGAGAGCATCTCTTCACAACTGCATACACACAGATACATTTTCTTCATTACTCAGAAGCAAAAAAACAGTTTTCTCCGTCTGCTCTTCATATTTCAGTACAGGACAGGTTTTGTTTTCTCGTTTCTCCCTACAGTACTTTGTAGGATTTTGACAGTTTCTGCAAGATTCCATCAGCCTCCTGACACTTACATCTGATCTTGACAGGCCTTCATGCAGCTTACCTTATGAGGAAAAAAAAATGTTTTCATACTTCTCTCTCCCCCCCCCACCCAATTTAATCTCTAAGTTAGAGGGGGGAACTTGAAAATGTGATGCTACTGTGTGCCAAAGGCTCGGAAACGGAAAGTGGTTTACTTTGTGTTGATTTATTCCAGTTGCTAGAGGCTTTGATCATTAATCTCCGAGTCTGTTCTCTTGACTTTGCCTGCAAAATAAAGAGGGCGATGAAACATGAAGCCTCACATCTGATCAGCTGGAACCAGTATCAAGTCTCATTGTCAATAAGTTTGCACCAGGCATTAGCTTCAGCACAGATAATTCTGGGCAGAGGAACAAGCCAAGCGGATGCACATGGTAGAGGCTATATTATTGGGAAAGGTACAATAAAAGAGCAATAGAAAATTGTAATCTTTATGGAATATCACAAATGCAAAATATTAGCAAATTACTTAATAAAAGAGAGCAGCTGTATGTGAACCAATCGTATTTGCAGCTGTATGTGAACCAATCGTTTGGCTAGATTTTTTTAAACTTTCGTACATTTCCTTGCAACAAAGGTACTTTGAACCTTACAAAGTCAGATTAAATTGGGAAAAGGAACTTGCTGGACCGTTAGGCTTGAGGGTTACCTACTTAGAGAGTACATTAAAAATTCTTTTAAAAAGATAGTTTAAAAAGTTCTTAATAACCTAAAAACTCACTTAAAAGAATCAAGTCTTCAGAAAAGTTATATGATCTAAGAAAGTCTTTAAAAGACTTGATTTTTAGGCGAGTTTTTAGGTTTTTAAGAAGAGCTTTTTAAACTATCTTTTTAAATAATTGTTTTAATTTATTTTTACTATGGCAGACCAACACAGCTACCTACTTGAATCTACTTACAGAGGATTACTGGTCGCTTCCGTTGACACAGAGATAGGTCCCAAAGCCATGAACGATGTCACAGATATGATAAGCTCCAAGTCTTGACAAACTGTGAAGATGGATTTTCATAACAGGTGGTGATAAATAAGTTTATAGGCACTTTCTGAACACCTTGTTAATCAAAGACTCAACCATATGTGTGACTGTTTGGGATGATTTGCAGAATCATGTTCTGTGACATTTTGGCTAGTCCTAATAAAAGTATGGCTTGAGTGTGGATTTTGACATTTTTCTAATGGACCCATTTAACTTCATCTGCCTTACGTTTTAGCTCTAGGTCCAGCATAATGTAACCTTTCCACTCTGGTATTCTGAAGGCATCCTCATACTACAAAACCATTTTTTCTGGTGTGTGAGTCTCTCCCCCCCCCTACAGAAAATAGTATAGAGAAATGTTACCATATTGGTATATTCCTCTCTCTCTTTAGCAATGTTATTTTGGCATGGTCTTCCATTGAGGAGAAACTTACCTGAAAGGATTGTGAAACAGAATAGGAACACAGTCGGGATGAATCTTTTAACATGTGATGATAAATAGGTTTATTTGAGAAGTATGTTAGTTTTATTTCATTTTTTTAAAAAAAAGGTTACAAAGCCAAAAGCAAACATTGAATTTGCTGGACAGTCAGGTCAGCTACCTACTTTACATTAGTTCACTTCCACCACAGTTGACATGGAGATAGCCTAGGATAAATGAAAACATGGCATTCTGATGTCATCCATGATGTCACAAATAGGATGCATTTGAAGTCTTCAAAAAGTGGGATGCAGTTAACAGTCAGGCAGATGCTGAACACATTCAGGATGGATCTTCATAACCAGTCATGGTAAATACGTTTATTTGGGCATTATATTAACATTATCATCAGTAAATGTTTCAGAATGATATGCGGGTTGGTTTGACAAGTCGTAAGCCACCAAGTCATACGCCATTCAGTTCAATTTCTCAACACCTTGTCTTTAAATGGTCAACTGCATATGTGCTGATTGGAGCTGGTTCACAAAACCATTTGCCACTCCGTTTTTGACATTTTCCTTCTGGACCCATATGGGTTTTATACAGAATTATGTTGGCGATTATGCAAAAAATTCAGTACCTTTATCTCCAGAAATTTCCATGTTGTCTGAATAATGCAAGGGCAATGATGCATAGCTCTTTTCTTCCTCCATTTTATCCTTACAACAACTTTGTGAGGTAGGTTAGGATGAGGGTGAGTATACCCGAAGGAGAATCTCCACCCCCGTTGCTCAACCCGGACACTGAGGTCCTCCTCCGAGGGTCTTCTGCTGGTACCCTCACTGCGAGAAGTGAATTTACAGTGAACCAGGCAGAGGGTCTTATCAGTAGTGGCACCCACCCCATGGATGACAAGGAGATAAAGAACTACACAACTTTTAGAAGGCATCTGAAGGCAGCCCTGTATTTCTGTGGGAAAGCACACCTTGGTTTTGGAACGCTTTGGTTTTGGAACAGACGTCTGGAGCAGATTAAGTCTGAGAACCAAGGTACCACTGTAAATAATAATAATAATAATAATAATAATAATAATAATAATAAGCCTGAGATCAGCCCAGTGAGCTTCACGGCTGAGTGCGAATCTGAATACTGATCTCCTGGGGTTAAGGGGGGTCGAAAAATTGACTTTTTTCTCTTGTTGCAATTAATACAGAAATGGGAACTCAACTTCAACTTCATTCTGCTAGATTTTCAGAAGTGGCTTTCATGTGTGAAAGGTCACATAAAATGTGAGCATGATCAGCCATAGAAACAATGGGAAAACTGAATAAAGTGCTGACTGGATGTAACCTGAATCTGTCAGAGTGTTCTAACTTTGCGGAGCCTCTTCTATCCAACTTGACACGATGACTAGTCAACTTTGCTCCCTTTCCTATGTCTCCCCCGCCCCCCGGCATCCCCACTTCTCTTCTCTCTTTGTCACTTTTGTACCTGATTAATTAAGCCTCTGGAAGTAAAAGAAAGAAAGAAAGAAAGAAAGAAAGAAAGAAAGAAAGAAAGAAAGAAAGAAGAAAGAAAAGAAAAGGAAAAGGAAAAGGAAAGGAAAGGAAAGGAAAGGAAAGGAAAGGAAAAAGGAAAGGAAAGGAAAGGAAAGGAAGGAACACTTGTCTCAGCTTCATCAGAAAGGAATTTCCTTTGGTTGTTTGCTGACAAACAGAGGAACCCTTTTATCTAGGAGTCTGGCTGCCTGGCCCTCAAAAATTCATTTGAACTATTTAAGCATCCCCTAGTGACCTGGAGATGAAGTAAGCATCCTAATTTGCTACAATGGTTTCATGTTTTTTAACTCGCTCCTTACTTTGGGTGCTTTGTAGACATAAAGCAACACTAATACATTTTAATAAATAACAGCAAACAAATCAGTGTGCCACTGAAATACACCCAGAGTCACTAAGGAGTATGGATCTTCAAATGAATGTTTTCACTGTTCGTTCTCCTCTCACGCATGCAGAGCGGTTATAAAAACCTAACGCATAAAGCTGTACAAGCATATTGACATTTACAGAGCCCCAAAGATCATTTACATGGAAAATTATGGAAGCCAAGTGCTGTTACTTTTGTAGGAAAGAGAAAGCTGCATGGATCAACGGCAATATAGACCTGATTTAAGTTATTAATGAACAGAATGATCATGTACTTAGTCTTGTTATAAGCTAAGTCAATAACTATGGAATATATGCTCTGGGTACAAAGAGGTGTGAAGAATGTTACATGCCTCTTGTATGAATTTTATTTTTAACAATAGCAACAACGAGAAGAAGAGTGATTTCACGATCAATGCTTATGTGCTTTACAGAACAACAACAAAAATACAGGTCCCTGCCCACTTACCTGGGAGTACACCCCCTTGAACTCATTTCCTATGACTTACTTCCAAATACCGTGGTACCTTTGTTCTCAAACGCCTTGAGTTTGAGAACCAAGATACCACCCTATGCACACACAGGATTGGGCTGGCCATTAAGCATGCTATCCCACAAACTTCAGTGAATTCAAACATTCCCCCCCCCCAGCAATAAATTCTTACTTATGGCAGGTAAGATTTGAACCTTGTGCATGTTGACCAAATGATTCCATTTTTTTATACTAAGTTTCTGGATATGGCCAGGAGGTGCAGAACCAGAAAAGATCATGTCAGAGATGGAGCCAAGGTAGAATCTGGAGCTTACTGGCTTTTCAGCTTCTAATAATGATCAGGACAAATGATGGAACACAGTTTTATTGAGCAGACCAGAAAGAATCTGGCTGGTTAGCAGCAGTGAGCAGTGTGTTGTTGTTGTTGTAGTACAGTCATACCCCGGGTTACAGACGCTTCATGTTGTGCATTTTTGGGTTGCGCACCGCACCGAACCCGGAAGTACCTGAATGGGTTACTTCCGGTTTTTTACACTTGCACATGCGCAGAAGGGCTAAATCATGCTTTGCACATGTGCAGAAGCGCCAAATTGTAACCCGCACGTGCGCAGGCGTGGCGCTGCAGGTTGCAAACGCTGTGGGTTGTGAACGTGCCTCCTGCACGGATCACGTTTGCAACCCAAGCTTCCAGTGTATATTTATTCATACCCCACCTTTACCCCTGACAGAGACTCAAGCCCGTTTTGTCAGTCACCTACTTCTGGTTGTGCTCCTGCTGCGTACTTGGATGGAGAGAGGGGTGAAGCGAAGAGGCAGCAAGGTCAGCATAGTGAAAACACACCAGCAGGAGATTCAGATTGACATCCTAATGTGTTTACACCATGCTGACCTCACTCCTGCCTCACCTGTCCTGTACACAAGGTTTTTTTAAATCATATTTATTGATTTTCCAATATGTATCTCCAATTACCAATCAAATTAAAATCCAAATTAATTATACAATTCCCAATTAAAACAATTCCAATTATGCCAATTTTTTATAATTTTGGACTCCCCATGTCTCGGACTCCGGAGCGATCTTCACATCTCTTTCAGTTGCATTCACAGTCCAATACTTTCACAGCCTCTGATATATGCCAGCAAGCAGACACGATTATAATAAATAATGTCTCTGTATGGATAAAGTCACTCTCATTCCAAATGCCACATTCCGGTTGGCGCCATCTTCTCCTTCTCCTTCTATTACAGACCGAACTTCTTCGCCCAGCTATCTCCCCCACGTGCATTGCATCCACTCCTTTCCAGGAGAGCCAGACACCTCCATAAATTCCACTATCAATCGTCCACCAAGGCTGGCTTCTCCCTTTGAAGTGGTGTTCAGCTTCACGGGCTCTCCTCAGCAATCAATCTTTGCTGCGCCATTACCAGCCGGAAGTCCTCCATTACTATTAAATCATTCCAAATCTTGTTTCAAGTCCATACAGTTTGTTTATATAACGTCCAATTCTACCTAATTCACTCTCAGTCTTTAAAGTCTGCTTGCTATTTCCCTGTGAAAGTGGATTTTCTGGGGGAGGTTTCGCCCGTGTTAAGTAAAATATTGAGGCAAAACAAACATAGGGTCCAGAGCTTCCCCCCCTTCTTCTCCCTCTTTCACATACCAATGTAAAGTCCACATCTTCTTCCAATTTTCATTCTTAACCGCTCAGGGCTGCTGTTAGCAACATTCTTCCCACTCCTTTGTCCGAGGCATGCCCAAAACCTTTAGCCAAATTTATATTTCCAGTTCTGGGAGTCGTGCACGAACGGGGCCGGCTTCCAGGAGCTCTGATCCTCCACGAGCCCTATGCGCCCAGGCCCCCCCACTCGGTCCCGAAGGATCAAAGTGGGTTGAGGGGCATCCGCGGGCGAGGCAGCCCTCCCCGTCATCCCGGGGAGGTAGGGAGGCTGCTTACTCCCATCACAGCCGCCAAATTAACTCGTGATGGATAGCACAGATGTTACGGTCTGCCATTCTCCCGCTGTGCACGCCGGGAGTCTGTCCTGTACACAAGTTTTTAGGGTTGCGATGTCGCATTTTGTTCTTACGATCTTTTGTTCGGAGCTGCCCAGAGTGGCTGGGGCAACCCAGACAGATGGGCAACACAGTTAATAGTAATAATAATAATAATAATAATAATAATAATAATAATAGGAGAGAGACTTTCTGTTCCTCATCAGGCAATGGTGTTTCCACCTGCCTTGCCCCACCTAGCCTTTCCCAGACTATGACTTTGAGAACAGCAGCAGCAGCTGAGAAGAAAGGAGTTTAGGGATGTTTTTAAAAATAGTTTTTTATGTTGTGCTTCTTTGTTTCTCAGTTTGACCCTTTTACATGGGTTTGTATGTTTTGTGGTATTTTATACATTGTGATTTGCTGTTATTTTTATTGATTATAGATTGGTAATTCTTTGTTGAGGTTGAATTGTTTAATAATTATTTGCTGATGTTTAATTTTACTGTTTACTATTAGATTCTGATGGATTGTCAAATGTTGCTTTGTTGGATATAAGTTTTTTATTCTAAAGTTATTGTGGATCAGATTGCTACTATTAATGTTTGATGTTTTATTATGTCTTTATGTCTTGGAAGTCACCCAGAGTGGCTTGGGCAACCCAGCCAGATGGGCAGGGTATAAATGAATAATAATAATAATAATAATAATAATAATAATAATAATAATAATTTAGCAGCAACACAACCACAGGGAGAGCAGTAGAGCAGTCCAGCCCCACAATGTCACCCTCTGCTGCTGACTATCCTAACCATCACATTCTGTATAAATGATATGACAAATGGGGAGATGCTCAGAGGTTTATGCTTAACGATTGCTTGTTATTTGCCATATGAAAAAAAGGGACAGTGCAGCTGTGAGTTGTCAGTACCGCACCATTTGCTTCCCAGTTTGAGAATCTCCGGCTTGAGCATAACAAAGGATTTTTGGATTTACGAGCAATATTTGCAGCTTGATGGAATATCCCCCATTCCTTCAGCAGCATGAAGAGAGTGGCAAAATCCTAATGAGGCAGCAAGTCAAATAGCTCTCGGAGCAGGCTCTGTATCAAACGAAGGGGTGTGGGGTTGGGGATCCCAAATAAAACATTTTCAGGCTTAACGCCCCATCACAGCTCCTTCTTTTACACACATGCCACCGACACATTACAGCCTATGCATTCTTAACCGGATGCTCCCCGGGAGCAATGGTGCTTTACATGCCTCATACAAGATGCTAAGATGGCAGATTGCATCAGGTCTTTATGCCATGTCATTTCAGGATGTAATTGGCCCTATATGGCAACCTATTCATGCGCAGCCAAGAGAAATGTGTGCCAAAGCATGGCACCAGTTCTCTATAAAAAGGGCATGCCTAACTATTCTGCACCAGCTGCCTCTCCTAGCTGTTTTGTAGGTTTTCAAAAATAATAAAGCTGTTTATTAAGCAGGAGGAAAAAAAAATAAGTCAAGTTCTGGGTGATTTTAATGTTTCTTCTTTTGTACAAAGTTCACATCATTGCAAACAAATCTGGCCAGGCCTCCTTCCCTCCCTCCCTCCCTTACCCTCTTTATGATGTCCTTATTTATATTTCATTTGGGGCATGCCAAAATCCTGCCTCCCCCCCAAAAATGATTAACTTAATATGAGAAGCCAAATAAGTATCAAAAAACAAGGGTGACACAGCTCTCTTTTAACGAGCCTGGCAAGAGTTCTTAGAAAACATTATTGTTGGAGACAGGATTGAATAGTTTGACTTCCAGATAGATGGAATCAAATGTCACTATGTTAGAAACTGCAAAGATGTTTTTTTTTCTTATAACCATCTGCACCATATGGTTGCCAGGGTTTGTTTTAGGTCTAACCCCTACCATGTTGGTGTCATACGGTTTTAGCATCTGGTCAGTCTTTATTCTGCTTCATGAACAGATGAGACAATCTAAAATACACAGATTCATATTGATTCCAAAGACTACAGGTTAAACTGAAGCAGACACTATGGATTCGTTTGGTATTATCTAGGATGTGGAAATAAACAGCAGCGCTGTCACGTCACGGGAGATTCAAAGGTCATTACTAGTTGTTGGAACTGTTTGTGTTTTGGATGGACTGACTCATGTAGGCCAATGCCAAGAAGAAATACAATTGCAGGAAGAGCCATTGCAGTTGCTCAAAATGTCATTGACAAATTGCATTACCAAAAATAATGAGGTTGGCCAAGAAAATAGGGACTATTGGCTGAAATCAGCAGTGGGCTGATTCAGGGAAGGGCCATAGCTCAATGACAAACCATCTGCTTTGCAGGCAGAAGGCCCTAGGTTCAATCCCCAACATTTCCAGGTAAAGACTTCTGCCTGAATCCCTGGAGAGCCACTGCCAGTCAGTGCAGACAAAACTGAGAAAGATGGGCCCACGTTCTGACTCAATATAAGGCAGTTTACTATGTTTCTATGATTTTAATGTGGAACCTCCAGCCCATGGGCCTAATTTGGCCCACCCAAACCATGTTCATTGGTCCCACACCTGAAGTCAAAGCATTGTATCCAATGCTCTTCCAACTCAAAGTAGACCCATTAAAATTAATGAACATGAGTAACTTCAGTGAGTCTACTCTGAGTAAAACTTTGTTGGATGCAACCATACATTCCAACGGAGGCTCCTATGACACCTGCACAGTATTTGTTGATCTACATCTCCCATGATCCCCAACTGCCAAGGCTTCAGGGAATCTGATCCCTCCCACGGTGGTAGCCAAGAAGCTGAAAAACAAGAAGAGTTCTTACCAAGTAATTTATTCAATATTCACAGAGAGAGATGAAGGAATGCAGTCTCTCTTAGATAATGTTGGTGCTCCAAGTAAAGTCCCACCCCCTCAGTCCCTCCTATTCTACGTCACCCCTGTACCAGCTGATCTGTGCTTTCTGCCTCTGAGCTTTCTGTCCTACTACTCTCAAGGCGTGCCTGGTTCTGGAAGGGGGGGTCAGAAATGCTTTCAAGAGACACTGAGTCTGTTGGCTGTCTCTCCCTTGGTGTTTCTTTTTCCTGCTGCTCCCCCAATATTTCCCAGCTTCTCCCCTCTGTAGCCTCTGAGTTGTGACCTTCTGTGAACCACTGTTCTAAATGTATACTGTCCTCCTCTTCTCGGGAAGGTACAGGAAGGGGGGCAGGTCCCACCATTCCTCCTCAGTCCAACCCCTGACACCAACATTCTTGAGCACACTGGAACCTGGGAAGCCAGAGGCCTTAATGATAAGATCTGGTCCATTCCTATCCCTGCCCTTTCTGGTGATACAGATTGAGGAGGCAGGCGGCAGTGACTCAGTTTTCATCACAAGGTTGCAGTAAGGTCTAATTCCTTTGAACTATTGGATGAAGTGTTTCTCGTGTCCAAAATATTCATTTCTGACATTTAGGTAAATATCCAAGCTGCTCACATGGAGTACATTCATCCCTGTTTTCCCTCCCTGTGACATACAATAATTTCTGCACCAAAGTTACAGTAGTTATGGTTCCTGATCATTCAAATGTTGCTTAGCCACTCCATGAATGTAAGTGCTTATTCTCATTGTCATGGATTAATTTTTCAAATGCTCCCATTTTCATCTGACAGATGATGAAAGCTGCATATGCGTCCTCTGGCTGCAAGCCATGACTATGAAAAACTCATGTAAATCTATACACACGTTCAATATTCAAAGAATTACTGGGGCTCAAGGTGGGTGAGAGTGTGAAATAACAGGATTCTTTACAATATGCAAGAGGAGGGAAAATGGAGGGGGTGGGATCTGCCAGCAGCTGACCTGCATGATGTTGGATGCAAACCTGAACTAGTCTCTGGTGCACTTTGAGCCTCATAGCTGGAATAATTCTGTTGTTGTTCTCTTATTTAGATACAAACTTTCCAAAGCTTCTCAGGCGGCGGATTGTTTTCTTGGAGAGTTCAGAGTGGTGCGATACACGCTAGGGATGCAATTAACATCTATGGCTTACAATTCCCAAAATGAAAATTATATATTCACTGCTAGAAATAATAACCCTCAATAAAGTAAGGGGGGCACAAATAGAAGCTTCCTTGCCAATGCAAATAGCAATTGTGGTTTTGGGCATCGCAGTGGGCATGGGAGTCTGCAGGAATATTTCCAGGGATTAGACAAAGAGAATACAAACAATAGTTAGAATCAGAGAAAGGCTCTATTTCTGGTATAGCTGATGGTTGAATGATGGGAAGACCTGACCTCTCAGAAACTTGCATTCTGGGTTTACCCTTCCATTGTTTCTCAGTGTGTAGACTTGGCATCCACATCATGTATTTCTACCCACAACTGACACTCTCATCTCCCCCCCCCCCCGGGTTCCTATCACTTGAACTGCACTTCTGATAAAATCCACCTCTCAGTCACCCAACAAAACTCCAAACTTCCAATATGTCAGGATAACAACTCTAGAAGACATTTCAGGGTTATTATATACTTAAAGTGTGTTTCTGATTCTTCTGTTGAAGTTGATTCTCCTGGCATCTTAAAGTGGGATTTGAAGGGAGATTGGCAGGTGGGTCATCCCACCCACTTGTCAGAATTGGTCCAGCCAGACCCAATTCCCCACCTGTATAATAGGTAAGAGAAGGTCCTCTGCCTGACACCACTGCAAGCTGAAGTAAGCAGTATTGGTCTGGCTGGACAAAGCATATAGCAATTTCCCATATTTCCAAAATTGCTGCACCACCTTCAGTATAATCCATGCAAATACAGAATAGGTGTTCCCCTAACAAGATATTAATTTCATGACTTCCTGCATAACAACAGCACTTGCAGATATCTCTGGTCCAATGAAGCTTTGGGTCAGAAAAAGAAGACCAACAGTTTATCGCAGACAATGGACAGTAGACAAATTGTTGTACAGTGGTACCTCGGGTTAAGAACTTAATTTGTTCTGGAGGTCTGTTCTTAACCTGAAACTGTTCTTAACCTGAGGTACCACTTTAGCTAATGGGGCCTCCCGCTGCCACCCACCACCGTGCGATTTCTGTTCTCATCCTGAAGTAAAGTTCTGAACACAAGGTACTATTTCTATGTTAGAGAAGTCTGTAACCTGAAACATCTGTAAACTGAGGTACCACCGTAGCTTGTTTTCCCCAAAGAAGTTGTTGGCTAAACTAAAGTAATGGTCAATGATAGACAAGACAGATCCAGAACAGTAAGGGTGGTACTAAATCTCTCTCTCTCTCTCTCTCTTCACACACCCACCCACCCACACCCACCCATGTTAACATGGACTCTAAATGCCTCAAAATAACATACATTGGATTCCATTTTGCACAATTGCATAACATGTTTTTCGATTGACCCCCCCCCCAATTTCTTTTACTTGCCTGAAATGGCGTTCTTAAGCCACTGGGACAGCAATTGAAATATGCCAACTTCATAATAGCTGGAAATATTGGGGATCTGTATTCCCTCCTATTTCCAACACCTCTAACTTTAACTTGTCTGCTATTTTTGCCCTTTTCCCATTCCAGATCCAGATCCATTCGTGCAATTCTTGTAGCTGTTCCTTAGGGCACTGAATTGGTAAATTTTGAAACAAAACGTTTACTTTTGTCAGTGCACTCATTTTAGAAGCATGCACGCTTCCTGTAAGGGAAAGCTTCATAGCAGATCATCTAAGGAGAGGCTCTGGAGCCCCATCTCAAGGCTGGGGTTACTAACAACCTCAGACCTTCTGGGTGGGAATTTTGGCCCTCACATAGATGATGCTAGGATACAGTTTTGGCTGCTTACCTCTTTTGCCATCTGCTAAACAGGCCCTGAGCAGGAACAAAAGGCAGCTTGCCAGTTTCCCTATGTTTTGTCTGACAAGCACGAGTTAACTTTAGATGGAGTGAGCTATACTAGGTGCTGGAATAATTTGTTTCTTGTAAGGATGCCTGTTTTCAGCAGCAGATGGCATTGCTCATTTCAGTTTATATTCCAAAAGAGCACAAAACTGACCGGAGCCAACAATTTAAAGTTAAAAACCCACTTTTTGAAGTGATGAAGTGAATAGCTGCACGCAGAAATGTTATACAGAAACTAGCAGTGGCGGCAATTACTGTGATAAGATATTAGGCCCCTGTGTGCTGATGTTTGTCATAGTCCAGTGCTGCTTGTGGTGGGAGAGGCCAGCCAACCAGCCAAGTCTCGGGGGGGGGGGGTACTTGCCTGGAGGCAGAGTCCATATGCAAGGTTCATCAAACCCTAAGGTCAGGACTATCTCAGTTCACATAGTCAGACAATCCAGGCAGGGGCGTACCCAGGATCAAAACTAGGGGGGGGGGCAAGCCATGGTTGTTCAGGTTGTGACATTTCAGCACAGAAAGGCGAATGAAACCAAAATTTTAGGAAAATTATATATAATTATAGCAGTGCTTTATTACGGTAGTTATTACAATTATTTGCTTGATTTTTTTTTAAATTTTTATTCTAGTTACATGTCTTATACCAGGGGTGGCCAACTCCCAAGAGACTGTGATCTACTTTCAGCAGTGATCTACCCCCGTTTTTTGGGGTTCAGCTCAAAGTTGTTGACCTTTTTTGGGGATGAGGAATGCCCCGTTTTTTAGGGGTTCAGTTCGTTTTTAGATTACTGACCATATTATGTAAACAGCAAACAAAAACAGCTTCAAAAAACAGAAAAACTTCCCCCCCCAAACAGAAAGCCCCCAAATGGCTGAAAAACTCAGTTTCCTAGGATCCTCAGCCATCGCAACTCACCATGCAAGGGAACTGTTTCCAAAGCTCCTTTGCAACGATCAGCCGGCGCAACACACACACACACAGTGGCCGGCTGCCGGTCGGCAGAGCTCAATTGTTATTTAGATTTTGGGAGGGGGAGAAAGACCGGTAGTTGAGCTTTTTAGGAGAGCTTTTTTTTCCTTTTAGGCTGCCGATAACCATTTAATTATTATTATTATTTGCTTCTGGGGGGGGCAGGTGCCCCCTCCTGCCCCCCCTTGGGTACGCCCATGAATCCAGGGGTCAATAAAGTCGAGGGTCGAAGGTCACGAGAAGCAAGAAGCAGCAAGGTCTGGTCAGGAACAACAAATGTTGTTGTCCAGCAACTGACTGAGACTGGAAACCCTGCTGAAGAAAGCTGGAACCAGGTGGTTCTCATCAGGAGCAAGAAGGCTAATCAGCAGTCACTTTGCCTTCTGCTCCTTCAGGCTGCTGCTCAGCAGGTGAAGCCAACTCCTGCCCCATGACAATGTTGATGGATTTGCTCACGGAAAGGTCATTTAAATTTAAATTAGCAAATTCAGGCGCCCAGAATTCATACCACATCAGACTATTTTTCCACTGAATCTACGATTGTTGTCAGGAACTGGCTAGAATGCGAGGAGTGGTGGGTGGCACCAACCGCCTAGGAATGCCTCAGAAGATGAAGGCTCAAAACTCAGGAAGTGGTGGTGGGGGACACACACACCAAGCACAGGTCAAGGGGTGAAGAAGGGAGGAAAAGCTCGGTGCTGAAGAAGCAAGAAGCCTTGATGATGGCCATGTAGTAAAACACTCAAAGATCATAGTTTGGAAAGATATGGCTTGCCTGTAGTGTTTTGTTAAACTGGTCTTAAACCTCCTTCTGTTATCAAAATGATTTGATGAACGGCAAGACTATTCTACAGCCTGGGAAACATTTGGAAACATGCACACGCACACACCCATGTCACTGAATATGCAGACACACGAACTGTTGACTCCATGAAGTTATTAAAACAGAGTCCATCTCCGATTGTTATCAGGAATAGACCCAGCAATTCATAAATTCCAGGCAAACTCATTTTATAACTTGTCACCTTTTGTAAATCACTAGTCTTTCACGGAGGAAATGGCCAGTTTGCTTGAAACATAAAAAGCAAAACCAACACTATATTTTTTCTCATGCTTGAATAAAAATGCATTTTCCCCATTAGAAAAGATAAAAGGAATAATCTACGAGAAATACGGCTTGATTTTTATTTTATTTTTACCAGAAAACAGTCACATCTTTATCGCTAAATAAATGATTGCCATTTTTGCTGGCGTTAAACATGGGCTAATATCACAGGTCATATTTCAGACACAAATCTGGGTGTTTTTTTGTTTCGTTTCCTAAGATGCAGAGGAACATAGACTTCTCCTGGGAATTTTTCCAACGCTATCGTTTCAAAATACTGCCCTACTCCCTGAAGACATTATTTTCAATGAAAATCTCACACATCTCCATGTTTACCCATTCAAATGCAGGTAGTTGTCATGATCTAGCGAGGTGGCATTTTTGGATGAAAAAGCACACATATAAATGGGTAGTTCTTCCTTAGCCTGTAGCCCTGTTTGGTTACATTCATGCTCCCATGCTTGTCAACGCAGCAGCAGGGAGCATGGACACAGAATGGCCCAGATTGTGCAGCGTTTGGCTCCATCGCTACAGATGGGCTTCACCACTACAGATTTAAACTCTAATTGAACATATGATTGGAGGGGGAAGGGGAGAGGGTGCTCCTGACATCAACCACATGGCAAAGAACAGGAGCATTTGATCCTGCTGGTGGGTCCTGCTTTGCCAGCATGTTCTGTGCAGACAACATACAGACAAAGCAGACCCCTGCAGCCAGCAGATTCAAACTCTGCTTGCCAGCTGGTGAGCAGTGAGTGCATTCATGCTGGGTGCTGCTTCAAAAGCACCTTCCCCACCGGGCTCTTTCTTAGCATGTTGGCACTGTCGTTTCTCGCATGCAGAGCTAGGCATACAGGCACTACGTTCCTGGCTGTGCAGAGGAAGCACGCTGAACAGGACCACAATAAGGCGGTTACGAATGAGAATCTTGGTAGGCTGAGGTTCTCCCACTAGTGAGGGATAGGACAAGCCTCCACCATGCTTCTTCCAAGTAGCTTTCAGAGGTTATGAGCCTTTCCACACAAAGTTCTGTCAGTACTGGAGCTAATGATCTATTGCAGCGTAGAGCATAGTGTATGGTTTTGTGACCGAAAATAACTTTGAAAATTAGAGCATGTTACGTTTGCAGGACTTTGGTACAACTTTTGGTACAATTTAATTCGTTTCTGGAGGGTCCATTGTACTGAGGTGTGGCAGGCGAAGGCAACAACCTCTGGTGTCATCTCAACCAACTTAGTCAAAACCTGGAACCCCTCCAAACTGGCTCAATTCTGTTTGGACACCTGCTGTATCTGCTGCACAGACCTAGTTTGCTTTCCCATCCCCATGTTGATGACCACTGGCATATTAACACCTGAATAGGGCATGTGCGTATAGCCCCCAGGCTCCTCTGATCCCTCCTGCCCTTTGGGAATTGATTTGTAGCACTCCCTCTTATATTACCTGGCCTGCATACAATGTGTGGCAACTCTGGCATGAAGCTGGGACAGGGCTGTTGTAGTACCCACAAGCAAACAAATGTTCCCCTCTCTTTATCGGGGAAAGCATTTGTGATGTTCCGCATAAGCACATGGGCTGTGCTTTTAATTGTCCCACATATGTAATTATGCAAATAGCCCTTTCCATTCTGGGTAGCTTCCACTGCAATGTATAATTCCACAGATGATGCCAAGTAGGGAGGGGGACATGAAACCAGTGTGCATGTCACAAAGAACAAATTTGCAGGTGACAGCTGAGTCTTCAAAAGATTAAACATCCAATTAGAAAAGCATCCAAGTGTAATACATTTATCTGATGATTATCCAAACTCTCAATCTCCTGGGAAACATGGTAATGGGACCAAAAGTTTCAGAGGCTTTCAAAAAAAGCAACAACACATGTCTAGGGTTTCCAACTTTCTGTTCATATTGGGAGTTTCCTAGTTTCGAAAGGAATCAGAGTGCCTTCCTCTACTTTGATGAAGATAATAAAGTATCCAAGAGACTGGAAACCATTATATAAAACTGAGGAACTTCAATGTAAAAGCCATGAGGTGTGCCATTTTATTTTATAATTATTTTTAATAATTTTTATTAAAGATTTCTTAGTTTACAAAAATATGTGCATTGTCTCTTTTTTCAAGTTGTGTTTTCTACAGATCAGTTTCATTTGTTGTGAGACATTAGTGTTGCATGCAGTATTAGGCTGGGGGGGAAGAGGGGGGAAAGAGAGGGGTGATGGTGAGTAGGTTGGGTTGGGTTGGCAATGCTACTATTTTTCTACTTTGTGTATGTGTGGGGTTTTGTGTCAGTGTCACTTGTGTGGGTTCTCTTTCTATTCGCTTGCTATATTTCCTTGCTGGTGAAAGAGGTTGGAGTGGCCTAGAGTGTGGTTGGTTGACTTTGGTTGGCTGTAGTGAGATTTGTTTATGTGTGTGAGTGTGTGAGAGGGTGGGTTTTGGGGTCAGGTTAGCCATATTGATTTGTATGCTCTCAGCGGATTCTTGTTGTTGTCTTGTTGGGCTGTGTATGTGATAAAGGGGAACCATACAGGGGTGAAGGTGTCTTCTATTTGTCCCCGTGTCAGTTTCAGTTTATTGGTTAGTTTTTCTAATAAGGCTGTTTCCCATACTATTTGATACCATTGGTGTATCTTTATTCCTGACAGGTCTCTCCAGTGTCTGGCTATTATGCTGCTGGCTGCTGAGAGTAAGTGGGTTATGAACTCTTTATAATGTGAGTGGGCATTATTATCTGGGAAGGTGTTCAGTAGGGCCAGTTCTTGGGTGGCTTCTAATACTTGTTTAGTTATTTTGCTTATTTTTTTGTATGACTGATGTCCAGAAGAGTTGGATTTTGGGCCATTTCCACCACATCTGGAGGTATGTGCCTGTGGAGGTGCATCCTCTCCAGCATTTTGGTGAGGTTCTTGGGTGTATCAGCGCTAGTTTCCATGGTGTTAGGTACCATCTGTAAGTGAGTTCCAGGGTAAGTTCTTTTCTTTTAGCTGAGATGGATTGAGGTTTAGACCACATTCTAATCCATTGGGTGATGTTAATTTCATAGAGGTGTGCCATTTTAGAAAGGATTAAAAGGTGTTGATATTTTAATCCAGCATCTCAGAGGGATCACATGCCTTTCTCTTTAAAAGCTCTGAAGTAATATCAAGTGAGAGTGGAAACAAGTTCTCTTCACTCATTATTTATCACATGGAAAGCAATTCTGATTATGGAATGTTTCATAGATGCAGTACACATTTATCATATACTTTTTGAGAGAAAGGTGTCTATGGCAACCCATGAGATAGCCAGGATAGGGTCTTTATTTCTCCTGGCAGATCAGGACAAAGATACCACAGTGTGACCCTATAACCCTTGATAACTTCACCCTTGTCCTTTTAATTATCCCAGTGATTTGAAACATTTTATATTGTGATGCCAATAAAGGTATTTGATTTGATTTGAAGATAGAGTCTTTATTTTTCTTTAAGCATTGTGCAACTAAAAGTGCAATGCTTGGTGGTACCAAGCTCTCATGTCAGCTTCCAACTTGGCAGCCTTTTCATGGTGCCCACCAAACTAAACAGTGTTGGGAGGATGGATGTTGTATTAAAATAATAATAATAATAATCTGAAAGGCACTAGGCTGCTCCCACCAACAGCTGATTGGTGAGATTCCAGCTTCTTTTACTAGGCAATGCACATTCAGCCCTACTCATTGGATCAAATTGGGGAGCCACATGTGTTGCACATTGATACATAGGGATCTATTCATGGAAGACTGCTTCCACCCATATATAGCCCCCAGCTGAATTGTGCCGATTTTATCTATTTTGCAGTGACTTCAGGGAGACTGAACAGTCTACGCACATTTTGATTAATGTCTGTGACTGTGGATCATTCAAAGGTGTGCCAGTGTACTGTATTATGTCTTGACTTCATCTCATTTGAGATCATTTACAGCCCAATTCCCAGCACACACAAACCCAGGTTTTTGATTTAAGGGCACTGACACCATAGGAGCCAACTATTAACTTCAGTGTAAATGAACTGCAGTTTAAGGTGAATGTTAAGTCAATAATTTCTAAACAATTTAGAGCAGAGGCCGAAATCCATCCTTCCGGTAAGGTGTGCTGCAAAGTGTGATAGGAGCAGCAAATGTCATCTCAGCTCCTTCAGTGCTATAGCTGCCAACTGGGGGAGGTTATTTTTCAGTTCCAGTTCCTATTTCTAGAGAGGATTTGGGTGACTTCAAAACACTATGTTTTGTTAAAACTTCAGTATTTTCTGTTTTAATCTTAAGAGATGGTTTTGTGATCATGCATGGAACTAAAGAGAGACAAGACACAAAGACTAGGTGAACTTGGCCTTATTTCCATATTTCTTCCCCATGGTCACTTTTGTGCTATGACATGAGGTGTAGCATCAATCCCATGCTCCTTTACTTGCTCATTATTTTAAGTGCTGTCCCTTAGTGAACCTTTTAAAAATGCTTTTTAATATAGGCAATTGTTCTCCGTTCTGCACATCCAACCAGAAAATGGTTATGAATTTCAATCATATTTGCCCCGATGAGATCAACATCCACATTACATTTTTATTCTGCACCCATTTGCTAGAAATGGATTCCAAGAAGAAATGTGACACTTAATTATAGAAATGGAAAAGATTTATTGCCACATTTTGTTTCTCTTGAGACTTTCTGGTTTGGCATAATTGCTAGCTTTGTGGAGAAGTTCCCACCCCAAATAATTAATCCTTCAGGTTACATTATGAAGAACCTTTACATAGATAGGACTCTCTGCTCATCTATTTGTCAGACAATGATGGACACCCTGCCACAGGATTAGGATCCCTTTCAGGGCCAGCACCAGATTTCAGGAAGCTCACGGCATAGTACCACTGATAGCTTTCCCAGTGCACACACACGAGTGAAATCCCAGAGCAGCATGTTAGTGGTGGGTGAGTGGTGGTGCTACTTTTGAATGTGAGCTATGTTCAGTCGCCATTCACACAACCACCCACCATGTTAATTTCCCACAAATCCAATGCTCCTGTGGCCCAGCAGGGAGAACAGGGAATTGTGGCAAAGCCAGGTTGGTTTGCTGGTCACCTGGGATCTTTGGCCAGTGTCCAACCTGGCTGACCACTGACACTAGGCCTGATGTCCCTCTCCCAACCAGGGTTGTCAGTTGGCTGCCATCAAAACTGGGGAGAAGGCATTTGGCCCTTTGGTCTCTGTATGGCACTGCCTCTATTGCACTGAATATGGAGTGGCTTTGGATGACACTCAAGATGCCTTCCATAGCACAGGAATGGGGAACCTGTGGTGGTTTGGATGTTCTTTGCCTCCAACTCCAAACAGCCCTAGTCAGCGTGGACAATTGTCGGGGGCTAATGGAAGCTTTAGTTTAACAAAACCTAAAGAGCAATGGGTTCCCCATTCCCACATTAGCAGCTACACTTTTCACATTGTGTTCCTCATGCTGATGGGAGAGTGGTGGATCACATGGTGCAAACTATCTCCTCCATCCCCGAGTAATGGTGGCATCCACAGGCAGAACTGCCTTTGTTGCAGAGGCGAAAGAGCACAAGTGACCCAGGCCTCTTTACCAGCTTCTCCTCATCTCCTTCAGTGGCAATCTTGGCACCTATACAAAGCTACTGTAGCTGAGAACAAGAATGTGTGACAGCCAGCTTCAGTCTGGAGCAAGCGCCTCCTTGCCCCCCTGTCACAATACTGAGGGACGCATTCAGTAGGGGGGGTGTGCGCCCCAAGATTTGCCTTGTATCTATTTCTCTCCCTAGTTTAAAATTCCAATCGTTTTCCAAGTTCCTCTGTGCTCTCACCACTTTGATCTGTGTTTCAGGTTCTGAGTAACACTATAAAATGAAGCTCTATGTTCACCACTCGCCATAATGGAATGTAAAATTGCTTTAACTTTTCCCCTTTTGGCCAAAGTGGATGAAATTTACAGGCACATAAACCCTTCAAAGAGTGTTTAAAGTCTACCAAATTGCAGTCAAATAGGTCTAGAAGCTTTTTGTGGTGGAAATAAAAGATTCACATTTCTCTTTTATCCCTTGTGAGTGGGGAAGAGCAGGGGTTTGTGTCTTTCTTGCTTAAAATAACGAACAGATGGCTGGGTGGTTCTTAGTCTCCCTTTTTTATGTTTAAAAACTTTGCAACTTCACAGTGGCCTTTCCTTCTGGTGGTTATGTGAGTCCTCTGATAGGCTTCACAAGCCTTCCAAAAGACCTCTACGAGTTCATTAAGGCCATACAACATGAGGCTGTCTAGAACACTGCCTACAGAGTTTTGAAGAGCACTGGGGGTTTGTTTTCTTTTTGTTAACACAGAACAACACAGGCTTATTTTTTTAAAAAAAAAAATCCTTACATGACATTTTTAGACTAAAAATAAAATTTTCTGTTGCTTTGCTTTAAAAACAAACAAACCAGAGCTCTTCAGTGTTCCTCGGGCAACATTTTGAACACCCTCACTTATTGAAAAGCTCATTTACCCAAAGAAACAAACAGAATAGCTAGGTAATAAAGCACAGAAAAGTTCAGAAGCAGAATAACACAAGGCTTTGTCGGAGAGCCCATCCAACTCAGGGGGTTACTAACATACAACTTTGGAGGATTTGTAGAGACCCTTACATCGCCCCAATTTGTGTCATTATTCAGACCACACACTGAGCCATTGCTGGCTACTAAAAGGTAAGACAACTCATGCCTGGTTCTTTCTCAGATACAATGACTAAGTTGTCAGAATGGTTTGTGCTGCTGCCCATCTTATCCAGAGATTACGTTGGCAGGGCCAAAAATGACTGCTGAGGGAAAGACCTTGTGGAGGGATCTCTGATAATAACAAAGCAGGCTTGCTCACTTTAACACTATTGTGACGTTGAAGTTCTGCTTTAATGGGGTGGGAGATGAAATGCAGAGGGCCAGCAGCAAAATGGACTGTGATTAAGTCCCAATCCAATTCATTCAAAAGCTCTCTTTTCTCCTGGATTGGCAACTGGGTGTACTACTCAGGGAGCTGGATTTGTCTCTGGTATCATACAGTAGCTCCAGGGTAGCCAACATGTTGCTTTCCAAATGTTGTGAACTGAAACTTCCATCACTCCTGACGATTGGCAATGTTTGATGGGGCTGATAGGAACCACAATCCAATACATCTGGAGGGGTATCATGTGGACCACCCCTGTAGTATGCAATCACTGTTATATATTATATGCCTAAATCTAGCAGAGGGAGCTGGCATGGCAATGCATGAATCTGTCTACTTCTGTTTCAGTTTTCAGCCCCATGGCTGTCTAAGGGAAACCTATAATGCAAAGTAAACACAAGCCTTTGTACAATATCTCATCTCTTACTACTTTTTATAGTTTTGAAGCCTATGGATTGCAAGACAATCATTCCATCAAGACCGAATGCATTTTGGAGGCAAGGTCTATTCTCCTTGAGTTTTTATTATGAGAGAGGCCTTTTAGAAAGATAAAGATCTTTGATTAATGTTGTTAGAATGTTGCATTTTATTCCTGCGGCATATAAAAATGCTTTGCAGCCCCGCAGAATCCTACCCTCCTCCTTTCTTGAAGGCTGAATGTCCGAAACTGTTTTGAGAAGTAGATATGTGAACAATATCTCAAGAGTTCAAATTTTCTGCTGAAGACAAAAGTAAAATATTGGTCACTGAACCTTCCACAAATCAGCTTTTACGTCCTATTTAAAATGTAGCTAAGCACACTTGAAAGGCAGCCCTATATAGGGAAAATTTTAATGCCTGGTGTTTTACAATTTTTTAATATGTGCTGTAAGCCACCCAGAATGGCTGGGGAAACCCAGACAGATGAGTAGGGTATAAAATTATTTATTTATTTATTTATTTATTTATTTATTTATTTATTTATTTATTATTATTTTAATGAATTACAGTGCAATCTCATTTATGCATACTGAAAAGTCAGCCTTAGACACTGTGTATAATGGGCGCTCACTCCCAAGTATGTCTGTTAAAAACTGGGTAGACAAAATTTCTGTTACTCTGTGGCAGCAGTGGGAAAAAGAATCTCATCAGTGGAACAGGTATTTATCACCCCTTTGCCTTCTGGGTAGCCCTGCTCATCTGTCAATCACCTATCATCACCATGTCAGGTGACGTGGCACTTCGAAGTATCCACCATCATGGGGAATTCAAAGCATCATCTGGGGCTTGCAAAGCATGCTGCTTAGAAGTGATGCTGATTGGCTTGTTGTCAGAACTTCAAACCATTGAACAAGGCTCTTTGCAAGCCCCTTTGTAGGGCAGCCGATCCCACAGATCTGCTAAGCACTGCCTTCAAGCTCCACTTTCTGCTCGGATTAGCTGTGCTACGGAGCTTTCAGCAGCAAAGATGATCCCAACTGGCTTGCCCTCACTGCCAGTCACCTGATTGACACCAAGCCTCCCTTGCCAACACACAGAATCAGGACCATGTTAAGGCTCCCAAAATTGCATCTCCACCTGGCCCTCACCTGATACCAGATGTGACATCAGATGTGACACAGGTGAGCATGGTTTTGAGGGGAAATGCCTCATAGGCAAAACTAGAACCATTGTAGAACTAATTTAGGCTCACCAGCCAGACGTTGACCAACTCCCTGATCCAGACAGTCCACAGAATACTATTTCCAAGGAACAATGTGATAAACCTCCCCTTTACTTCAATAACTGGGATTCAACACTGATGAAACATGTTGGCAACACCAATCTAGGTTCTGTGCTTGAAACTGATGGCTTTTAAACCTCAGTCTTCAGAGCCCCATTGCTGCATCTCATTCAGGTTGCCTGAGCGATTTGATCTACTCAGAGGAGTAGCTTGTTCCTGAGTATCCCTTTACTACTGAGATCTTGCTCCACTTGCACTCCCTAGGACTCAATGGTCGCTCGACCTCCACCTCTGATTCCTGTGTCCTGAGGCAAAAGTTGAGTTGCCATAACCCTGGAAGTCCCTAAATCATCTTGCTCTGCCTCTCAGTCTGCTGGCATGGACTATCCCTCTGCAATTTTTGCCTTGGGGACCTCCAGGTCCTCCTTCAAAGAGGATTCCTCCAGTGGGGGGCATAACAGAATAAGTAGGAAAAGGCACACCTTCAGGCATATGAGGTGATGTCATTTAGGGATTTAGATGCCATTGGCAGCACTTTGAAATGAGCCTGATGAAAGCTATTTCAGATAAACGAGGCAGGTGTATTATGCGCCTTCCGGCCTGCTCTAGCTGAGAGATGACCGGCATAACTCTGCACCAAGTGTAGCTTCCAAAACATCATAAAGGGCAGCTCAGTGTAATAGCACATTGCAGAAAACCAAATGGGTGGCATTCATTGCATTTGTGCACCAGATTAAATTACATTTGCTCATGGGTGCTGTATATTTTGGAGATTCGTTTTGTATTGCATATAAAAGTGCCTGCAGATGAAAGCCTATTTTGGTGCTCCTTTTAAGTTTGCCATGTGAATTAAACTGTTTTATATTGTAACCCACCACCCCAATCTCCCAGGGGTTCCAGGGACACCAGGCTTGCTTACCCAGGGTTTGTTTTCTTTGGGACAATTATGTGCAGGTTGTGTCTTTATGATATTTGTTTTATTTACCCTTACAGTCATGCCTCATGTTACGGCCGCTTCAGGTTGTGCATTTTCGGGTTGCGCACCACGCCGAACCCGGAAGTACCGGAACGGGTTACTTCCGGGTTTGGCGCTTTGCACATGCACAAAAGTGCTAAATTGCGATTCATGCTTGCACGGAAGCGCCGAATGTGCGCAGACGCAGCGCTGTGGGTTACGAATGCTGCTGGTTGCCAACGCACCTCCCGCACGGATCGCGTTCACAACCCGAGCGTCCACTGTATATACTCCTTGGAAAAGACCCTGATGTTGGGAAAGATTGAGGGCACCAGGAGAAGGGGACGACAGAGGACGAGATGGTTGGATAGTGTTCTCGAAGCTACTAACATGAGTTTGACCAAACTGTGGGAGGCAGTGGAAGACAGGAGTGCCTGGCGTGCTCTGGTCCATGGGGTCACGAAGAGTCAGACATGACTAAATGACTAAACAACAACAACAACAACAACCCTTATATACAGCCTGAGCATACTGTGGGGAGGCTCCTGTCTTTGCTGTGCTGCTCAGCTGACTGGGAAACAGCTGAGAGTGGGGGAAATGAGGAGCATCTGGGAGCATCTGCCTGCCCTTCACCCCTTGCTTGCTTGGATATGCTGCACCAGCACTGGAGGAAGGGAAAAAACTTAAACGTGATGCAGCCGAGTGCCCAAAAATACACCAGAGGCAATTGTATTTCATCCAGCAGAGCTTTACCTGCTACTGAAGGCAAATGAGCATAATGCTCACAAATCCAGTACATTCAGGATTGGCACAGTCCATAAAAAACAGTTGCAGCCCCTACAAAAATTATAACCAGACTAAACTTTAACACTGAACATACACCAGAAGGAAGAGAGATAGAAAGAGAAAGTAAAACCCAGGCTACTTCTGGCCTATATTTATAGTCAGCATGACCTTAATGGGAAGAGATAAGAGAACCAGTTCAAACCAGCTGTACTCAGCCTCCAAAAGGTATAACCCAAACAGTCATGAAGCTTCTTTCATACAGAAAGCATTCATTCCAGTAGCTTCCAGAACCCTCTTGAATTAATCAGAAAAGGAAAGATCTCTCCACATCAGATCAATACTTTCTGCATTAAGAAATGCAAACTGACAGGATGAAGGATAGGACCATGGCTGCATGTAGAAGTCTGTTCCAAAGCGAAAGTCTACCCACGTTTGTTTCAGCCCTATGCACCAGTGCCATGTGGCCCTTGAAAGGTTGTTGTGGAAGGTACATGTCCCTTGAGCTGATCAAGTTTTCCCACACTGAGCTAGAGGCAGATACTTCACTACTCTTCTCTTCTCTTCCTTTCCTCCTGGAAGTCCCCCCCCCATTATCCATAATTGAGCTTCCTTTCCTCTTGAGTGGGCAGGTCTATTTGTTGTTATTCCAATGTGAAAATGCCCGCACACATTCTTTTAATATCAGAGTAAATGTTAGTAAAGATCAGTGAGTCTCAGCACTGACGTCTGCCTAAATTATCACCTCTCAAATCAGAATTGTCCTAGGGAATCTACAAGACCCCCTGTGAGATTTTAAATACCATGTAATGGACATTATTACTCCCCTTGTCTCAAGTGCCTGTTTATTAGGGATGGGATACAACTGAGACAGTTAGCATCATTAAAGAAATGACCTGATGTCATTTCTTTCAAAAGCAGATATTAACTGAAATAAATGGATGGAGATGAAATTAGCAATGTTGATGGAATAATGGCATGGCTGTTAGCATGATTTTAATTCAAATCAAAGCATAATCACAACATTTCCTTTTCTCCTGATCAAATGGCTTTACGGGTAGAAAATATGGGGAGTCTGGGCAACATAGTTTTGACATTACATCTAGTCCATCTTCAATTAAGTAATGAACTGAGCCCAAATAATCTGAAACTTTTACAGTTACATTTCAGCTTCAAAACATTTGCATTTTCCAAGTAGCATCCTGCACTGGCTTGGCAGCTAAACAGAAGATCTTGTTTAAATTGATTATTCATATCATCCACAATATCCATAAAACTTCATAACTATGTGAGCTAGATTGCTCTTAGAACAGAGTTAAAGTTCCTCACATTGTTCGTAGAAATGTTGGTCAGTGCTGAAAAATGCCGCCCCTTCCTAGAAATTTTCTAGCACTTTGTCTGAAAAGTGTGCATGCACACGAAAGCTCATACCAAGAACAAACTCAGTTGGTCTCTAAGGTGCTACTGGAAAGAATTTTCTATTTTGTCTGAAAAGCGTTTGCTTTCCCATTTAGGTTGCTTCTGTTTGCCCTTATTTACAGTTCGCATTTCCCTGAGGGATGACATTACCTAGCCTTGAGATGAAAATTTTTCCCTTGCCATGGACTGTGTTCCTTCTGGGAAATGATATCCCAGTAGTGGGCAGATCCAGGTCAAAAGTTGGCAGGACCACTTCTCTCTCTCTCTCTCTCTCTCTCTCTCTCTCTCTCTCTCTCTCTCTCACACACACACACACACACACACACACACACCAAAGTTGCTGCTCTTCTCTGCTGGCTAGGAAGAAAGTGGGGAGCAAATAAGTGGGGCTGAGAAGAAGAGGTCCTGTAGGCCAGTTGGCAACCTTCTGAGGACCAGATCCAATCCCTGGTTGGAGATTCTTCATATCTGATATGGCAAAATATGTTTGGCTGGATTGTTCCACATCACATCAGCACATCAAATGTATTAACTTGCATACATTGCTTTTGCATAATGTATTAACTTGCATACATTGCTTTTGTAAATATAGCATATTATTATGTTGACCTCTGTGTTGGCACAATGTTACAGACTGTGTTCACACAATCAATATCCATGATTCTCAACTGAAGTAAATTCTGTGTAGATAAGCCTGCTCTCTCTCTCTCTCCTCTTTCTTATAATCCTTTTTATTATATCCCTACCCTAGACTAAGTTATTTTCAGTCTGAGTGTGACTTGGCCAATTGCCACCCTATGCATTTTGATAAAAAAGAAAGAAAGCTGTGAAAGAATAATTAAATTATGATTACGGTTACAAGCCTATACACTGTTTCCTGAGATGGGAATAAATTCCATTGAACTCAATGGATCTTAATTATGAGTAGACATGACCCATTGGGTTGCATGACAGATTGTGATTCTCCAAAGAGGATGCTTGCAACTTCATGGAAGAAAATGTATAGGGACTTAAAAAAAAAAAGGAATTCTGGTTTGATTTTCTCTTCACTTGGAAGCGTTTCTTCACACGTTATTTAAGTGAAAATGGAAAACAGTGCGACACAGCAGGAAAACCATCCGGCTACAGAAAGAGGTCTGTGGGAACTCAAAAGCTCACATACTGTGCTGTGAAAATTCATTGGCTATAATAAATGTATTTTACTGAATTTAGCTGGAAATAATAGGCACCGAGCTGCACAATGAAACATACAATAAATATTGTGGGGGGAGGGGTGGCTCAAAACCCCCTGATAAATCAAAGGGAAATTGAAGCATTAACATCCTGAGAGCCTCCAGGCATGAAGAGGGATGTTCTGCCAATTGCTTCACTTCCTATCATTTGCAGTACTATCCAGTGAAAGAAAATCTTAAGTGGTGGAAGTTAGTGGACGAATGGCAGCTAACAGATTGAGGCTGAATCCTGACAAGACAGAAGTACTTGGGGGCAGGCTGGTGTGGAAGACTCCCTGGTCGTGAAAGGGGTAACTGTGTCCCTGAATGACCAGGTGCGCAGCCTAGGAGTCATTTTGGACTCACAGCTGTCCATGGAGGCGCTTGACAATTCTGTGTCCAGGGCAGCGGTCTACCATCTCCATCTGGTACACAGGTTGAGACCCTACCTGTCCGTGGACTGTTTTGCCAGAGTGGTGCATGCTCTGGCGTTGTCCTGCTTGGACTACTGCAATGTGCTCTACATGGGGCTACCATTGAAGGTGACCCAGAAACTACAATTAATTGAGAATGCGGCAGCTAGACTGATGACTGGGAGTGGCTGCCGAGACCATATAACACTGGTTCTGAAAGACCTACATTAGCTCCCAGTATGTTTCCGAGCACAATTCAAAGTGTTGGTGCTGACCTTTAAAGCCCTAAATGGCCTCGGTCCTGTATACCTGAAGGAGCATCTCCACCCCCATTGTTCAGCCTGGACACTGAGGTCCAGTGCTGAGGGCCTTCTGGCGGTTCCCTCACTACAAGAAGCCAAGTTACAGGGAACTAGGCAGAGGGCCTTCTTGGTAGTGGGACCTGCACTGTGGAATGCCCTCCCATCAGAAGTCAAGGAAATCAACAACTATCTGACTTTTAGAAGATATCTGAAGCCTAGCCCCATGCTCCTGGGCTGATCGGGGGGGGGGGAGCCATGCTGCTTCCCATCAGCCACCCCCTTTCCCTCTCCCTTTTCAGCAGTGGCTTAGGGGAGGTTGGGGAAGTGCCGGGCAGGCATCCATACTTGCCCTGTGCCCCTGGGTTGATCCCGGGGGGGGCAGCTGCCCCCCTTTTTTCCTTCCTCCACCAGCAGTTTTGGGAGGTAGTGGACAGGGCAATGTGCCCTTACCCCACTCTACAGGGCTGACCTCTGGGGGGGACCCACCCCCTTTTCTTTGTGGGTTATGGTTGGCACCATTTTGAGTATGGCTGCATGGCTAGTGCCAGCTTGAGTGTGTCCGCTAAGGTTGCTGGTTCTGTCTCTTTATGCCTTAATTTACTTATTCAGCTGTTAGATTTTCAGCTTGCTCCCACAGCATTACATTGTCAGGTAGCTGGTAACTCCTTGTCTTCACACGCCGGTTATGTCTTCATGTCTTCTGCCATGCAACAGAGCACGGTGATATCTCTCCCCCCCTCACACAGTGAGGGACACCCTTAGCAGTGCTGTGCATTCAGTAAATAAGATCAAGAAAAGGGCCCTGTCTACCGGCAGGAAGGTCGCCCCTATCCCGCATGCCACGGCCAAGGGCAAGGACAGCTCCCTTGATGGCCCAAGCTGATGGACTACGCCGAAATGGCTGACTGCTGACTGGAAAGCTCAGGAACCAAGAGGACAAAAACTTCAAGAAAGAATTGGGGGGGGGGATATAACTCACTTAGGAGACCACTGTAAGCAGATGAAAACATTAGCAGGATTTTAATAACACTTGTAATGTAACAATTATTATGGACAATACGGACAGATATAAATTAAGGAATATAAAAAAATGAAGTTGAAAACGTTGACAATAAGACCCATGGATGTGATGGGGGGGGCAGACATTCAGAGGAATCTCTAAATGTGGGTATTTCTTTGGCGTTGTTCTAACTCTGTGTTTGTAAAACCAAATAAAAATTGTTTTCCAAAAAAGAGAGAAAATAACCTGGGACCTTCTGCAATCCAAGATAATCTTTTTTCTACTGAGCTACAGGCTACAGCCATTCTCTTCCTCATTACATATAGATTTTTGGAGACATAGGATGTGCAGTAAATCCTACCAGAGAGTCTTGGTGACAGACAGTAAGGTGAATTCCACTGCGCTGCTAGAAAGAGAAAATTCAAGACCAGGATCTCAACTTGTTTGCTGTCCTTGGTAGCTAAGCTTAGGCTTGCCATACATCAGGAAAATTCCTGACAAGCAGTGCTTAATTTCTCTCTCTCTCTCTCTCTATATATATATCTATATATCTATATATCTATATCTATATCTATATCTATATCTATATCTATATCTATATCTATCTATCTATCTATCTATAGAGGGGTACTCTCATTTTCATACTCACACTGCCCCTCAATGAAGACAAACAGGTTCACAAAACATTTAGGGGTACCCCCAGAAAAAAAACCACCGCTGACAAGTCCTGGTTTTCAGGTATAAAAATGGTGTCGGGCAGGAATGTTTTATGGCTACAGGATGGAAATAGCAGTGGAAACAGCTCAAGAAGCTTAAAATCACTAGTTGTTGGTGCTTTCCTAAAAAAAAGTTCAACATTTTTGGGGGTCTTTCTAATAAGAGCTTTTCGGTTGTCATGAATTTTACTTTTTGAAATATGGCAAGCCTAGCTAAGCTTGAGGATAGCTGCTAACTGACTCATACCCCCTCTGCTGGCTTTCTTATACAACAACATTTTGAGTTGGGTGTTTCTTTGTTTTCTTAAGAAGAAAGAAGTGTTATTTGTAATTAGAATATATCTTCTAAAATATACAGGAAATCAGATTTTGGTGGGCATACATGAATCAGGGGAAAGTAACCCTGTCAGGTTCCTTGGTCTTCCCAAGATCTTTCATATATGCACCAATTATTTATTATTATTATTATTATTATTATTATTATTATTATTATTATTATTATACTGCCCTGTGCCCGGGGATCTCAGGGTGGTAGATGTGATGCAGTTGATTAGAATCATTAAAGCATACTTCTGTGAGTTAAGATGGTCTCTCTGATGTCAGGATCTGTTAGTGGGTTTTTTTTCTGGGGTGTGTATGAAAGGCCTTGCTTGCAGGTACAGTTAGCAGATTACTAACAATAGCACAGAAATCCATTATACACCTCCTTGTCTTTTCCATTCCTTTTCATCCTCTATTGTTTCCCTTTTCATCGACATTCCGGATTACAAGCTCCTTTGATCAGAGGTCTCTTTTTTATGACTCTCTGAAAAACGTATACACATTGATAGAACTAAGTTAACAAATAGCACAATTCTAAACCTCTTCTTGACATTTCACTAACAGGCAACATGAAGATTTCTGGGAATAAAAGAACTGGCTTTAGAATGACTTCCAACACATCTATCTCTAAAAGCCATATGAAGTCATATGGATCCCTGAGGAAAATGTCAAAACCAGAAGTGAATTTTCTTTGCGAATCTGGTCAAACCAACAAATATACAAAGTTGTGTGTGTGTGTGTAAAAGAGAAAATTTATTAAAATTATTATATATATATATATATATATATATATATATATATATATATAATTTTCTGTTTTACATTTAGAATATTCATTTAAACAACCTTAAAATATCAATGACTTCCCTTCTTCTCTTTCCATGGTTCATTTTGCATAACATAAATCCCTGCATATTTTACATAAACTAAACCATTCAGTATTCCATTATTACATCCATCAAAAATTTTTACAATGTTGAATTTATCTTAATTCTGCCAACGTTTTCAAGTGTACACAATCTCTCCTCATATATTCAATAAACATTTTCCAATCTTCTTTAAACATATGTTCATCTTGTCCTCTTATTCTTTATGTTAGGTCCTTGGGCAAGGTGTATGAAACCATACTGAATGTTGGCAGATTAGGATTTAACAACTCAATCTGCAAATCTTTTACATTTAATAATGCTGATACAGCTCCCAAATAAAACTATTTATACTCACCAGTTATGAAGATCCATCCTGACTTTGTTCAGACTCTGTCTGACTGTTCCTCACTTTTTGATGATTTGAGCTTATCTTGTTTGTGACATCATGAATGACATCAGAATGCCATGTTTGCTTTCAACCTAGGCTACTGCCTTCATGCCAACTGCAGAGACCAGTCAACACAGGTAACTCAGTCTGACTGTACAGCAATGTTTCTTTTTGCTCTTGCAACTTTCCCCCAATAGTAAAGTTAGTATACTTCCCAAGTAAATCTATTTATCATCACCTGTTACAAAGATTCATCCTGTCTTCATATTCAACTTCGCAACCAATTCATGTGACTTTCTCCTCATGTCAAAATAACACTGCCCAGAAAAGGGTGAAAAATACCAAAGCAGTCACATTTCAAGTTACTATTTTCTGGCAGCAGCAGGGAAAACAGTATAAAATGGCACTGTAATACGAGGCTGCCATCACAGTACAAAAGTGTATGAGTTACGCTATGATGAACCTAAATCTAAAACATGTTGTTGTTGTTGTTATTTAGTCGTTTAGTCATGTCCGATTATTCGTGACCCCATGGACCAGAGCACGCCAGGCACTCCTGTCTTCCACTGCCTCCCGCAGTTTGGTCAGACTCATGTTGGTAGCTTCGAGAACACTGTCCAACCATCTTGTCCTCTGTCGTCCCCTTCTCCTTGTGCCCTCATCTTTCCCAACATCAGGGTCTTTTCCAGGGAGTCTTCTCTTCTCATGAGGTGGCCAAAGTATTGGAGCCTCAGCTTCAGGATCTGTCCTTCCAGTGAGCACTCAGGGCTGATTTCCTTCAGAATGGATAGGTTTGATCTTCTTGCAGTCCATGGGACTCTCAAGAGTCTCCTCCAGCACCATAATTCAAAAGCATCAATTCTTTGGTGATCAGCCTTCTTTATGGTCCAGCTCTCACTTCCATACATTGCTGCTGGGAAAACCATAGCTTTAACTATACAGACCTTTGCTGACAAGGTGATGTCTCTGCTTTTTAAGATGCTATCTATGTTTCTCATTACTTTTCTCCCAAGAAGCAGGTGTCTTTCTAATTTTGTGACTGCTGTCACCATCTGCAGTGATCATGGAACCCAAGAAAGTAAAATCTCTCACTGCCTCCATTTCTTCCCCTTCTATTTGCCAGGAGGTGATGGGACCAGTGGCCATGATCTTAGTTTTTTTGATGTTGAGCTTCAGACCATATTTTGCGCTCTCCTCTTTCACCCTCATTAAAAGGTTCTTTAATTCCTCCTCACTTTCTGCCATCAAGGTTGTGTCATCAGCATATCTGAGGTTGTTGATATTTCTTCCGGCAATCTTAATTCCGGTTTGGGATTCATCCAGTCCAGCCTTTCACATGATGAATTCTGCATATAAGTTAAATAAGCAGGGAGACAATATACAGCCTTGTCGTACTCCTTTCCCAATTTTGAACCAATCAGTTATTCCATATCCAGTTCTAACTGTAGCTTCTTGTCCCACATAGAGATTTCTCAGGAGACAGATGAGGTGATCAGGCACTCCCATTTCTTTAAGAACTTGCCATAGTTTGCTGTGGTCGACACAGTCAAAAGCTTTTGCATAGTCAATGAAGCAGAAGTAAATGTTTTTCTGGAACTCTCTAGCTTTCTCCATAATCCAGCGCATGTTTGCAATTTGGTCTCTGGTTCCTCTGCCCCTTCGAAATCCAGCTTGCACTTCTGGGAGTTCTCGGTCCACATACTGCTTAAGCCTGCCTTGTAGAATTTTAAGCATAACCTTGCTAGCGTGTGAAATGAGTGCAATTGTGCGGTAGTTGGAGCATTCTTTGGCACTGCCCTTCTTTGGGATTGGGATGTAGACTGATCTTCTCCAATCCTCTGGCCACTGCTGAGTTTTCCAAACTTGCTGGCATATTGAGTGTAGCACCTTAACAGCATCATCTTTTAAAATTTTAAATAGTTCAGCTGGAATATCATCACTTCCACTGGCCTTGTTATTAGCAGTGCTTTCTAAGGCCCATTTGACTTCACTCTCAAGGATGTCTGGCTCAAGGTCAGCAACAACACTACCTGGGTTGTATGAGACCTCTCTGCAAAAGGAAGATGAAGTTAATGGTGCCAAACTGTTGCAAACTGTCTCCTGAAAGGTTTGGCAGTGGAAACAGAAGGGTTTTTATCATAGAATAAAAAACCAGGCCTCACCAACTTAACCTGCGGAAATTTTGTTTTTTGAAAAAATCCCTAACCCGTGGGGTCAGAAATTCACCAAAAATCTGACGTTTTCCAATTCACTCAAAAATGGTGCCAAACTGTTGCAAATTCTCCCCTGAAAGGTTTGGCGGTGGAAACAGAATGGTATTTATGATTGGGGGGGTATCAGGTTTTGGTGACTTAACCCGCTGAAAAACATTTTTTTGAAAATAAAAACGTAACCTATGGTGTTGGACGTCAATCAGATCAACCAAAGGCCTGGTTAAAAAGGAACATTTTTGCCTGGGGCCTAAATGTGTATAATGAAGGTGCCTGTCAAACTTACCTGGGTGTTGTCTGGACCTCTCGAGGAGGAGACCAACGAAGGAGGGCCTGAGAAGATGATCTCAGGGTCTCGGTAGTTTCATATGGAAAGAGGTGATCCTTGAGGTATTGTGGTCTTGAGCCATTTAAGGCTTTCTAGGTTAAAACCAGCACTTTGAATTGGTCCTGTAAACTGATTGGTAGCCAGTGCAGTTGGGCCAGTATCAGTGTAATATGCTCAAACCATCATGAGCAACCTGGATGCTGAATTCTGCACCAGCTGAAGTTTCTGAACTGTCTTCAGAGGCAGCCCTATGTATAATGCATTGCAGTAACCTAGCCCTGAAGTTACCAGAGCATTGACAACAGTAGTTAGGCTATCCCTGTCCAGACAGGGGCGTAGTTGGGTCACCAGCCGAAGCTAATGGAAGGCACTCCAGTACACTGAGTCTGCCAGCTGTCTCTCCCCTGGTGCTTCTTCTTCCTGCTCCACTCCCATTATTTCCCAGCTTTCCCCCTCATCTGCCTCTGAGCTATGACCTCCCGCATACCACTGTTGTCAATCGGTACTGTCTTCCTGTTCTCTGGAAGGGTCGACTGCTGCTTCTCAGGTAAGCTACACTCTCTATTGTGTGGGCTGAGTAGTCCCTCCCCTTACCTGGCCTTTCCCTTGGCTACGCCAGCCCCAGGCGGGATTGGACAGTTAGCTGGGTAGGCGGAAACCCCAGGTATCCCTTCTGGGGGAGGGTGCAGCCAGCCGAACTACCAGGTGTCGCCCAGGAATTCAGGGGGGCTACACGCGACCATGCAAACGTCGCCCCCCATTTAATGTGGGGAGCAGTTATTCCTCTTCTGCCCAGTCCCTGACTATTAGGCTGAACATAAAGTGACATTCATAACTGATTTGAACTTCCCCCTGCATATGAAAAACAGATGCTGGGAACCCTACTTTGGCTTGAACCTTTCTGAACACACATAGGAACATCCTGGGCTGCAGCAAGCTGGAATTCCTCATTGTTTTTCTGCTAGGTGGGGAAGGAAAACCAGCCGATAAATAAATGCAGCTTCTCCTCCAAAACAGCTGATTGGAGGGATTCCAATTATGGCTACTGGGCTATGGCTCCATGACTATTTTGTCCTTGTGATTTGCTATCCAGTTGGTGATATGTACATAGATGTCTTTGTCCTTCATCCATTCATTATGTGCAATCGTTTCTTTGAACATTCTTTTTCCCCCAGCAAAAGTGACTGTTTTCGCTAACGTACAGGGAAAAGGGAAGAGAGCAAAATACCACAGACTGCAGCATTCCTTTAAATAAGCACCTCTTAATTACTGTTCCTGATTAGTATGCAGGGCACACATTAAATAAGCTTTCATTTAATCCTTTTCATGCTATTGTTGGCTTTGACCCGCAGAGTCGTATTGATAATTCAGTTAATCTCCTTATTTGGAGAGATTATCTAATTAATTGACAGCTTGCTGCTGAAAACAAATACCAAAATGCTTTGTGACCACAAAGTCAGCTAACCCCACCCTCACAAGAATCATATCTACATTTTGAAGAAAATGCAAATGTGTCAATTCTGCCTGTAGTTGGTCTTAATCAAATCTGAATAATTTTGCTAAAGTCAGATCACGCACGCAAACCTTTTCAAGTTTGATTTTTTTGGGGGGGGTGTGTGGAAGATTTGCAAATGTTTTTAAATTGGGGCAGGCAGGCAGTTAGCTGTTATGTTGGAGAATCTGTTTGCTGCCCAAAGAATCAGAAGGTCTCAGCAAATTTTACCACTTTTGTAACCTAGGTCAGTGTTGTATTTCCCCAAAAGGAATGAATTTCAGCCATATACTTACACTGGGAAAATTACTAAAGGAGGGATGAACTCTATCCCATGTCTTGGTAATCTCTTAAGTTTTTTTCTATGCTCAATTGTGCATATATATTTAGTTTTCCATGTTAATTTGCAAAGAACAAGATAAAAGTGATCCTGAAAATTCAACAGCATTTTAGTTAGAATTTCTCCTAATGTGCAGTTTTGTATGCAACTTTGTCCAATACAGTCATACCTCGGTTTTTGAACAGCTTAGATGTCAGAAGTTTTGGCTCCAGAAGGGCACAAACCTGGAAGTGTATGTTCTGGTGTGCGAGCTATTTTTAGAAGCCAAATGTCCGATGCGGCTTCTGCACTTCCAATTGAGTGCAGGAAGCTCCTGCAGCCAATTGGAAGCCATGCCTTGGTTTTTGGAAGTCAAATGGACTTCTGGAATGGATTCCATTTGAGAACCAAGGTATAGCACATTTTTGCAAAGCATGTTTCGCTGACATAATGCATCTGGGTACGTTATTTTCTCCACTATATACATTTTTTATGCACACTGGACAAATGCATTGCAAAATTCAGAGAAATGTGAATGTCAAAGAATGACTGTTTCCATTTGCACATTCTTTCTGAAATAGTGAATTAGGTAGGCTTGCCTTGAAATGCAAACTGGATCAAATGTCTCCCCCATTCCTGGTTGAAATGCATAGACCAGTTGTGTAAAACTCCTTTTAAGTTATTGGCAAATGTGCCCTTCTCATTTTCAATATAAATAAAATTTCCTCCCATTTTATGTCTCTGGTTCGTTTACATTGATCATATGTGAAAAGTTAGGGTATATAACATTCAGTAAGTATAAGCTGTACTTGAAATTTAACATTTAAACTTCATAAACCTCAAAACCTTGCCACTACTGGTTGAAATCACAGCCTTTATTGCCAGTCACATTTTTATGTTCATGGACCAATGAAAAGATATACTCATCATTTACAGCACACAGTCATTTCAGTGCTTTACTTATTATATAATGGACTCCCATTTCACGTTGCTGTTTTTGGTTTATGTATTTGCCACTCTGCCACAAGGTGATAGCCAGAATGAATGGTAAGCTATCTGTAGAGCCATGGAGTCTCTATTTTTATTTCAGATTGCAATTCTTTGAAGCACAAAGCAGTATTTTTATATTAAAAAAATAGCAGAATGGAGGGCTTTTCCTCTGCTTTCTGGCAATGTATAATCAAATGCTGTGAACAGATCAATGTGACCTGCGTAGTACATCACTAAGCAGAAAATGGAAAATCCAGGGTGGAACTTGATGCTACAAAAAGCAAGGAGGTACCACTAAAAATGGGCATCATTCCTCTTCTCTTCCTCCTGTTTTGTAATGGACAGGTGAAACTCAAAAAATTAGAATATCGTGGAAAAGTCCATTTATGTAAGCAATTGTTTTCATTAGCTACTGGAGTTTAATATATGAGATAGACTCATGACATGCAAAGCGAGATATGTCAAGCCTTTGCTTGTTATAATTGTGATGATTATGGCGCACAGCTGATGAAAACCCCAAAGTTGAGATTGTTAATTTGGGGTTCTCATCAGCTGTACGCCATAATCATCACAATTATAACAAATAAAGGCTTGACATATCTCGCTTTGCATGTCATGAGTCTATCTCATATATTAGTTTCACCTTTTAAGTTGAATTACTGAAAGAAATGAACCTTTCCACGATATTCTAATTTTTCGAGTTTCACCTGTATAGCAAAACTTGCCTTCTGGTAATGTATTTTCCACTTCCTGCCAATGGTAGACAATAGGATGGACGAATCTCTCAATTATTGCTTCTCTCCTTTCCTCTCCCCCCCACCCCTGTTCTTAAGTTCTGTTTACCTGATTTCCACATCAGTTTGTAAAAAAAAATTAAAAAAGTCCAGGGAAATATGCAGGCACACCTTCATGTGCATTTCTTACAACGTACCTCATTTTGTATGTAATTTTGCTTACACATTTTTTGCAAGCAATTCTTCTTAATATAATACGTCTCTGAATTTTATTTTCCACTTGTAGGTGCATGGCTGTATACATTTTCCTTCTCTGTGCTGCTTTGTATGCTTTTTCGGTTCGAGGACTGCATTGGGAAATGTGAATTTGGAAGGACAGCTGTGTTTTGACTCATGCATTGATTAAAATGCAAACAAAATTTCCACCCCCAATCTCTAGCAGAAACTGATGTAAAGCAGGGGGATGTTGGGGAAAATGGTGAGATGTCAGGACGACATGGGCCAATGTGATATCATACTATAGGTCAATAACTGGATGTTATTTTGGATAGTGGGTCCTTGTTTTCTACAGGTTGCATTTGCAGGGTTAAGTCTTGGGTTAAAAAAGCAGAACCTACCTCAAATAATTATTGTTATTGAGAAGACATAACAGCTATGGCTTAGAATTTGCCCGAATTTCCTTGCCTCTCAGACTGTTGCATGAAGATGTACATATAATTTTGAGATTTCAAATATTGTGTATCTAATTTCTTTGCTAATAGATAATGTTGGAAAATGCCTGTGTGTTTCATTTTCAAAACTGAACACTGTTGCGCTTTTTAATATATAAAATATACCGGCAGAATAACATGTTCATTATTTCCTAGCTAATTATGTCTGCAGTCAGCCACATCTTTTGACAAAGCTGTTAAATCTCAATAAGTATGTTTTAATAATCATTTGATGTTTAATTAATAAACAGTACCCATCGCATTAAATCCAAATTAAATGATCTTGTGAGACACTCAGATGGAAGTTGTTGTAATGAAATAATAAAGGCATATTTAAGTTGGAAATTGTGCAGAATCTCAGTTAACCTAAATGAACTTCTGTGAACATACATGCAAATGACACTCGTTAGGACGTGGGCACAAACAGTTTCTATAGTTTACATTATATGTTGGAAATACAGCAGTGGGATTTTCTCTTCCAGCCAATATGTCTTGCTCCCTCTTGACCAATTCTACCTGCATGCAAATTCTACCCTATTCTGAGTTTTTATTAACACCAACCAGATCTTATTAGCTCTCTCTCCTTTTTAGCCTATGTTGCCCTTTTAAGATTTTACTGGTTTGTACTAGTTTCAGAATTATTATTTTCTTTTTTCTCTTTATCTAATAACCTTGGTTAGCTGCCTGGAAGGCTTCTGAAGGGGTAGAGGATGGATAGAATTGTGAACCACACTGAGATCTGCAGAGGACGGTTGGTATACAAATTTAATAGATAATAGCAATAATAAATAAATAGTTCATAGAAAACTGCAAAACAGGCAAACAATCTTCAGCTGCAGTGCATCATAAAAGTGCATACAAATAAAGCTGCACGCCTAATAATATCTGGAAGTAAATGCCATTGAAATGGGATTTACTCTTTCTGAGTAACTCTGTGCTCTTTCTGTTTCGATTGCAGTATGTGTTGTGGGTTCTGAGGCACTCTTTTAAAATGAAGCTCTGTGTTTCTCCATTCCACTATAATGGGGAATATAATAATAATAATAATAATAATAATAATAGATGCCCATCTGACTGAGTTTCTGAATAGTAAAACACGATAAAATATCAAACATTAAAAACTTCCACAAACAGGGCTGCCTTCAGATGTCTTCTAAAAGTCAGATAGTTGTTTATTTCCTTGACATCTGATGGGAGGGCGTTCCACAGGGCGGGTGCCACTACCGAGAAGGCCCTTCTGCCTGGTTCCCTGTCTAAAAATGACTATATATTTCCCCCCCCCTGTAGGCCAAAATAAATGAATTTCACAGAACTGGGAGTCCCCCTAGTGTGGATTAAGTCTGACAAATTGCAGAAAGATTGGTCAAGGGGCATCTTGTGGAAGAAGGGGGGAACACTTCATTTTCTTTCATAATCTTTTATGGGCGTTAGGAGCGGGGGTTGCCTCTTGCTCTTCCTTATCTTAAAATAATTAAGAGGTGGTCAAGCGATGTGCATTCTTGCATCTACATTTTTGATAACTTTATAGCTCCACACTAGCCTTTCCTTTCCAGTGCTCATGACCAAAATATTTGAAGCCCAGAACCTGTGTCCTCCAACATTAAAATAAATAAATAAATGTCAGAGCAATGTAAAATTTTGAAAAATACTTAAATGAAGCATTTGACTTTAAAAAAGATCATCCTTGGGTAACATAGCTCGTGGACTTAGAGATATCTAAAGATATAGGCAAAAGAGAGCAAGATAATACTTTGTGTGAGTCCTCATTCAACTTGATATGTGTAGGGGATGTTATTGGCAACACACTTTGACTCAGGAAGAAGTAAAAGACCTTTGAATCACCCCAACCTGCCTTATTATTCATCTCACACAAAGAGGCAACACGCATTTTGTAAAGAAATATATTTTTGCCCAGGTTTCCCTGACCCATAAGATCAGACCCTGTTTTGTATGTTTAAATTGCCAGATTTTATTTTTTTTATTCTTTTCTATGCACTTTTATTAGTTCTTCTGATTCAATTGAAAAAATCCTCATACTGTGACTCCCAAGAACTGGTGTGATCCCATAACGAAAGGGTAAGATTCAGGCAAATTAAGTGATTTAGGCTGCAATCCTCTGCACAATTCCTTGGGAGTAAGGCTCATTGAAGTCTATGGGGATTACATTTGCTTAGACTTATATAGAATTATACTGTTGAGGTCCCACTGATTTCAAACACAGATTTCATATTATTGTTAAATCTCTCCCACTGGGGGAAAGGAGGAAGAAGAGATCTTAAAGTGATTTAAAATTGTGACCAAAATTGTTACCATCTTAAGTCTTAATTTACGCAAAGTTACTTACTTACTCAAACTTACTAACTTATGCAAACGTACTAACTTACTAAAACTTACTAAAACTTACTAATTTACTCAAACTTACCACTTACGCAAACTTACTAACTTACTCAAACTTACCGTATTTTTCGCTCCATAGGACGCTCCAGACCAAAGGGCGCACCTCGTTTTTAGAGGAGGAAACAAGGAAAAATTTTTTTCTGGTTTTCCTCCTCTAAAACCCATGGTTTTTTTTTTAGAATCAGCTCAAAGTTTTGCAGCTTTTTTTGCAAAGGGAAAAGCCCTGCTTTTTTGAGGATCAGTTCAGATTTGTGCAGCTTTTGCAAAGGGGGAAAAGCATTGCTTACAAACCAGTAAGCACCAGTACAAACCAGTACAGACCAGTAAGCACCAGTACAAACCAGTACGCACCAGCAGGTAATAGGAAGCAAGAGGAAAGCAAACCAGTACAAACCAGTAAGCACCAGTACAAACCAGTACAGACCAGTAAGCACCAGTACAAACCAGTACAAACCAGTACAAACCAGTACGCACCAGCAAGTAATAGGAAGCAAGAGGAAAGCAAACCAGTACAAACCAGTAAGCACCAGTACAAACCAGTACGCACCAGTACAAACCAGTACAGACCAGTAAAACCAGTACACCAGCAGCAGGTAATAGGAAGCAAGAGGAAAGCGAACCAGTACAAACCAGTAAGCACCAGTACAAACCAGTACAGCACCAGTAAAACCAGCACCAGTACAAACCAGTACGCACCAGCAAGTAATAGGAAGCAAGAGGAAAGCGAACCAGTACAAACCAGTAAGCACCAGTACAAACCAGTACAAACCAGTACCAGTACAAACCAGTACAGACACCAGTAAGCACCAGTACAAACCAGTACGCACCAGCAAGTAATAGGAAGCAAGAGGAAAGCAAACCAGTACAAACCAGTAAGCACCAGTACAAACCAGTACGCACCAGTACAAACCAGCACCAGTACGCACCAGTAAGCACCAGTACAAACCAGAAACCAGTACGCACCAGCAAGTAATAGGAAGCAAGAGGAAAGCGAACCAGTACAAACCAGTAAGCTTACTAACTTACTCAAACTTACTAACTTACGCAAACTTACTCAAACTTACTAACTTACGCAAACTAACTCAAACTTACTAACTTACTCAAACTTACTAACTTACGCAAGCTTACGCAAACTTACGAACTTACTCAATCTTACTAACTTACGCAAACTTACTAACTTACACAAACATACTAACTTACTCAAACTTACTAACTTAAACTTACTAACGTACGCAAACTTACGCAAACTTACTAACTTACTCAATCTTACTAACTTACTCAAACTTACTAACTTACGCAAACATACTAACTTACGCAAACTAACTTACGCAAACTAACTTATGCAAACTTACTAACTTACTCTAACTTACTAACTTACGCAAAGTTACTTACTTACTCAAACTTACTAACTTGCGCAAACTTACTAACTTACTCAAACTTACTTACTCAAACTTACTCAATTTACTCAAACTTACTATCTTACGCAAACTTACTAACTTACGCAAACTTAAACTTACTAACTTACTCAAACTTACTAACTTACGCAAATTTACTTACGCAAACTTACGAACTTACGCAATCTTACTAACTTACACAAACTTACTAACTTACACAAACATACTAACTTACTCAAACTTACTAACTTAAACTTACTAACGTACGCAAACTTACGCAAACTTACTAACTTACTCAAACTTACTAACTTACTCAAACTTACTAACTTACGCAAACATACTAACTTACGCAAACTTACTAACTTATTACTAACTTACTCAAGCAAACTTACTAACTTACTCTAACTTACTAAATTACGCAAAGCAAACATTACTTACTTACTCAAACTTACTAACTTACTCAAACTTACTCAAACTTACTAATTTACTCAAACTTACTATCTTACGCAAACTTACTAACTTACGCAAACTTAAATTTACTAACTTACTCAAACTTATTAACTTACGCAAATTTACTAACTTATGCACACTTACTAACTTACGCCAGCTTACTAATTTACTCAATCTTACTAACTTACGCAAACATACTAACTTACACAAACTTACGCAAACTTACTAATTTGCTCTAACTTGCTCAAACTTACTAACTTACGCAAACTTACGCAAACTTACTAACTTACTCAATCTTACTAATTTACGCAAACTTACTAACTTATGCAAACATACTAACTTACACAAACTTACTAACTTATGCAAACATACTAACTTACGCAAACTTACTCAAACTTACTAACTTACGCAAACTTACTAACTTACTCAAAATTACCATATTTTTCGCTCCATAGGACGCTCCGGACCATAGGGCGCACCTCGTTTTTAGAGGAGGAAACAAGAAAAAAAATATTTTTCTGGTTTTCCTCCTCTAAAACCCATGTTGTTTTTTTTTTTTAGAATCAGCTCAAAGTTTTGCAGCTTTTTTTGCAAAGGGAAAAGCCCTGCTTTTTTGAGGATCAGTTCAGATTTGTGCAGCTTTTGCAAAGGGGGAAAAGCATTGCTTACAAACCAGTAAGCACCAGTACAAACCAGTACAGACCAGTAAGCACCAGCAGGTAATAGGAAGCAAGAGGAAAGCAAACCAGTACAAACCAGTAAGCACCAGTACAAACCAGTACAGACCAGTAAGCACCAGTACAAACAGTACGCACCAGCAAGTAATAGGAAGCAAGAGGAAAGCGAACCAGTACAAACCAGTAAGCACCAGTACAAACCAGTACAGACCAGTAAGCACCAGTAAAACCAGTACACACCCAGCAAACTAACTTACTCAAACTTACTAACTTACGCAAACTTACTAACTTACGCAAACTTACTAACTTACTCAAACTTACTAACTTACGCAAACTTACTAACTTACGCAAACTTACTAACTTACACAAACTTACTAACTTATGCAAACTTACTAACTTACTCAAACTTACTAACTTACTCAAACTTACTAACTTACAAACTTACACAAACTTACGCAAACATACTAACTTACTCTAACTTACTAACTTACTCTAACTTACTAACTTACTCAAACTTACTAACTTACGCAAACTTAGTGACTTACGCAAACTTACCGTACCTATAAATCAGCAAAGTGAAAATGGCATTTCCAGTTACCACTTCAATATGCCATTCATTAGTGGGAATTTGCTTGCACTTCTGATATGGAACTCTTTATTTCTTTATTTTTACAGATGGAGGTTAACAATCCTAAATACAGTGGTACCTTGGTTCTCAAACGCCTTGGTTCTCAAACGCTGAAAACCCAGAAGTAAGTGTTCAGATTTTCGAACGATTATCAGAAGCTGAACATCTGATGTGCCTGTCGGATATTGTTCTGCACCAATCAGAAGCTGTGCCTTGGTTTTCGAACATTTTGGATGTCAAACAGACTTCTGGAATGGATTAAGTCTGGCGCTTTTGTTTTTGCTATTTATTTTGTGTTTTTTGTTTTTGAGGCTTTTTCGGTTAATTTGTTTTTGTGACTGTGTGGAACCCAGTTCAGCTACTTATTGATTGGAATGTGACTGCGGAAATGGATAAAAGCCCCCCATCCAAACAATGTGACTATCATCAGTGCAGGTAAGAAAAAAAAGATTAATTTTAATTTTTATCATCTACAATACTGTCTTATTTATTTTATAGTACAGTACATTGATTATTGCTTTCATTTTATGGATCAGTGGTCTCGTTAGATAGTAAAATTCATGTTAAATTGCTGTTTTAGGGGTTGTTTTTAAAAGTCTGGAACGGATTAATCCATTTTGCATTACTTTCTATGGGAAAGTGCACCTTGGTTTTGGAACGCTTTGGTTTTGGAATGCACTTCCTGGAACAGATTAAGTTTGAGAACCAAGGTACCATTGTACCCTGCCCCCCCTTTTGAACTTAATTAAAATCAACTTCCCGTGTAAAGCCTATTACTCAGTTTGAAATATGACTGGGATTTAATGCTGGGGTAAGTAGTCAAGATAGGATGGGATATGAAATTATAGCAATGCTCAATGGTATATAATTAAGAATGGTCCCATTGTCTACAGAATAGCACTAAGCAATTAAATATACCGGATGTGCTCTTTCCCTGGGTCAATTAATATGCTTTCAGTTGTAGTGTAAAATATATAGATTGAGAAGTGGCTTCCCTAAAGAGTTTCAGCTTTTATAAAAATTCAACAAACAGATGGCCACAGATGGAACTAAGCTGTGAGACATTGTCATTACTGGACTGAGTCACAGGTTCATAGCAATCAAAAAGAAATTCCCTGGGGCGGGGGATGTAAGACCTTATAACTTTTACTCTCCTTAAAAGAAATGCAATCTGTGGACACTGAACATCTGTGCCTTTTATGTCCTTGGACTGCGTCAGCTTGAGCCTCGAAGGGTAAGGATTGCTTTCTGCTGCGATTTGGAAAAGTTACTTGATATATTTGAAAATAAGCAAGGAAAAGGATTAAGGCCACAGTTGTCCAGCCCATGGGTAATCCCAAGATCTTCTCTTGTGGTTCGCAAAAGCTCAAAAGAAACTCTGTTCCTTTTCTTTTATCACATCTACACACACACACACACACTGCTGAGGATTACTGTGACCAAATAATAGGCCGCCAAAATTCCACCTAAAGGAAAGTGAGTTTGGTAAATACTCTTTATGTATGCGACAACAGCAGCATGGATGCTACTAGCCCAGAGATGGAGAGAAGAAAAAATCCTTACCAGAGAGGAATGGCAAACCAAGCTGTTGGACTACGCCAAAATGGCAGAACTGACCAGAAAGCTCAGGGACCAAGATGACAAAAGCTTCAAGAAAGAATGGGGGGAAATTATAATTTATTTAGGAGACCACTGCAAGCAGATGTAAAGATTAGCAGGATTTTAATCTCACTTGTATTGTAACAAATATTGTTATAAAAATAGGTTCAGCCCCAGAAGGGAGTCCACGAACCTGGGGGAGAGCCTTAGTAGGCCTCCCCTCCTCTCAAGAGCACTTTGAATAAAATAGAGACGATACAGAATCTCCCAAAGCAAGGCAGTAGCCCTTTATTAGAACTGCTGCAGCAGGGTGTTTTGCAAGCAAAAGACCACGAACAAAGGCGCACAAGCTCCTATATAGAATTTTGAAATTGCCCCCCCTCCAGCTCAAGACCACCCCTCCATACATTAGAATTACATCACAAATTGGGAGGGTCTGGTAGCAGTGATCTGAGCATCTTGGACCCTGCCCCCATGTCTCCTCTCGCCCTCCACCAAAAACCCATCAGGTGAAACAAAAGATATTTACATTTCCCTATATCCCAGCCAAGTTAATCACACCTTTTTGTCTGACACTCAGATATCAGGATGCCAGAGATTATCACTCAGGCAGAGGTCTGCTGAGTAGCTGGAGGGGCAACCCCCCCTTTGTTCCTGAGACAAAGAAATACTTGGTCAGTTGGGAGTGAGGCCTGTCTTCCTGTGCTGGTTTTCAGACATGTGGCCTTATTTGTTTTGGTACATTAATAACAATTATTATATATAAATAAAATACCTTAAAATTCTTACAACAATACTATGGAAAATATGGATAGATATAAAATATAGACTATGATATAATATGGAGTTGGAAACATTGACATTAGGACCCACAGAGGGGATGGGGGGGAAGTCTAGAGGAAGAAGAAGAAAAAGAAGAAGAAGAAGATTTATCTTAAACAATAGCAAACACAGTAAATAAAGAGTTCACTTGTCATGTGTCAGTGGTTCAGTGCTCATTTCTTCTCTTTCCAAAATGGATTTTATCTGAACAATTGCAAACACAGTAATAGAGTCCACTTGTCATATACTAGTGGTTCAGTGCTCGGACGTCGTTCTGGTAATCCGACGTTTCATCGCTAAAGAGCTTACTCATCAAGCCGTCAGAATCTATTGCAACAGAATGGCACTGAATTAACAAGTAGAATAAGGGAAATTAAAATTAAAAATACATTGAAAATGCATGATTAACACACACCTTTGTAGTAAATGATATGCAAGAGACTATGTAAATGGCTTAAAGCAATCTACAAGAATAAATAGGTGAGTGCATTTCTGTTACAATAGATTTTGACAGCTCAGTGATTGCATTTGCAGTTGTTCGATATAAAATCTATTTTGGAAAGAGGAGAAATGAGCACTGAACCACTGATATATTACAAGTGAACTGCATTTGCTATTGTTTAAGATAAAACCTGTTTGGGAAAGAAACTACTTTTGCCATTTTTATGGACGTTTATTGTTTGCAACTACAGATAGTTGCCTTGGTGATATTATCTTGTGTCAATTGCAGTAGTCATTGTATCACCCTCCCTGTTCATTGCTTTATTGTTACACTTTTAAGTTTAGGCAGAACAGCAGCAGCAGTTCCTCCTTGTTCAGGGGTTGTTCCCTAATTGCATATATTGTATATATTGTATATTGTATTAAACAGGCACAGTGTTTACTTTAAGCAAGTTATACCAAGACGTTATATCTCATTGTCTTGAAGTCTAGACTAAATTCTGTTAATTATAGTAAGAAGCCTTGCTTCCACTCCACTGAAAAAATCTCAGCACAGCTTTGACTAGGGAAATCACTGCTGATGCTTCCATAATGCCCATTTAAAAAGCAAGAGATTAGCTAGCTAATACTGACCAGGTACATCAGTATGAGGAAGGATTATAAACTAATAAAGCATTTGCCATTGGAACGTCCCTTTGATTTAATCAGACCTCTAAAAAAATTAGTGATTTATGTTACAGCTGACAAAATTAATGAGTCTGGAGTTTTCTAGTCCTCTTTGATTTCATCATGAAAACTTATGTCACCTACGTTAATCATAAAAACAGAATCTCACAAACATAAATTGCGTCCACTGGCTTTACACTTTTTATTTTTATTTTTGCTTGACATATAAATCTTTGGTGCAGAGCTACATATGTATTTGTGCATGAAATTATGTGCACCTACACTCAGAATTTCCATTCAGCAGTCTCCTCCCATTATGAGATTAAAATGAAGTTTGTGATGAGAGGGGAGTTGATATCAACATTTGAAAGTCACCCACTCAGATTTCAAAGGGATTTCTAAAACCCAAGTGAGTCACAGGTCTTAGGGCACAGGTATCCTGCAAACTCCAGAGGGGAATCTGTTCTATTCTGTTGAAGCAAAAACAACAAAAAGTGCTCTAGCAAATGCTTTTATTAACAAATGCTTTTATTAAGGCTCTAGCTGCAAGTGCCTGGTGTTGCCTGGGAATTCTCAAAAAACCAAAAATGCTGTGATTTGTAAATACAGTTGTTAATTTCCAGGGCTGTGCACAGCCAACCATCATTCCAGTTTGTTTGCTGCTGCATTGTGGAAAATGGCTGCCTGAGTGAGACTCTGCTCATTCACCAGCACCCCAAACAAACTCCTGTATAAGTTGTCACCATAGCCAATGGTAAGTTCAACTTATCATGGCCCTGGTTCAATACTAGGTCAGTAGCCTGTTCTTTCCTCTTCTCCATCCTGCCATTCCCACATTTAGGTCTTCTCTTTCCTCCTTAGGACCTCTGTGGTCTTGGTCACAACATATTCAATTGTTCTTGGGTCTGCTCTCCCAGCAAGTTTCCTGCAGGTAATGGCACTGGCAATGAAGACTCCTACAGCCAGCAGGATTGCAACTGAGAGTTCAGTAGTGCCAATTTTGACTGGGACCTGGCATGCACAGCCAAAACACAGTGTGGAGCTGTTTGAAGTCCCTCTTGCAAGCAACCTATTGCTGTTCTTTGTGGAAGCTACCTTTCTCACCTGCACATTCAATACCCCACCACCTGACAGTCTCAGATTGCCCAAGGTGGCCCAACCTAGGGATGATCCAAGGCTGCCTCATCCTTATTCAGTCAAAGCCCAGATCCATCAGACTTTTTTCAGGCTTTGACCTAATCCCATACCCATCCCTATTCCTTTTCTGCAAAGGATGGTTAAAATTGTTTCAGTTTCAAATGGTTAGGTCCACCATCCTGATTCAAAGTGGTACAGTGGCACCTTGGTTCTCAAATGAAATCTGTCCCAGAAGCCCATTTGGCTTCTGAAATGTTCATAAACTGAGGCACAGCTTCCCATTGGTTGCAAGAGCTTCTTGCACTCAACGGAAGCCACGTCACATGTTCAGGTTCTGGAAAATGTTCAAAAATGGAAGCATTTACTTCCAGGCTTTTGGCCTTTGAGAACCAAAATGTATGACGATGGAGACATTTGGGAACCGAGGTTCCACTGTATCAGTTGGCATCCACATGTAGACCCAAACTTGCTTGTTGCTTTTGGGAATTATGTCAAAAATTGGGCACCATATTCAGAGGAACCTTAAACTGAACAATGTATCTTTGTTGTTGTTTAGTTGTTTAGTCATGTCCAACTCTTTGTGACCCCATGGACCAGAGCACTCCAGGCACTCCTGTCTTCCACTGCCTCCCGCAGTTTGGTCAGACTCATGTTGGTAGCTTCAAGAACACTGTCCAACCATCTCGTCCTCTGTTGTCCCCTTCCCCTTGTGCCCTCCATCTTTCCCAACACCAGGGTCTTTTCCAGGGAGTCTTCTCATTATATGGGGTGGCCAAATATTGGAGTCTCAGCTTCAGGATCTGTATCTTCAGAGGTGTCCAAATCAGTGCCGTTTGGAACTGATGGGTCCACCATCTTTTTAAAATGGTGTCCAAATGTAGACCAAAACCAATTTCTCCACCGTCTCAAATCTGGCAATGATGCCTTCAGAGGGATCCAAATCAGAACAGTTTTTGCCAAACTAATCTAGGAAGGCTGGACAAAGGGAACCTGAGTGGAATAATTTGGTCCAAGGCTGTTTTAGAAACCTATGGGACTTATTCGATGGGTGATGTGGCTAAGCTCCCCCATTGGGTACACGTTTAACATGTCATGTGCAAGGAAAGGTCAAGAGGTGAGGGTTTAGCTTTGGGCTAGGATGGCAGCAAAGAGATGTTAATTCCCTAAAATCTCACGTATAATGTGATGAACCTTTATTACAGTGGGGCAGAAGGCAGTTAAGTGGGGAATTGTGTCATAGATCAGTTTTTAATAAACTTGTGGCTTTAGTTTAATCCATATCTGTGTCTCATGCCCTTATTCTTGAATGGAGGGACAAGGCAACTACATATTATGGAAAGAAAGGGCAGCACAGAGCTCCAGTTTGTGATGAGTGTTTTTAAGGGTGGAAGCGTAATATTCCCAGAATGTCAAAAGAGGCCTTTTCCACTTTAAGTAGTTTGAAGCCTAAAAAACCTTCACAGAAGCAGCAGTTGAATTTGTATATTTTAGAAAGAAGACAAAGAAGAATGTGGCATTTGCTCAGCACTGCTAGCATAGAGATAATATGTTATCAGAAGAGTTTTATGACTGGGGAGTTCTGAATGTTAAGCTGCAGCTAAGCTTTGTAGCTGTTGATGTGACAAAGTGAAAACAATACCCCATAACACCATTTAGTATTTTAAGCTGGGATATATATTTATCTGATGCCTGTATTTAATAGCTGAATCTCTGCCACACGAAGCAATTTTTGTATTACAAGGTGAAAGATCCTGTCAAGCTCTGTCTTGGTGGTAATTCCACAAAATGATAACAGGACAAACCAACTTGACTAGACATCCATATATTATATTTTTCACCGCCTAGATAACCTGCGGAGTCTCCAAAAGGATATCCTGAGACAGGATTTACAAAAATCTTTTTACATTCATAAGGGATCAGGAGCTAATCCTGTCCTTTAGCTGCATCGACAGAAATGCAGTGACAAATATATTAAAAAATGTACTTACAATGTAATGGTACGTCTTTCACATTTGCAAAAATTTAGTCTTACGCAGTTTGTTAGTTACCGTGAGGCTTCTAAGTGCTGCAGCATCTCCTGATAATGAGGCTCTACGGGAACATGTTAAACTGTAAATACGGCTCATTAAAAATGAAAAAAAACAAAAACAAAAACACAGAGAACCGATTTGATTTGACAGGGAGCAGTGAATGTCACCAACTCTCCCATCCCTTTCACAATTAAAAGTTATGTGACTTTGAAACTCACAGTTTCGGGGGTAGTCATAGCAAACACATACTTGTAAAGTGAGAAAACCATTTATTTATTTTTTAAAGGGCATGGTCAACATGGAAAAATAACATATGAAAGTGATTCCTCTCAAAGTCCACCATTTTGGGGGGGGGGTAGTTCTGTTACATCTTTTGGGAAATCGCATTACTATAATTTAAAACAGTTTTCATCATGGTTCATTTAGGTTTTTTAGGCTTCAATCTTAACCCCTCTTACTTGGGTGTAATCCTAACTCAAGGCAACAGGACTTATTCCTAAGCAGACATCAGTACAACTGCTATGTTGCTCACTGATGCTGAAAAGACCATGTGATTTTGTGAGAATATGATGATTCTGACAAATATTTACACAGGTGTAATATGTAATATGTAAATGCTTTGGCCTTTAGATATAAGCAAAGCAAAAAGAGGGAGAGGGGAAAAATATATAACCAAATACTCCCAAAGGGGTACATAGATCAGGGTTCTGCACACTGCACAAAGAAGTGACAATTAGGTTGCACTGTTCAAAAAGGCACACACACACACACACACACACACACAGAGACACAGACAGACAGACAGACAGACAGACAAGAGAATCAGGGAGGAAATGCTTTCCTGGCTAATCCAAATCAGAATTTTCTGGAGTCTCAGGGGCTGCTGGTTTTCTGCCTCACGACCAGAAGCTAAACAAGTAACAGGATGAAGTCACTGCTGCTGAAGTTTCAATAAATGTCTTTCTCCATCCTGACTTGTGTGTCTGCTTGTTCAGGCAGAGCACTCACCACTACGAAAAGAAGTTATCCCTGCTCCCACCAGCTCCACAGAGACAACTGTTTTGCCTTCGGCACATATTAAGTTTTATATTACAGTATTGCTATTGTACGTTTATTGATACAGCTCCACCTACTGGCCAGAAAGAATGTTGCAACGGATGGCAGTTGCTGGCAGAGGTGTATGAGGGGAGGGAGGTTCCATTTGGTGAGAGAGCCTGAGGGATTTCTGTTACATGTTTTCCACCGATGGTATCGCATCGTTGTTTTACCCGATCTTTGTCTTTTAAATAAAGTTAGATTGCTGAAACAGTCTCTTTTATAAAGGACAGAGGGGTTTACCTGCCTGTCAAGCTACATGTGTCACCAGACAGTGTCGTGGGGACAGAACAACAACGTTTCACCAAGCCTTGAGAAATCTTATGATTCTTCAAGGTTTTATGAGCTTTCCTCACAATTTGTCCTGTCGCTTTGCTTGAGCTATATTCATCCGAGGCAAAACTCGGTGGAATTGTGCATGCTTTGAGATTCAGCATCTCTGTGCAGAAGGGACAGTATGGATAATATAACCCAGGGTGCACAGAGTCCTGCCATTTTCCATCGCACAGCCAACCAGGATTGGCTGGGGGTTTTTTTGGGGGGGGAGGTGGAGCAGAGCTGTGGGTCCACTCTTCTGACACTGGCATAACTGCAACTTATCCGGACAGGCCTGGAGTGGGGCAGGGTGGAGAGTGAAAAGAAAAGCCCTGACGCACCCCGCCATTTCTCGAAGCCTGTCCGTCACATACCTTCTGCAAGTCTCTTCAAATGCATAAAGGGTACTTAAGAGACTATTTGGGAGACATGACTGGCCTGGCCAACTAGCTCTGGCATCTTACCATTATTATTTTTTGTTACTAGAAACAAATACATATTGGTACGTGCAATTTTGCTCTAGGGGAAGGGGGAGAGCATTATTATTCCCCACCCTGCTGCTGAAATGTACAAAGGCATTGCCTTCTTCTGATGAAACCCGAAGTAATAACGATTTCAAACCCCGAAAGATTAAATTAATCTACTACTCATAAACACACTCACTTTCTCCTCCGTGCCTGCCTTGAGTAATTAAATTTTACAGCTTTTTACTCAGCAGCATCTGTTTCATATTTTTGCACTGTAGTTAAGCTACCCGTTTTTTGGCACTATAATAACACTGTCGAGTCAATAGCTCCTGTTTTGCTGTGGCGCTATTGACTCGGCAGTCACTTCCTTGTTTGTTTGTTTGTTTGTTTGTTTGTTTTATAATGCATATGTTTCGTGTGCACGCTTCTCTCCGGCTGACATGACTTATTAATAAAAGGCTGCCTGCTGCCTGCATCTTGTGAGAGTCAAAGCTCCTTCTGTGCAGCTGTGGCAAATGGTTTTACATGTGCATGGCTTTGGAAGTGATGGGAGGGTTCTTTTCAAACACCGCTTCCCTTAAAAAAAAAAAAAACAAGTTTAGAGAATGCCTAGCATCTCTGAATGGAAGGTCTCTTTCTGTTCACTGATGAGACTGAGATCCAGTAGAGGATCCCTTCGGTGGAAGGGGCCGAGGTCAATTCCCCCTTCCTCCTATAGCAGGGGATGCCAACATGGTGCTCACAGGCATCAGTGGGACTGCCAAGGCCTCTTATAGGGATTCCTCCTATAGGGAGTGGGTGGCACTGTGGCCTCTTGGGCTTGCCAATCAGAAGGTTGGTGGTTCGAATCTGCATGACGGAGTGAGCTCCCGTTGCTCCATCCCAGCTTCTGCCAACCTAGCAGTTCAAAAGCATGGCAGTGTGAGTAGATAAATAGGTACCGCAGCGGCGGGAAGGTAAATGGTGTTTCCGTGTGCTCTGCTTTCCATCATGGTGTACCAGAAGCGGTTTAGTCATGCTGGCCACATCATGGTTGTGCCAGAAAGCGGTTTAGTCATGGTTGTGCCAGAAGCGGTTTAGTCATGCTGGCCACATGACCCAGAAAGCTGTCTGGGGACAAACATTGGCTCCCTTGGCCTGAGAGTGAAACAAGCACCGCACCCCATAGTCAAATTTGACTGGACTTAAACATCCAGGGGTCCTTTACCTTTACCTTACCTCCTATACAAGGTCTCACCTCAAAAACCCACAATGCATGAGAGATTATTTGGCTTAGATTCTCACCTCCTGAAACAATATCCTTAAAAATGTCCACATGTCATTGCTCTGCTGGATGCCAACCTGCTCTTCCATTCTGGACAGGGGAGAAGCACAAAGAGTTTCTCTCTGTGAAGGAGTGTAGAAGTACAGTGTTGGGTGACACTCCCTTTGATGGGAGTTGTTGAAGTGTGGGCATGCCTGCACCCAGTGCTTTTTTTTCTGGAGGGACGCAGGGGTGTGCATACCCCTAAACATTTTGTGAATCTTTGTACCGGTACTTTTGTCCATTTACTGTATTCATTTTTCCTGATTTGAACTATAAAATTGTGATTTTATTGAGTCAAAATAGGAGTACCCCTAAACATTTTTTAAAGAAAAGAAAACACTGCCTGCGCCATTTTGTAGTCATGCCTTTTAAATGCCCCCCCTTTTTTAAAGATCTGAAAGCCATTTGTTATTATGCCAGACAAACTGAAGCAACCACTTTTTGTTGAGGTGTCACTTCTGGCAGTCATAAGCTGCCCACCAATTCCTCTGGGGAAGCCTGGTGAAATTCTTTCTTCCCCCAATTTCTCTCTCCCCCCCCCACAATGACGATGGAGAACCACAAGAATCTATTCGTACACAGCACAAATACATACAAATTCTCAGGTGAATATCTCACAGCTTAACGTTAAAGCGAACTCAAGTAGCAGGGCTGGCAACGACTTCTGCTTAAAATATTGGAGAGCCATTCCCCATCAGAGTAGAAAAGAATGGGACTGTATGAGCAAATGATCTGACTTGGTTTGCAGTATGTTTCCCTCCTTGAAACTTCGAGATCTGAGAAGGAAACTGCAGCTGAACACAGCTCCTGGTGAGCTGGTATTAGTTCCACGAAAAGCAATATTTTTAGTGATTAAATACCGTATTATCTTTGGCTTATCTAGCAGTAATCCAGGTCACTCCTAGTCACTTCTCTTGAAAGAATGACATGCTAGAAAATGCCAGGTTTATAACTCTAGTCTTCAAATACACCTATTATGAAAGTGTATTAGAGCTGCTGGTTTAAATGAGACATTGGAAAGACTCATCACAGGAGAGTTCCCTGTGCCCTCCTATTTTCCGGACACCGAGACCCATTGCTAACTGCTCTGGCCAACGACAGCTGCCATTTGACCCAGTCTGAATATCAGAAATAGAGGGAGTAAGGCTTTGAGTGAGATTCAAGTTCAGCCTGTGATCCTGATTCAAAAGCAACAAGGAAAAAACACTGTACTGGCAGCAGCGTATAATCTTGCACACTTTCTCATCTTCATATTTTGCTTTAAGATAGGGTTGCCATATTTCGAATAGTAAAAACCAGGAGACTTCGAAAGTTGTTCAGATTTTTTTTTTCAATGAAGACCCCAAAATGGTTGAGCTTTCTTTTTCGATTAACTTGCCTAAGATCCAGGACAAAGGAGCGCCACCTTTCAGAAATCCCCCCCCCCCCCAGACATCAATCCCAGTAATGTCGGGAAAATCTGGACGTCTGGCAGCCCTATTGATTGGGCTTTGAAACAAAGAGCTCAGATTGTAGAAGGCAAATGCCAACTCTATGATGAACTTATGCTCCTAAGGAGAAATCCTCAGTATCGAATGTGGGGACCCTTTGATATGTTTCTGAACTGTAACTCCCATCATCCCAGGCCTTCCGTTATGCTTGCTGGGGCTAATGGAAGCTGCAATACAACAAAAGTTCCCTACACCTGCTCCGTGCACATGATGCGCCTTTAAATAATACAGTCAGTGATAATTAGAACTTAATTGTAGGTTAAATAGGCACACTTTTAACCTTTTTCCCGTAGCAAAGTGGTGATAATTTATTCAGCATTGCCAAGATTAGTGCATTAATACCTGTGGTGGGGCAGAGAACAATTTGCAAGGAGCCGTCATCAATTGCACAAATATCATGGCATTGATAAGCTAATTAACCCCTGTAATGTGCTTCAAAATCCTTTGTCTTGATTCAGCTACGGAGCAGCTCACCCGAATTGTAGTTCAGGGGTAGCATTTAAGTTTTAGTCAGTGTGCATCTATTAAAATTAATGGACCTAAGCCATATCCATTAATTTCTATGTGTCTACTCCGAGTAAAACTTAGCTAATACCACCCCAGCTGTTTCTCATTCTATTCTCCCTCTGAAATGGAATCAGAGCGATGTTTGTTTTACAAGGGATGAGTTATTCTAAGAATTATATGGCAGGGGAATCCAAAGCTGGACCAGGCAACCGTGGGGCATGACGGAGTGGCATGGACCCTGCTATATCCGCAGCCCCACCTCAATTGCATACTTGAGGTGCCGCAAAGCATTGTGGGGGAATGCAAAATGCTCACTGTGACTTGAAGGGGTGTGGGCGGATGGTGCCCCAGGTCCAGGTGGACTGAGTAAAGCAAGCACAGCTAATGCTTTTGCAGTGCTGTGGTGAGTCCTAAGCCCAAAGCCACTGGATTTGCTCTGGCTTGTGCTTGAGGCTCTAGGTGGAGGTGCCAAATGTCACCCCTTGAAGATGGCACCTTTGTGCCCCCTGAGAGGGCAGTGCCCTGGTGAAATGTGCCAGGCTGCTGGGTGGAGCCCTGGCTGGGCAGAGCTGTGCTTCTGTGGCTCTTCCCAGCAGGAAGGAAAAAGCAAAGTGTGTGCTGTGTAAGCCAGCTGCTGCACTGAGCAACTTATGAGTTGTGGGGTGGGCATGCTGAGAGTCACCCCCCTCCCCTGGAACCTGGGGCAGGCCCCCCCCCCCCCTAGTGACGCCCCTGGTAGTGGCAGAAGCCGGCTCCTTTTCTGGCAAGGCACTGGGACTTCTTCCTCTTGGCTTGCCCCAGTCCACTCGGCAGCCAGGAGAGAGAGTGGTCCGGCTGCCAAACAGACTAGGGACGAACCAAGAAATGAATTGAAAAAGATGTTTAAAATAACAGTTGTAAAACATAATATCAACAGAACCTTTCCTTTTGGGAATTATAAGGGCAGAACAACCCAAACTACCCAAACGGTACAGAAATTTATTCATGCATGTGACTACAGCAGCAAGAATGTTATTTGCCCAAAAATGGAATGAAGAAGAAGTTCCGACGAAAGAAGAATGGATACAAAAACTTACGGAATACGCAGAAATGGAGAAACTTACCAGAGAAATAAGAAATCAAGATAACAAAGTTTTCATAAAAGAATGGAAATGGCTTATTGTAAACAGATAAGAACATTGGCAGAATTATTGTAATAACCTGCAGTTAGTTTGTTTTTTAAATAAGAGTATATATTTAAAGTAGATGAATAAAGTTAAGTTAATTTGGTATATGCAGAAAACATAAAAAGTAATAATTTAAGGAATCGCAGAATGAGGGAGAAGGAAGTTGGGTTTTAAAATGTTAAAATGATTGTAAAATTATTGAAATGTACAAAATAGAAAATCATTATTTTAAAAAAAAGTTAAAAAGACAAAGAAAGAGAAGAAGCAGGGCCAGCATCATGTGCCTCACATCGTTCATGAGCAGGAAGCTGAAGAAGACAGCAAATGTAAGGCAAGTGATGGAGATGTGAGATGGTGGTGGTGGTGGGAATATGTATGGGGGTGTCTGGGTTTTGGGTTTTAGGAATATGGCAAGCCTAATTTTCATAAGCTCATAAAGCCATAGAACCAAAGAACTGTAGAGTTGAAAAGGAGACCGAGCACCTTCTTAAAGATCTTAAAGAATATCTATTTGCACCAGCCACTAGCCACTAGCCATAGCAATAAAAATAAAATGTACTGAAAATAGAGGTAAAAACATAGCTATAAAAAATACATGGGGGGTTACATCAATAATCAAATAATAGATCTTATTCTAACTGCCCCCACTAAAAACCTTGCAGTTTTTTCTGTCACCTGGTCATCTTGATCTGCTAAAAGAAAAGACACAGTAGCAATGGTTGAGTGACCCGGCATGGACAATAATAGAGGGGTAATAACCTCACTCCTCAATTCTTTATAAAGACTGCAAGCCAGAAGCAAATGAGCCACTGAGCACCAATTAGTCCACCCCCTACAAGGAAGGAATATTTTGCCCAACATGGGGCTTGAACCCATGGCCCTGAGGTTAAGAAGGGCATGCTCCATTGACTGAGCCATCCCAGCATTTCCCACAGGCCTGCCTCAAATCTTAAGGTGTGTGGAACAAGGAGCTCTGGGCTAGCATCATGCAGTAGGAGGAGACTAGTGGAGGTGTTCTGGGCTAGCTTCACTTCATGGAGGATTGGGGGATTGGATTGTGCTTTAAGTGTTCTTGAAGACTTAGAAGAAAGTTCTAAGGAAGGGGCTGTACCTCAGTGGCAGGGGACATACTTTGCATGAAAATAGTAGCTGGTTGGCATCTAAATGCAGAGCTGTAAAAGATATTTGTCTGATATCCTGGTAAATTGTCAGTGGCTCTCTCAAGGCAAATCTTTTAAAAAATATAGTATAAACACCAACAACTGGGAAGCAGGGGCCTGCGAGTGCTCCAACTGGAGAACAGTCTACACCAAAGCAGCAGCAGACGAAGTCGCTCAGGCGCCTGGGGCGGCGCACCCAGGACAGGGTGAGAAGCCCATAGGGGCAGTGCGAGGGCGCATAGGGGCAGGGCACACCATGGGGCCTCTGGAGTCTGCCTGCCTCCTCCCACTCAGCTGCCCTACAGCTGGAGGGGGAGGCAGTGGGCTGACCGTTTGGGCAGCGTGGAGCCTGCACACGCCTAAGCCACCGCGTCTCTCCCAGGAGAGATGCGTGGCTCGGGCACACTGCAGGCCCCGCAATAAGTGCCGCCAGACATTTTGTCACCCCGCTTCCGTGGTGACACCCAGCTCGGACCACACCCACCACACCCCCCTTCCTCTGCCCCTGAACCAAAGACATCATCGACTTTGAAGAAGCACGAACTCAGGACGAAAGGGAGAAGCGTGCTAAGAGGAAGGCACGCTTGGCTAACCCTCACCGTTATCAACTCCCACCTGGAAACCTATGTCCCCACTGTGGAAGGATGTGTGGATCCAGAATTGGCCTCCACAGTCACCCACGGATTCACCGTTGAAACCATGTTCATGGAAGACAATCTTACTCGGCTACGAGTGATCCCCAAAGAAATTGTCAGTCAATGTAGACAACATTGAGCAACTTTCTGTGTTGCTGTACATCAGAAGACAAGTATCCAACACAAATTCTGTCTTACACAGGTGGTTAAACACAAGCATCTCCTGAAGGTATTTCTCTTGACTATTTTTAAAACGCTAATAATTGTTTTCTCCCCAGACAGCATGGAACAAGAAAAGCCGAATGCACAAGTTGACAAATGAACTATTAAGGTCCTTATTAAACATATTGCTATTTCTCATTCCATTCACCGTAGCCTGAAGTTTGTTAATAGTGCATTCAGTACAGTTTTTGATGCTGAATAATTTTGTTTTAATGCCAGAAACGTGAACCTCTTTTTAATGCTAGCATATATTTAATGAGAAGCATAGATTCTGTCAAAACCTGAAATTGATGGATCACACACCCAGAAATATGCATAGATTTGAGGAGAAGGAAAATTCCAGAGCCAGCTCTCCTATAATTAAGAATGCTTTTCTTAGCAAAAGAGAAAGATTTGCATAACATTTGTCATGTCTGCTTACCTTGGAATTAATCAGTTATGGCGAGCAAAGCAGGTGACTCGGTTGTTCTTATACTTGGATCTAGGAAATGTAGAAATTTGTCATGGACCCAGATTGTGTGTGTGTGTGTGTGTGTGTGTGTGTGTTTCATATAAAAAAGAAGCAGACCACAAACCCTAGCTCATCAGCAGAATTTTATGAAAGTGATTAATATTAATAGATTCCACGGAAATACATACAAAATAGAAGGTTAACACGTTGCATTTGAGCCACCAGAAATGGAACTAGAGAGGATAGTATTTTAGGTATAAATAGTGTCCAACAAAGTCCTACTCAGAGTAGACCCATCAAAATCAATTTCAGTGAGTCTCCCCCGACAGTGATTTGGCTAGATATCACAGGCAGCCCAACAACCAAGCTTAAAATAAGAATGCAAACATTAACATGCAAATAAATATCGCAAGAAAACAGAGTACATAATGCAGTATAAAAGCCTCTAATAATTTCTACTGGTAGAATAAAGACTAGAAATGGGCACGAACTTTTTATTTCATGGTCAAACTTGGCATTAGGATATTTGGCTGCCACCAAAATTGGCTGCCCTACCTTTAACACACACACACACACACACAATCCACACTCCATAATGACTTTTACAGCTTCTCCATGTACTAACTTTATGGGCTAATTCAGACGCCAAAATCTTGGCTTGACAAACCATGGTTTTAGATTCAGGTAGGTAGCCATGTTGGTCTGACGCAATTGAAATATAAATAAATAAATAAATAAATTTTAAAAATTGTCCAGTAGCACCTTAGAGACCAACTAAGTTTGTTCTGGGTATATGCATGCACACGAAAGCTTAAACCCAGAACAAACTTAGTTGGCCTCTAAGGTGCTACTGGACAATTTTTAAAATGTATTTATTTATTTATTTAAAACCATGGTTTGGTAGGCTAAGGGAGGTCGTGTCATGCTCATGGGCTCAGTTCTTGCCTCTTCCCTCCTCCTCTTCCAGCTCTGGCACTTCTGTTGTGGTTTGTTTAAATCCATTTCCCATTCCATCTGAACCAGGAAACTCTTATTTATTCTCTGTCTGCAAGCCACAATATGCTTTTCAAAGCAGGATCATTCTTCCTTGGTGTTCCTCATTATCCCAAATAAAGAATCCTCACCAAAGTGGTGGGAAAGGATTTGCTAGAAATATTTAAGTGGCTATGCTTTCTCGTGTCCCAGGGCATTGGCAGAATGATCAATGATATCGTTGAATAAGTCCCTCAGAGAGTTCTGGTAAGATCCATGAGTCCTTGGAAGGGAACTATCACAATTAATCCTGTGCCCTGGGGGAGACTATGAGTTGCAAATGATCTGAGTTTTTACACAATACTTCCAGACCATGACCAAGAAACTATAGTAACCTTGCGCCATTCACATAGCCAACATGTATCCAGATTGGTGCAGAGCAACAACTTCCTTGTGTTGTTATTACAACTGACATGATCTTCTTCTAAGACAGGGGTGGGAGACATTTTTCAACCCAAAGACCACATCCCCTCATGGACAACCTTCTGAGTGTCACATGCCAGAGCTAAAGTGGATGGAGCGTGGCTCCTACCCTTGCATGGTTAAAGTCATTTTTCTCCAATCTCTATTTGAAAAGGAGCAGAGCAGTTTACAAGTCACTGGAAACAAGATTACTGGTATCCCAACCATCCATAGGGCTACTTCTCATTTCTCCCTCTGCTCTTCTGCAGCCTAACTGAATAGTTGCTGCTGGGTCACAGTTGATGGAGAGAAAGAGTCACAGGAATGGCCTTGCTTCTCACTGTTATAGATCCTTGAGATCAGGGCTGGCTCAGGAGGTTTGGGCACCTGAAGCAAAATGTACCAGCACTACAGCGGTTGATGCAGAGCATCACAAGTGTCAGAAGGCCTGTGCCACAACAAAGTGGGTTCAATATCAGTATCAAATAGGGCTGCCATATGTCCGGGAATAGGGCTGTCAAAATTGCGTCCGAGCAGATTTTTGCCGAATCGGCAAAATGTCCAGGAAAACGCAGACGTATGGCAAGTAGGGTGATTAATAATAATAATAATAATAATAATAATAATAATGCTAAAAATCCAATAAAAGCCTCAAAACTTTTTTTGGGGGGGGAGATGTCCAGATTTTCACTTTGGGGAAAGCGGGTTCTCCTTCATGGAAAGCACGTGTTGCGGTGGGGGCCAGCAGGCCACCCCTCCGTCGTTGGGCGGGTTAGTATGGATGGCCACTACTGGGATTGGGCTCTGGGTGTCGTTGGGGAGATTAATATGTTGCAATTTGATGATGGACAGCCCAGAGCCTATATATTACCCTGCACACAGCGTGGGAGCTCTCCTGGCTTTATGCATCGGATCACCTACCCTCCCTCCCTGTTTTTAGCCTCTGCGTTGATCTTGCTATGCCTGTTACGGGGTCGTCTGCTTTTGGGGCAGGGGCCTGGTAGGACTTTTTCCATTTGGCTGATTGGCAGGTGCCATCTGGTTTTCGCCTACTGCGTAGCAATTAGTCACAACTTGTAAGGTTGGCGGTTAGGCATTGGTTATAAATTGGTTGGTGGAGGGGCAGGGTTGGCTGTGGCTGCCCCTCCAATGCTGCGAAGGGGCAGGGTTGGCTGTGGCTGCCCCTTCAATGCTGCTGCTGTGTGGGGAATTCCGTTAAAGGAATCCAGGGGCTCACCATGCTTGTCCGTATCCCCCGGTCGGGGGCCAGGGCCCACGCAAGAGCCCCTGGGAGCATTAGGGGAGAACGGGCGCACATTCTCTCCCCAAAGTGTTTTCCCCTATACTGACTCCACAGGCGGGTGGGTGTCAGTTCTGTCCCCAGCGGGACAGATAGTCTTAACCAATGCCTAAGCAACTACTCACATATTTTGTATTTTAATAAAGTTGTGGTGAAAATAATGCCAAAAACCTTAAACTTATATCTTGTGTGATGTGTGTTTCATTTGAGTGGTGGTTTGGGGACCTCGACATGCAATATGTCAACCCTAGTATCAAACTTCATTTCTGTCATGGACCGCCATAAGATAAAACATACAAATCAACTGTACACAAGACTTAAAACAGGTAAGGGATAAAAAGTAATAGTTAAAAGGTGATTATATGATACATAACTTCAAAAAGTAGAAATAAGGACAAACGGTTAAAAGCAATTATAAGGGAAGGAGCACGAAGGAGCACAACTTTTGTATTTGGGGCCTTGTTCATGGCACTAACCATCCTTCGACAAATATCCATCATGGCAGGGCAAAATCTAGCAACTGAGTACGTAACATCTGGGTTTTCATCTGGAAGTAGCAGGGAGGTATAAATTTGTTCTGAGCAACCTGCAAATTTATGTAGTATAGGCCAGAGGAACCTAGCTCATATATCTGTATAATATTGGCAGTGGAAAAAGGCATGGCCAATACTATGCAGATATATGAGCTAGGAATATGGGAATAGGGGGTCACAATATGGGTGCTCTCCTGAAAGTCTCTAGGCTGCTGCACAACAACTTTGAAGCACAAAGTCTCCTCCTTCCTCTTTGCCTTTCCCCTAAGTCTTTCCTTGTCCTTTCTTGTGCTTTGACAAACGTTGCAAACACACACAAAAAATAAGTAATACTCTTCAATATATTTCTCACAGTATCAAAAGTTTCTCTCAGACATAATCAGCATGTAGAAATCAACAAAGTATAAAGATCGACAAAGTAAATGTTGTTGTTGTTGTTCAGTCGTGTCCGACTCTTCGTGACCCCATGGACCAGAGCACGCCAGGCACGCCTATCCTTCACTGCCTCTCGCAGTTTGGCCAAACTCATGTTAGTAGCTTCGAGAACACTGTCCAACCATCTCATCCTCTGTCGTCCCCTTCTCCTTGTGCCCTCCATCTTTCCCAACATCAGGGTCTTTTCTAGGGAGTCTTCTCTTCTCATGAGGTGGCCAAAGTACTGGAGCCTCAACTTCAGGATCTGTCCTTCCAGTGAGCACTCAGGGCTGATTTCTTTAAGAATGGATAGGTTTGATCTTCTTGCAGTCCATGGGACTCTCAAGAGTCTCCTCCAGCACCATAATTCAAAAGCATCAATTCTTCCATAGCTTTAACTATATGGACCTTTGTCGGCAAGGTGATGTCTTTGCTTTTTAAGATGCTGTCTAGGTTTGTCATTGCTTTTCTCCCAAGAAGCAGGCGTCTTCTTAATTTCGTGACTGCTGTCACCATCTGCAGTGATCATGGAACCCAAGAAAGTGAAATCTCTCACTGCCTCCATTTCTTCCCCTTCTATTTGCCAGGAGGTGATGGGACCAGTGGCCATGATCTTAGTTTTTTTGATGTTGAGCTTCAGACCATATTTTGCGCTCTCCTCTTTCACCCTCATTAAAAGGTTCTTTAATTCCTCCTCACTTTCTGCCATCAAGGTTGTATCATCAGCATATCTGAGGTTGTTGATATTTTTTCCGGCAATCTTAATTCCGGTTTGGGATTCATCCAGCCCAGCCTTTCGCATGATGAATTCTGCATATAAGTTAAATAAGCAGGGAGACAATATACAGCCTTGTCGTACTCCTTTCCCAATTTTGAACCAATCAGTTGTTCCATATCCAGGTTCTAACTGTAGCTTCTTGTCCCACTTAGAGATTTCTCAGGAGACAAATGAGGTGAAGTAAATAGAAGTCCCAATAAACCAGTTCGTTTATAAAGTCCCAAATATGAGCTAGTTTTTAATCCACATATGTCTCTGTGGATTCATAAGGTCCAAGGAATCCAAATGGGAGCTTGCACAGTTCCAATGCCAGGATTTCTGGCAACCACTATGTCTTGAGATCCATAATCTTCATATACATCATATGAAGCATGTACCACTGACGAAACCCAGGAGGCTATTATTCTGGAAATCCTTATTGGGACTTCTGTTTACTTTGTCAATCTTTATACTTTGTCGATCTCTACATGCTGATTATGTCTGAGATAAACTTTTGATACTGTGAGAAATATATTGAAGAGTATTACTTATGTGTAGCCGGTTACATTTTGTGTGTGTTTGTGAATGTATTTAACGTAACCTAGGTTTGATGTTGGTTTGCAAGTTGACAAACTTTGCAGCAGCGGTGGGTGATGCTTTCCTTGAAGCGCTGCATCTTCTCAGTCAACCACTTCACTTTGCCTCATGGGTCAGCCGGCCCCAATTCATAGCATGAATGTTTCTAACAAATCAGCACTTACGAGGTAGTGCAATATCTATAGGATGTTTCTGCGGCTCTGCATTGCAGCCTGGTCCAAGATGCTATGGCCACTAATAACAAAATAATGCACGGCTGAAATACCGAGGAGATGCAAATATTTGACCTGAAAATTCAATGATATTGAATTCTAACTGCAGCTGTAGCCAAGATTAACATTTACTTGGTTATATTAATAGGATAATTGTTCTCCTCTTAGCATTCCCTTAGAGCTTTTTTCTCTGGATGTTGCTTGTCTGCATCAAACATTCCTTTAATACTTTTCTGTGCTGCTGAAACTCTTATCTGCTCCATCTAACCTGCTGCTATTCGGCATCCCTAAAACAAAACATGCCACGTGGAGAATACAGAAAGAGAAAAGGCAAGTTGTCTTGTTGACAACTTGATTCAAAACATCTGTGCTGTAATTCACAATCCTGGTTCTTCTCCAGAAAAAAATAAAATAAAAAATAAAGCCCTTAATCTCACTTTAAGGTTTATTGTGTCAGTCCTAACATCAGAGCACCTATTATACTCCATCCAAAGACTATTGTATACACTGATCTAAAATCTAATCCCTCATCACAGTATCTCTGCAATTTCTAAAATGACATCAAATTTGAATCCATTTCCTTCGCTGCGAGTAAAGTCATTTGATACCTATTATTTTACAAACCGCACATTCCCTTTAATATTCAATCTGCTGCCACAATACTTTAGTGTATGTCAATCATTCAAAGATAAAACAAAAACTGAACCCTTTGATCATTTTATTCAATGCAAAGCAGGGTGTGTGATTGCATCCTTACCCCCACGGGAACAATCAGCATTGCCTTTTTGTTAATATAATCGCTTAGCGATTAGTATGTCGTAATATAAATGTTGATGACTCTGCGTGTGGAACCTTGTGATGAGCGTTCAATAATGAGGGAATTTGTGTGTACCATCCCATATGTAATTTATTTCCCATAACATGGCTTGCCGTAAAGAAATTATAAATCAATTATGTAAAAGTGTCACCATCATTCTGCTCCAGAGACATACCACATTATTGTAAGTGATGGAAAAAATATTGTTGGAGAGAGGGATAAACAAGTTGGATCACCTTGTCTGACCCTCATTGTGCCCCTTTTCTGTGACAGCGCTCTCACCGAATTAAATATGGTGCATTGTAGATGGAGAACTGCAGTCAGGGCTTGTCCTGTAAGTGTGCTATGGGCTCATGTGGTAAGCTACTGAACTGAAGCTGGGAGCTTCTCAGCTTCTACAGACGCCATATCAACTTCATCCACTTAGGCTGGATCTAGACACATTTAAAAAAAAGTTTCAGGAAAACGCATTGTAAATCTCATAATGAGAAATCATGTTGCTGAAAGGTGGAAGTCCATAGCACCATCTGGTTTCACAAGTGTTATAATGCATTTAAAACACTTTTTCTTTACTAATTTAGCTAAGTCACTAGTCAAGAAGGAGATACAGATGGACTATTAAAACTGCTTGTGCATTCGTAACTTCATAGATTTTCTTGCAAGTCTGCTTAAGACTAGAAGATGTTAAGTATAATTGATTGAATTAACTGTGTTAATTAAAATTCAAACAGAAATGAAAATGTATGTGTATTGATGAAGGTTTAAAATGGAACATGGCTACATGTGTATTGCTAACATTGGGGTTTTCCTCCATTGTTTTCTAAAGGACTTTGGGCTCCTCAATAGGTTAATGAATAAATGCTGATTGCTTTCTGTTACTCTAAACCAGGCTTCCTCAAACTTGGCCCTCCAGATGTTTTTAGCCTACAACTCCCATGATCCCTAGCTAGCTGGACCAGTGGTCAGGGATGATGGGAATTGTAGGCTCAAAACATCTGGAGGGCGAGTTTGAGGAAGCCTGCTAAACTGTTGTAAGATCAGGTGACAAAGATATTGAGTTGCAAATTTGCCATCTTGAAAGGGTGGTGGCTAAGTGTCTTTCTCTGAACAGGACACAGAACAGAAGGATGTAAATGAACTCTCAAAACAGTTGCAAGGAAATGGATGCTATTAAAGAGAAAGATGTCTGCTTAAAGGTCTGTTTGTATTATTTCATATTTTCTAAGCTGAGCCTGTGCTGGACAGCACAATACAATACAATACAATACAATACAATACAATACAATACACAATACAATACAATACAATACTATACAATACAATACACTGTATGAATATTTTTGATGTATTTTTGATGCTTTTTGTTTTGTTTTTGAAGAGTTCTACTGGTTAAACTTTGAATGATATTTTTATGTTCCTGAACAATTATTTCTTCCTAAAGGAGTCAGTTCTTATGCTTCCAGTTGCTTGAAACCACACAATATTAATATCTGAAACAGAAGATGCACTGTAAGGTAATTTACTTCCTACCTGTAAACTTAGGTGTGTTTTATTGGTCAAAATTATCCTAATATTTTCCCATGGTAATGATGATGAATGAGCACCATCACCGGCAAACTCTGATCTCAGTGTCAATTACTTGCCCATGTAAAGCAGCATAAATCACCATATTTGCAGAGACTTATAAACAACAAATGGGTTGCCTGTAGGATATCTGTTTGATTGAGACCAGCGATGTTCTCCATTTTTGTGCTGTCATGTCCTAACAAACGTCACTTCTGATGCCGCCGTCTGATAAAAATCATTAACTGCTAATCCTATCCAGACGAGCTGACAGATTTCATTTTGTCTGATGCAGGTATCACCGATTCTATTTAATCTGTTGAATGACACCCAGTAAAATTCCAGTTAGAAATGCATTTTAATGAAACGAAAGAAGGGGAACAGCGGTTGGGCAGGGAGGAGCGCAGACTTCCATCCATGCTGTGAGATAAAATAATGACTAACACCTTTCATCTGATGAAGAAAATAAGCTTCCCCAGGCAAAATGACTACATCTGTTTTAAATACTAGGGCGGGCGGAGTCACGGAGACTGCTGCTAAATCCAAAGTAAAAAATTATGCATGAAAAAGTAAGAGATGGAATATCTGCTAGAGGGAACTGCTTCTGCATGAAACTTTTTTCTGCTGCATGGTGCTGATGGGAAATACAGTGCAGTCTGAAGAACTTCTCATGCCATTGCAATCCCTTTGGCAGGACTGGGGAACCTGTGGCCGCCAAGATGTTGTTGGACTGCAACTCCCAGCATCCCAAGACAGAATAAACAATGGCTGGTGTTGTCATTGTCGACTAGAGTTGTAGTCCAGCAACATCTGGAGGGCCACAGTTGATCAAATTTGGTGATCAGTGGCAGATGACCGACTTATGCAAGATGTATATTTAACCGCAGAATACATCTTCTCACCATGCTATAGTAACATGTGCTTTTGAAGGTCCCTGATTTGAATTTCCTATAGAGGCTCTTCCCTGTGTAGAGGCCACCACATTACACCTGGTCTCCATGTAGCAAGATCATGGTCAAATGATGCTGACTCTGTGATGTGTCACCTTTGATTTTTACTATTATCATCTCGTAGTCCAGTGTTAGGCTCCTGCAGTTTCAAGCATCCACCCAGACCTTTACAATGTTCAATAACTCCAGAGCTCATGGAAGTGAGGGGGGGGGATATTATGAAAAGAAAATGAGAACTGAAGTATATAGGAAAGGGCTCGAAGGGCTTTAACTTGCTTAAATTTATAAACTGCTTTCTCCTCGTTTGTGGTAAAAGAATATGCCATCTCGAATTACCAGGAGAAAATATGACGCGAGGAACCCAAATTGAAACCTAATCTGAACTGCAAGAAAATTGTCTCACCGGAATATACAGTAGTTCACAGTGCACTAGTAAAACCTTCATAACTACTAAATAAGGATGCCTAGAGAGATCACAATAAATAATAACGAAAAAGCCCAAGGTCACCTCTGTATTGCGGCATGCTTTTATGCTTTCAGTTGAAGCACTTGCAGGGTGTGAACTAACTCATCTGAAGGCAAAGTAGTCTTCTGCAAATGGCACATTTTGACAGACCAGTCCTCCTAAGGCACAACCTTGGGCAGACCCTCTGAAATCACACTTGCTGTATAGACATGTACATAGTTTGTTTTATGATCTGCTTCCTGCTTGGGCTGGTTTGGGAGATGCATGCATACAAGGTAGCTAGGAGTTCACTAGTTTGGCCCCCCAAAGAGCCCAGGCCCAGGAAGGTGCAAAAATTGTACCTCTGCCCTCTGGTTTGGAGTGACTCGGAGCCCAACCACCCATCTGTACACCTTCATATTCATTGGGAAGCCATCACAACTCACAGCTATGGGTGGATCTATCCAAGAGCAACGGGAGCTCATCCCATCACAGGGATTCAAACTGCCTACCTTCTGATTGGCAAGTCCCAGAGGCTCCATGGTTTAGACCACAGCACCACCCGCTCTGTCCCAGTGGTTTAGTCATGAACTGTAAAAGCTGTCTGTGGATAAATGCTGGCTCCCTCAGCCTGAAAGCGAGATGAGCGCTGCAACCCCATAGTTGCCTTTGACTGGACTTAACCATCCACCTAGATCTATCCTCCAAAGGAGATTTGCCCATTCTTTTTGCAAAGACATCTAAGTGAGCTGTTATCACTGTGTCTTGATACACTAACTGTTACTACACCAACGTGAAGAAATGCCAACTTTTATCTCTCCCAGACCTACTGCAAATCAATTTCTTTTACTGACTTACCTGTACATCCCAGTATTATGAAAGAGGAAGAAAGTTCTCTCTCTTCACATCAGTGTACTGTGTCCTTCCGTTCTCTGTGCATTTCCCCCTCATGTTGTGAGCAGGTGGCAGCCGTCAGCGAGAAGCATTTTCAGGCCCAGCACTGACTCCATCCATAAAGACGGTCCCTGGATTCTTCTAGGAAGGAATAAAATAATAAAGGACTTTGTGTTCCATAGAATCCTTGCTTGAGCAACACAGTCTTCCTAAGTTCTGGCTCATCTTTGCACCAGTCTTAGGACTCAGCTATACAGCTGCAAATAAAACATTTTAAGTGTGTTGTAAAGTGCAACATACAAATGTGACACTTAGATGGTGATGGTGAACTATCACAAATTCAACAAATTTTTCAAAACGTTTTTTTAAGAAGCATTTTCACAGCGTTTTTTTAATATGTAACTAGGTTACCCCCCATGCTCTCCTTTCTCTCTCTTACCAAACACCTTTATCTAGATCAGGCATCCCCAACCTCAACCTTCCAGATGTTTGGGACTACAACTCCCATCATCCCTAGCTAACAGGACCAGTGGTCAGGGATGATGGGAACTGAAGTCCCAAAACACCTGGAGGGCTGAGTTTGGGGATGCCTGATCTAGATCATGCCTCTACCACCAATAAAATTGTACTCAAGCCTTCTGACCTGGAAATACGAATATTAGAAATAATGAGGTCTTAAAAACCTCATTATTTCTAATATTCTCATTTATTTATTTAAAAAAATCCCGTCAAACATGCAATTATGAATTTATGAAAATAGAGAGAATGATAATGCAAATCATCTCAATCAAAAACAAGTTAAACTAAGGAGATGCTAAACCTGAAATGCCAAATTAATTTCAAACGAAGAGAGAGACCTGTAATAAATGAGAATGAGGATTACATGCCACCAGAAGTCACACCAATGTTGCTATTCAGTGAATTTAAGTGGCACATAAGACGCTATTAAGAGGGAAATGAACAATTGTATTTCCCGGGGGGGAACATGTTTGTGCTGAATGGCTGCATAACCATAGTAACAGGGAATGTGGTGGCCAGTTCTGTCTTAATAAATTAAGCAAGTCTGAACAATAGCCACAAATGTTAAGTGGAGCGGACATGATTTGGGAACAGCAGGGAACTCTATGAAGTATCCATTGTTTAAAATGCAGAATGGACAGTTGGCAAGGTGCTTATATGTTACAGGCAGGGGCGTAGCAAGGTAAATTGGTACCCGGGGGCAAAAAATATTTTTGTTACCCCCCAGGTGAAAATGCATTGGTAAATTTGTGAAAATAGGTATTTCGTCCTGGATAAATGACTAAGGTCTGCTGCTACTCCCTCTGTGCATGACTGACAGGGTATGCAGGAGCACTTGCTGATCTCGGATATAACTCCCCCTTTCTCTGCAGCATGCATCCTACGTATTGAGCATGTTGGAAAAGGATCTAACCACTCGCTTCAAGTCTAAGCCCTCTCCAGTAGGGCCTGGAGAGAGGAAGGACCATAAATTAGCGACAGAGCACATGTTTTGCATACAGAGGACCCCAAGTTCAACCCCTGGAATGTTCTTCTCCAACAGCAGAGCCACCAACCATCCATGGTCATCATTGAGAGGGGATCAGATGATGCCTGAAGGAGCGTCTCCACCCCCATCGTCCAACCCGGACACTGAGGTCCAGCACCGAGGGGCTTCTGGTGATTCCCTCACTGCGAGAAGTGAAGTTACAGGCAACCAGGCAGAGGGCCTTCCCGGCAGTGGCACCTGCCTTGTGGAATGCCCTCCCATCAGTTGTCAAGGAAATAAACAACTATCTGACTTTTAGAAGACACCTGAAGGCAGGGAAGCTTTTAATGACTGATGTTCTAATGTATTTTTAATCTTTTGTTGGAAGCAGCCCAGAGTGGCTGGGGAAACCCCGCCAAATGCGTGGGGTATAAATAATAAATTGTTGTTGTTGTTGTTGTTGTTGTTGTTGTTGTTGCACTCTTTTCGTGAATTCAATTACCCACATTTCTTTTCCCTTTGAGACTTTGGGCTCATCCCAATAACTGTCAAAGTGGGCTTTGATGGGAGATGATCCGAGAAAATGTGGGTTGATACACATGTTTAGAAAAGTGTGTGGTGCAGCCCTCCCACAACTGCTTCAGAAGATTGCTTTTGAACATGCCTCCCATGTAAAATCTCACTGCAAGGATTAGCACATCAGGGAGAAATTGAGGTTTGTATTCTGCTTCACAAAGGATGCGTCACAAAGCTGTGGATCACCTCTTGCAGGGCATACAGTGCATGATTGACTTGGGCATAATTGGTGCTAAGGGCAAGGGAGATCATGGGCAACACATCACCAAATTTCACATAGAAATCTATTTTAAATAATTCTTCCTCTTGCCACTTGGGGTCGTTTTTTTAATCATCCCAGCCATTGATCACACACAAAATATTGTGCAAACACAAGCATTTAAATAACTGTGTGTTTTGCTGGTTGAGCACCCTCCAGCCACTGAAAACTTAATAAAGTTTTACGACTTCTGCTGCTTCAATAAGCTTCAATTAAGTCCTTGAGCTTAGTTAAATATGTGTTCTAAAGCAATGAGATAAGATATTTAAAAGTGACATCTCTGTCCCACTTTTCTATATCAAGCTCTGGGAATTCGAAGCCAGCCTCAGGTCGTCTTGTTTCATTGTTGTTTCAGTACTCATTTTAGATAGCAACCAAACACTTTGAAATGCATTACTTTGCTCACAAGAGGATTCCACAAGGAGCATAGCAGCTGGAAAAACCAGAGAGTTTTGTCCCTTGTTAATTAGGTAATAAGGATGCAGGTGGCGCTGTGGGTTATACCACAGAGCCTAGGGCTCGCCAATCAGAAGGTCGGTGGTTCGAATCCCTGCGACAGGGTGAGCTCCTGTTGCTCGGACCCTGCTCCTGCCAACCTAGCAGTTTGAAAGCACGTCAAAGTGCAAGTAGATAAATAGGTACCGCTCCGGCAGAAAGGTAAACGGCATTTCCGTGCGCTGCTCTGGTTCGCCAGAAGTGGCTTAGTCATGCTGGCCACATGACCCGGAAGCTGTACGCCGGCTCCCTCGGCCAGAGGAATCTGAGGAATTCGTACCTGGGGAAGACTGGTGGTGGCATTCCTCAGAAGAGGAGGAATCTGACAGGGAGGAGGAGGGAAGACCAGAGCTAGAGGAAGAAGTGGGGCCAGGAGCAGGTCCCAGTCAGGAGGGGAATCAGCCGATCCCCTCTCCTCCTCCCTTCTCAGCTGTAGAACGCCGAGCTGAGAAGCGAAGGCGGCAATTAGAGACAGCTGTAGCTCATAGGAAGCGTGGGAGTGAACCAGCTTCTTAAGGAAGCCAACTGCCCTATTCTACAGCGTCTGCAACGATTGTGCTAGGTGCGTGATTGCTTTTGCTCATCATTGTTCCCGTGTTCCTGGCTTGTTTCTGACTGACTTGGCTTGTTCCTGACTTGGACTGTCTCTGACTTCGGCTTCTCTTGACCCCAGTACTGGTACCTGACTTCGGCTGGCTTCTGACCTGGACTGTTTGACCTTGGCTTATCTCACACTGACTGCTGTGCTTCAGCACACCAACTTGTTGGCGCCCTAACAGTTATCCTGGAAAGACTGTCCTGTTGCTGTGTTTGGAGCACCAACATTCTTCAGCTTACTCTCTGAAAATACTGCATAAGACATTTACTTTGGAAGGCATGTTGCCTCAAGCTTTAGTGATTCTTCGTGGCATTATACTAGCCTAAAATCCCTCATTTGGGGACATTTTCTTAACTCACATTAGTTGGTGTCACCATGTATATATAGTGTATGTTATCTGATTGTAAATTAAGACATAATTCAATAGTGATATACTGTAAAAGTATTGTAAGTATATTATTAGCCTACCGTGTTGCTTATAATTTGATAGACAGTCATATATAACCTGTATGTATGCCCTGAGATAATATAAACATTGGACTGACAGTGGATTCAGAATCTATTATTATAGTGGCCTAATATGCTCTGGGGATTCCTTAAACTTTGTTGTAAAGAAAATATAGTTGGGCTTCTTAGAGGCAACAAGCAAGATAGCCAATTGGATAGGTTCTTAGCAGTGCTGTTTTTCTAGAAAAAGAGGTACCAGAACTCACCATGAATGCCTCCATTGTTCTCTTATGATGGCAATGGTGCCAGACCTGAGTTCCAGGGAGTTCTGGTTGAGAAAAAGCCCTGGTTCTTAGAAGGGACAGAATCCAATGTTATCTGTGCATGTATGCTCATGTGTGTGGCACTTAAGTAAAAGAGGGAAGAGATTGAAGGATTAAGGAATGTGCACTCTGTGCTGGCTGCCAATTATTTTCCAGGCCCAATTCGATGTGCTGGTTTTGACCTATGAAGCCTCAAATGGCTCAGGACCGCAATAGCTCAAGGACCGCCTCGCCCCATATGTACCAACCTGGACCCTGTGATCATCATCTAAAGTTATTCTTTGTGTGCCCCCTCCACAAAACGTCCAGAGGGTGGAAACATTGCAACGGGTCTTTTCTGCAGTGGCTCCCTGCTTGTGAAATGCTCTCTCCAGGGAGACTCACCTGGTGCCTTCATTATATATCTGTAGCTACCAGGTCTTCTCCCAGACATTTGGCCTTTAAACTGGGGGATATTGTTTTGTTTGTTATTATGTTATGTATTTTTTTTGTATTTTCATATTGTAAACCATCCAGTGAGCCTCAGATGAATGGTAGTATAGAAATTGTTATTATTATTAATCAAATTTTCAATGTTACAATTCCAAATAAACATTTTACAAACTCTAAAATATCCAATGAATCCCATTCTTCTCTTTCACCAGTTCATTTTACATATCATATATCCCTGCATATTTTACTATAACTATTCAAATCAGCTTTCCACTTTTACATCCATCAAAAATTATTTACTCTGTTGAATTTATCCTAATGCTGCCAGCATTTTCAGTAGTATACAATTTGTTTCCATATATTCAATAAATGTTTTCCATTCCTTGAATGTATGCACTTCTTGCTCTCTTATCCTATATGTTAAATCTGCAAATTCTCCATGTGCTGTCACCTTAAGCTCCATGTGCTGTCACTTTTCATTTTGGGGCTAACAAAATACGGGCCGTAGTGGTTGCATAATAAATAACCTTTTCTGACTCCTAGGAATTTCTGTCTGGAGTTTTTCCAACAAAATGGTTTAAACATTTTTTTTTTTCAATTCATTACAAATCATTTCCTAATACAATTTTACCTTTTTACATATCCACCACATATGAAAAATGTAGTAGAAAAAATCAAACTTATCCATCCTTAAAGAAATCAGCCCTTAGTGCTCACTGGAAGAGCAGATCCTGAAGTTGAGACTCCAGTACTTTGGCCACCTCATGAGAAGAGAAGACTCCCTGGAAAAGACCCTGATGTTGGGAAAGATGGAGGGCACAAGGAGAAGGGGACGACAGAGGATGAGATGGTTGGACAGTGTTCTCGAAAGCTGACTAGCATGAGTTTGGCCAAACTGCGGGAGGCAGTGAAGGATAGGCGTGCCTGGCGTGCTCTGGTCCATGGGGTCACGAAGAGTCGGACATGACTGAACGACTGAACAACAACCAAGTAGAAAAAATGGGTGGGTTTATTGGGCATTTTCAGTAGTGAAGAAAGCAGGGCTCTCTCTCTACCACAAATTTCTCAAGAGTGAGGTGAGGATGTGCATATGCCACACATTTAAAGCACAAGATTTCCCCCAAAGAATCCTTGAAACTATAGTTCACTTGTCACAGAGCTACAATTCCCAGCACTTTACAGTTCCCAGGATTCCTTGGGGGAAGTAATTTGCTTTAAATATATGGTGTAGACCAGGGCTGTCTTAAGCATATGCAGTGCCTGGGTGCAAAGATCCACCTGGCACCCCTCCTCCAGGTTGCCCAGCCCCAGGTGCACAGGAGGGCACAGCCGGCCGGCTGCCTCAGCATCTCGCTGGCTCAGTCGCCCTCGAACTCACGGCGCAGAGCCGCCCGCAGCAGAAGAGCCCAGCATTGCACTCTGACCGATGGGTGGGCTGTTCCCCAGATTCAACTGTCGGGCCCCGGACTCTCGGCCTAGCACCCCTGAGAGCCCAGCGCCTGGGTGCCTCGCACCCCTAGCGCCTATAGGTAAGACAGCCCTGGTGTGGATAAAACTTGAGTAGGAAGTAACCTTTTTGAGAGTGGATTCTATCTTCAATCTTATTGCCCACTGAGCAAAGTGAAACTTAGTGTACCAGAGAAAAGCTAGGAAACCACAGTCTGAATCAATGCAGCAATTTCTGCTCCCTGGTTACAAACCCAAGGCGTCAACTGTTTTCACATTTGTTCAGTGATTAACTATAATTAGCTTTTCAAAATTCCTTTGATACCAGCATCCATATAAACAAAATATTTCCATCATAACTGCATGCTAAGTAAAAGAGAATGAGTGTTTATTTCATGCCTTATGAAAACAACAATCCTTTGTTGAATATGAAACTTGCTTTTTCCTTCCTTGCCCACCTTAGTTCTATGTGCATTCTTATGTAAATAAAATAAGAGGATTTCAATTGCAAATGCTTCAAGCTTTGTTCAATTTGCGGCTGGCAAATGACTCCAGTGATACCCTGATTGTTATCTTTAGTGAGTCTTAATGATGTAGATGAGATTGAGAATACAGTGGTGCCCCGCTAGACGAAAATAATTCATTCTACGAGTGTCTTCGTAGAGCGAATTTTTCGTCTAGCGAAGCGGCAATGCAGAGCGGAGGTTTTTGCGCAAATTTTTTTTCCCGTCTTGCGAGGCAGCCCCATTGACATTTTCGTCTTGCGGGGCAGCCTTCCGCTAGCGAATGCCGTTCATCTAGCAAGTTTTTCGTCTAGCGAGGCATTCGTCTAGCAGGGCACCACTGTATTCTTCTTTGGTGATCACTCATAGCCCAGTAAAATTGTCTTCCATGTACATGGTCCGTAAGTTAGTTTGTAAGTGACTGTGGAGGCCAATTCTGGATCCACACGTCCTTCCACGTCCTTCCAGTGGGGACATAGGCTTCCATACAGGAGTTGATCATGGTGACGGTTTGCATGTTTCTCCCTTTCGTCCTGAGTTTGAGCACGCTCAAAGCCAATGACACCTTTGGTAAAGGCTGTTCTCCAATTGAAGCACTCACAGACCAGTGTTTCCCAGTGTTTATACTATATTTTTCCCCCAAAGATTTGCATCAAGAGAGTCTTTAAACCATTTCTGTTGACCTCCAGCATTACACTTTTCATTTTTAAGTTTGGAATAGACTAGTTGCTTTGGAAGACAATAATCAGGCATCTGATCAGTCCAAAGAAGTTTATGTTGAAGAACCATTGCTTCGATGCTGGTGATCTTTGCTTCTTCCAGTACACTGGCATTAGTTTGCCTGTCTTCCCAAGTGTGTGTAAAAAAAATTCGGAGACACCATTGATTGAATCTTTTGAGGAGTTGGAGATGACATTTATGAGTTTTCCATGTTTCACAAGCATGCAGTAAGATTGGTAGTACAATAGCTTTGTAAACAAGCACTTTGGTTTCCCTGTAAATATTCTGACTGGAATGGTATAGTCACATGATCTTTGGCATTGGAAGTTGCAACTGTGAGGATAGGATGATAAAGAAAAGTAAAAGCTCTTTCGGTGAGCACTTGATAGTGACTTGTAATTTCAGGATTAGGTCCCTTCCCAGTTAATTTACTAAGCAAGTAGACTTAAGAAAGACGATAAGTCAGGAGCAGGGCTAGAAGCATGTCCCCACTCAGAGGGAAGACTGCAATGTTCTACAAGTGAGCAACACATAAACAGGGTTTGGGGCTACATCAGAATTACTAGAGGGCAACTTCAATCTTGTGGTGGGACAAAAAAAGCAAAACAAATTCCATAGGGTCATTTGGAACCCCATGAAACTGTAGAAGAGATAAATTGTCTGCAACTTTATAATGTGGTATCGTTCCCATTAAAGCATGACCAGGGAAAGAGAAATGCAAATAGAGTTTTGATTGGTTTGGCTCCGCCATCCCATGATGTGACAACAATTTATTTATTTATTGGTTTAAGAAAGGAAAAGGAAAAGAATATCAGAATCCACTGCTGCCTCCTCATCTGAAAATGTTTAGATTTTACCGTCTTCTAGAAAAAAGATGCCGTCCTTCAGCAAGCCAGTTCACTCACATCCTCACCCAATAAGGATGGGTGGGAACATCAGTCCAATGGTGGAATTGCTGTTCTCCAAAACTTTAAATGAGCTGAACTACTGAAAGTTTACGAGAAGCTCTGTATGCTTTAGATGAAACTGGAAATTTATGATTATGTACCCAAAGCATTTGTGCAAAGGCTGTATAGAACACAGCTGGTTTTAAATGTTGGAACATCTCCATTTACTAGTCTGCAATGTGCTGTTTGTGACGTGAGATACAGACAAAACAAGACTGCGACAAAAATAATAATACTTAGAAATCAACAAGCGAGACTTGCAGCCAAATGTTGTTCTCTCTGTGTGTTCCTGCTAAGAGCTCTACCCAGCCCGCAATCACTTTTCCCAGTATATTCAATTGTATTTCTCCTCCTGGTTTATAATCCAGCCCTCAGACAGTTAGCATGCTGTGACCACTTGATCCTGCTGTGTCCTCACTGGGTTAATTTTAGAGTCCACCCCTTTGGACCTAAGAGTTAAGATTTTTACCAAGATAACCTCAGCCAGTAGCCACTCATGTTCTGGTTTTATCTTTAATTACATAGTAATAACAAATGGGATAGTTGTGTGACCAAGAAAAAAACCCAGTGCCACAGGTTACACACTTTCTCTTATATTTGCATAACAGAGACTTGGTTGAATGAAGCAGATGGGCCTGTTCTTGCTGCTGCTTGTCCACCAGGTTTCTGTTATGCACAGCAACTCATGTCATATGGGCAGGGAGGGGGGGTGGCAGTGATTTTTAGGAAGTCATTAGCTTACACCAGGCATCCTATTGGGAAGACCCAGTTTTCTGAGTGCATGTTCTAGAATTTGGGCAATAGTGGCAGTACAGTCCTTTTGGTGTACCAACCTCCCCGATGCACCAAGGATTCCCTGCCTGAGCTCCTTCAGGTCATGGTGGATGTTCTCCTGGAGACACCTAGTTTGGTTGTCCTAGGGGATTTTAACACCCATGCCAACACAACCTTACAAGGGGCCTCTCGGAAGTTCCTGGAAAGCATGGCCTCCATGGGGCTGTCCCTGAATAAGTTTGGCCCAACCCTGTTTAGGGAAGTTTTTAATGTTTGATGTTTTATCGTCTTTTTAATATCCTTTGGGAGCCGCCCAGAGTGGCTGGGGAAACCCAGCCAGATGGGCGGGGTATAATTCATTCTCAAAGTTGATGAGAAATGATTTCCAAGAGCACAACATTTCTTTCAAAAGTAAAGTGGACCTCAGAAATATTTTGCAAAGGATAGGTTGAGTTAAGGCCAGTGGCCTTCAATGTTTCAAACTTCAGGGAGTCAACCTTAGCCCAAATGTGCATTTGTTCCAGATATTTCTATGGTGGGTGTGTCGAACCACTTTAGGTCAACCTGTGACCCAGTAGCAAATCCCAACTTACCCACTTCAGTCCAGTTGTCTACACTGCAGGACCATAGGTGGGAGAAATTGTGGGTCCCTGTGACACTCCTAAACAAGAGGACTACATTATTGGCTGCTTCTCCTGTGCCTTTACAGTCAGTGGCGGAGCAATCCGATCGGGCGTCTGAGGAAGCATGTGGGGGCAAGGCCAGCTGCCCACAGGGGTGAGTCCAGTCACCCATGGGGCCTCTGAGGAGTGTGCCTGCTTCCTCCCACTCAGTCGCCCTACAGCTGAGGGGGAGGTGGCGGCCGGACCATTCGGGGAAGTGTGGAGCCTACACGCCCCCAAGCCACCATGTCACTCCCAGGAAAGACGTGTGGCTTGAGCGTGCTGCAGGCCCCGCGGTGAGTGCCGCCTGGCATTTTGTCCTCCCGCCTCAGTGGTGACACCCAGGGCAGACAACCCCTACCACATACCCCTTGCTCCATCCCGGTTTACAGTACTGCCTGATTAGCAGTTTAGTAAACCAGAGGCAAAATTAAGCCAGAATAGAAAAAAAAGAGTTTCCTATGTGCTGCAATGCCACATAATGTGAAAGTGTCATTTCTCAACATTTGGACTCAACTTCTAACACGCTTACCATTCTAACACAACGGCCACCTAATTTGCCATCACAGGAATTTCAAGGGAAAGAAAGTTTGGATATTGCTAGTAAAGCTCCCCGCACCTCTATGCATCCATCACATTTCCAGCTTCAACTGTTCTTGGAAGTTCTTCTATGGTTTCAAACTTTTCCCTGTCATCAAAGGAATGCTTTCTTGCTAGACTCATTGCCGGGGGTTCAAAGATGGGACAGTGCAGTGCTTGAGTTAAACTCCCCATCTTTTCACAGCTCTAATTTCCCCCTCAATTGGTTACAAATGACTTGGGCTTTCAGATGTGCTTACTCCCCCAGACGTTTTTTAGGGAAGCTGCGTTTAGCATCCTTAAAAGTTCTCAGTTTTCTGCAATTATCTCTCTATTATCCCCCTCATCATTTTAATGGTTATTAAAATCGCCTCTGTGAAAGGTTAACCCCCAGAATGAGAGACATCTAAGTTGCACAACTATGGAGCTTATTAGTCACTTCAATCAAATTATCTTAAGAGAGTCATGGGCTAAAAAAGAAAAGAAAAAGGCATTCGGATTCCTGTTTAAGAGCGGCATAGAACTTGGATTGTTAATTTTATCATTGGCCTCCAGAAGGATACACGACTTCAGCAAATTTTACTCAGATACTCAAGTCTAGCCCAAGTGGTTTAGCTGCCTTAAATTGTTTTCTCTTTCTCACCCCTGCTTGTGTTATTGCACACTGAGCATCATAACAGCAGCACACAGCACTGTTTTCTCCTTCTCATTGTGATCTGTACCTTTTTTTTACTTCCTCCTGTTTATAACATTACAATATTCGCATCATGGACATCCACTTGAGAATGTATGTACCATCTTTAGTTGAGTTGAAGGGATAAGACAACAACAGGGGGAAGAATATGCCAAAGACTGTTGCATACCCTTCAACATTTATCTGATGAACATAGGGATGTCCCATTCCATAATGATAATTTTACTATTTGTACCCCACCCATCTGACTGGGTTGCCCCAGCTACTCTGGGCATCTTCCAACATATATAAAACATAATAAAACATGAAACTTTTTTTTAAAACAACAACAACAACAAGCCACATCTGTATACAGGATTGCCTTCAGATGGCTCGGGGCTTGGATAACTCCATACCCTCCAACATTTCTCCAATGAAAATAGAGACATCCTAAGGAGAAGTGGGACATACCAGGATCAAATCAGAAACCGGGATGGATTCTCCAAATCAGGGATGTCTGAGGAAAATAGGGACACTTGGAGGGTCTGCAGTTGGGGTGAGAACACAGCCCTATTTCACACACTCCTTATAGTGAAGGTGTCCAAGGATGAATTGCCATACTGGATGGTGCCATGTATGTCCTCGTAGAAGGACACAATCACCTCATGGAGCTTAGGTGGGCATCCTATCTTGTGACGAGTCCTTTTCAGCAGTAGTATCTGTTGGTGTAATGTCTTATGTATTGAGTCGGCACATTCCCCACATCTGGATGTCCAGAGATAAGAGAGCAGGTGCACTGGGTTACATTACACTGGTTGATGTGTGGTGAACTATCCACTCACTTCTACAAGTTACCAATGGTATCCTCTCTGAAAAAAATGCAAAGATCAGGGTAGGCCTACTCAAACCTCCATATCTTTGGAGTTCCAACTGCCATCATCCCTGATCATGGATCTGTACACCAAAGCATTGGAAGGGAACCAACCTGGAGAAAGATGAACACAGAATGAAGAAGGCCCTTCTGGCATTTTGCCTTCTTAGTTTGGCCCACTGTGCCTCGATGGTTCCACTTGCTTCAGATCTGATTAGGAATATTTCACCTGTCCTCAGACTGGCCTTATTGGCCTGGAAGTTTCAGCCTTCTCTGCACTTGATGCTGTTGGGCCATAAGGGCTTAGGGGCCATTGTGGTTAAATAGGTTTATTGGTCACAACTGGGAAGGAAAAGAACAGGTGAGCACCTTTGGGCACCATTAAAGGTAGTGAACATTCTGGAGACCATCCCCTCAGGGTTCTGTGGTCTTTGGTCTGGATATGGATATGGAGCACCCTTGAAGCTAACTTGCATCACCTGGAGTTTTGGAGCCCTGGGGATAGTGTGGAGCCAGGACAAGCCTCTCTACAATATGTCCCAGGTAAAGGAATTATTGCTTCTCATGCCCCTTGTGCTGGCTAGGGTTGCCTCACCCAAGCAGTTAACTTAGACATGCTTCCCACCCTGTTCGTTGCAAACCAATTACTTGAAATATGAGGGGGGGTTCCCATTGGGGGCTGTGTATTTTGTACCTGCCTATGCATCCTCAAATTTTCTAATAAACCGAGAATTAGCCCTGAAGCCTAAGGCAAATTTACCGATACGAACAATGAAAAGAAAATCTCATTAATCCACAACCGTGTTCTACTCTATATACTTGTCATTTTATTTGCTTAAGAACCATTACTGAACCTTCAAAATCCTTTCTTCTTTATACTATAATTGGGTGCTAATAATGTGTTTGTTTGTAATTTGAGGATAATAACCAGAACATCACAAACATATCAATAGCTCTTAGGAGAAAATCCAATTAGGGGGGAAAAAAATCTTCTCTGTCATGTTTATTATGATGGAAAGAAAAAAATATATATATCAAATAATGTTTAAATATCATTGAGATATTGTCCAGGGTTTTTTAATAGCCTCTGCATACAGTTTTATTGGGGAAATGCTATTCGAATTGACAGTAGCTCTTCAGATGACAGAGAATGAATACTTCATTGATTAAAAAGTGGGGACACACATTCTAGCCTAAGTAAAGTCATGTCAGTGCGCATCTCTATCAGCAACACAATCCACACACTTCCTGAGCATCTTTTGACTCACTGTAGTAAAAGCCACTTGTGTATAGCCTGCTAATGATTTCATCTCCTTACAGTGGTCTTCTAAATAAATTATAAACTTTCCCCTTTCTTTCTTGAATCTCTTGGTCTCTGAGTTTCCTAGTCAGTTTTGCCATTTCGGCATAGTCTAACAGCTTGGCTTGCCATTCCTCTCTGGTAGGGATTCTTTCTTCTTTCCATCTCTGTGCTAGTAGCATCCGTGCTGCTGTTGTCACATACATAAAAAAGTATTTTCTGTTCCTTTGGAATGTCGGTACCTATAATTTCTAATAGAAAGGCTTCTGGTTGTTGTTGGGTTTTTTTTAAACAAAAGCTATTTTAAGCATTTTTTTCAATTCATTACATATCATCTCCTATAAAGTTTCCCAAAATGTTTCACCTATATGCACATCTTCCTCAAGCTGCAGGCTGCCAACATTCTTATACCATTCATTCCGGTTTTGTAACAGTCTTTTTGAAGCCAAGCAGTGATGCTGCTAGGTTTGAGAGCTCCCTGTGCACCTTTTCCCTGCAAACACTGCAACAACATTCTTCCCTGCCTTCACGACCTAATTGTTAGAGATTTCAAAGTGCCTACGTGCAGAAAGTCAGCTAATCACCTATAGCAATTAACAGTTGGCTGAAAGCCAAGATCTGCTCTCTCTCCAGACCCTTAGCAACGACCTGTGATTGGTCAAGGAGTTCCTAAAGAATGAGCTCTGTGTGAGAGCTTGGTGGTGTGGTGTGGTGTTTGTAGTTTGGTTACTGAAGGTTGAGAGAGAGAGAGACAGAGAGGAAAGGTTTTACTTTTGTTTCTTTTATTTGCAAAGTCTGTACATAGTAACTTATGGATACTAGTTGCTTCAATAAATACTGTATATAGTTATCCAAGTGAGTTGCTGAGTTCCTGCGTTGTGCTGTCCAGTCAATGCTCTACAGCCAGAAGCTTCCAGAAAACCTGCGTTCACTCTGCTGTGTCCAGGACTACGTTATTTCCTGACACTAAATCTTAAGACTAATTTCTCTCACAAACCCCACAACATTTCTTACCAGGGTGCAAGTTAGTGAATGAATTCTATAATGTGTGGGTTTCAAGTTTCCTTCCTTTTCCTTCCCCCTGTTACTGGATTTTTTAAAAAAAATAAAGGTGGGGGGGTTGTTTCCAGTTAAATGGGACACTGCACCCCCAAACCATCCCCCAAACTGACATCATTCAATTTTGTAAATATCCCCATAAAATCCCACCACAGTTTTGTTCAAGGTTGCATAGTATTCACCTTCCCTTGTGCAGCAAAACCTTCAAACATTCATATAAAATCAGCCCTACCACGGATTGACACCATTGCAACTTCATTTTACTCAGGGAACAAATGGCTCCTGAAGGGGGGACTTGAGAAATAGGTAAAGACAGCCATGATCCCTGAAACCTGGGGTCAAATACTCAGCAGTCTCTTGCACAAGAGATAATCACTGGCATCCTGGCAAGTGGATGTCAGACAGGTAGCCGTCCCATGGACAATAGCAAACCATCCAGGAATGGTTACAGGTAGGTAGCCGTGTTGGTCTGCCATAGTCCAAACAAAATAATTTCGTGCATGCACACGAAAGCTCATACCAAGAACAAACTCAGTTGGTCTCTAAGGTGCTACTGGAAAGATTTTTTTTTTTTATTTTGTTTGATCCAGGAATGGATTAGGTTCTTGGTCAGGACAAAGAAGTGTGATTACCTGACCAGGAAACCCAGGAACTTGTAGATATTTCCTTTGTATCACTTGATGGGTGTGAGGTGGAGGGCAAGTGAGGGATAGGGGCTAACCTGCCAAGAAGACCTTCCCTGTTTGTGACATATGTATGATGTTTGTGACATATGTATGATGTTTGTGACATATGTATGATGTATCTATGATGTATGCATGATGCTTCACCAAAGGTGTTTATGGGGGAAAGGAAAACTTATAAAAGAGGGAGCATCTCTTCATTTGGGGTTTCTTCCTGCTTCCCCTACGTGGTGGGTGGAAGTTCTGTTGCAGCAGTCTTTTGAATAAAGATCGGGCCTACAAGCTTCTGTTTTGCTCCTGTATTCCTGGCTGGTGTCTTTGTTTGACAATCCAAATAAGCCAAGGATTTTCCTATAACACCCCCCCTCCCCAAAAGAAAGAAAGAAAGAAAGAAAGAAAGAAAGAAAGAAAGAAAGAAAGAATAGAAAGAAAGAAAGACTCACCCATGCTTCTTGCCAGGCTACAAGAAAGGTACCCTTTTATTTGAAACACCTTATGGAAGTTGTTGGGTTCGCTGCCTTTAGAACATCCCACACATCTTATAAGATGATCTGAATAAAGGTTAGAAAACGTGACATTTCCCTCCAGCAGCACAGCAATGTCTCCCCTGTGAAATGTTAAAATAAAACAATGCATTTTGGGGGGGGGGCAGGTTCCTCAGGGCTCCAGGCCCTTAGAAGTGGGACAAGCAACCTGGCCATAGCTGCACTACTGGGGACAAGAGATTATATATTAGCCCATGTCATTTGACATTTCAAAATACTCATTTTTCAAAAACGTTTTGTCCTGCAGTATGGGAGATGGCTGTTCATCAAACAAAAGTTCAGAGCTGCCATGGATACATGTAAGTAGTTCCACACTTTTTTTAAATGTATGCTGATTAATTTATGGATTAAATCAAATAAATGTTGCAGTCCTGTAAATTATAAATAACATACCAAACAACAAAAATCACCAGTCTGTAGTCCTCAGAATGGTAAGGGCAGCAAATGTTAAAAGTCATCTCTCTGCAAATTTCTGTAAGATGACGAGGCGGTGCATCTAATCAAGTCAGCCCTGCCAAAAGCCAGAGATTGGCATGAAATAATGTCCTTCTAAACTATAATAGCCAACTGTTTTTAATTTGACACACATCCCTGCTGAAACAAAATTCCAAACCATGCAATAGCTGTCTAACTGCATTTTTAGACCTGCAGTTCCATATGTTACATTTTTCTTTCTCTCTTTCTTTGATCTTAAATCCTTCCTGCTAAAAAGAAAAGAAAAGAAAAATGCCCCCTCTTTTGTAGGGGATTTTAATGGTATTGAAAAATGTACTTCGCTTCCAAGAAACTTCCAACCACAAAAGTTACTATAATTAGGAAAAAGACAAATCAAGTGAGAAATTAATTACAGACTTGTTTTGAATTCACTTGCATTGGGATCAGTATCTCAGAGGTGGGGGGGGGGCTTTTTCAGCTCAGGGAACATCTTTGTCCATGGAGAACCATGGTGGGTGTAGCCAGACACACCCTATCTCCTATCCAGGTAAGTAAGAGGTGTTATCATAGTTTGAGGACACATTCCAGACAGGTGAAATGAAAACAGGGGTGTGGTCTGGAGGACACAATCTGGGTAGAGTCCTGATGGCTGGATAGAGAGGTCAGGTGTTCCTTTCCCCTATTGTATCTGCTTCATTGGCTCTCAGTACATTTCTGATGATAATTCAAAGTGTTGGTGCTGACCTTTAAAGCCCTAAACGGCCTTGGCCCAGTATACCTGAAGGAGCATCTCCACCCCCATTGTTCAGCCCAGACACTGAGGTCCAGCTCCGAGGGCCTTCTGGCGGTTCCCTCATTGCAAGAAGTGAGGTTACAGGGAACCAGGCAGAGGGCCTTCTCGGTAGTGGCGCCCGCCCTGTGGAACGCCCTCCCATCAGATGTCAAGGAAATAAACAACTATCTGACTTTTAGAAAACATCTGAAGGCAGCCCTGTTTAGGGAAGTTTTTAATGTTTGATGTCTTATCATGTTTTTAATATTCTATTGGGAGCCACCCAGAGTGGCTGGGGAAACCCAGTCAGATGGATGGGATACAAATAATAAGCTATTATTATTATTATTATTATTATTATTATTATTATTATTATTATTATTATTTCTCCCACCAACTTCTTTGCAAATAACCCAGCTTCACTAGAACCACCCATGCTCCATCTTCAGTTATTATTGAATTATACCTCTTCAGACAGAGGCTTCCCCAAATTCTGGAACCTGGCATGATCAAGGTTCCAAGAACTGTGGAAGAATTCATAACCTCACAAAGGTGCCACTGCCTCAGACGGCCATGGTGGCCCAGGGACAGGGGTGGAGAATCCAAAGTGTGGAAGGATCATGGTTCAGAAGTCAAGTACCTGCTTGGCATGCAGAAGGTGCCTGGCTAGAGATATCACCTGTCTGAAAATCCACAGAGCCACTGTTAGTCAATGTAAAGGTAAAGGAACCCTGGACAGCTAAGTCCATTGAAAGGCGACTATGGGGTTGTGGCGCTCATCTCGCTTTCAGGCTGAGGGAGGCAGCATTTGTCCACAGACAGCTTTCCGGGTCACATGGCCAGCATGACTAAACTGCTTCTGGTGTAATCTCTGATATGCTTTGATTAACTTCTGCAATGTTACATGCTACAAAGATTATGATGAATATATGATTAACTTATCATAAATTCATCATTATCTATCTATCTATCTATCTATCTATCTATCTATCTATCTATCTATCTAAATTATGCAGTCAACAAGGAAACGTAGGACCCATACTGAGGATGACGGAAGTCTTAACATATGGAGGGAAAACATTTTATAAGTTACATTTTCTTTGTGTTTGATGCAATCTTTTTTCCCTTTTGTTCTGTTTGTGGTGAAGGGACTTAATATGTAAAATAATAAAGATTAAAATGCAAATAAAAAAAATAAAAAAATTGTAAGGCCAGTTTTGCTAAGGATCTGATCCATGGAGCCAAAAAGATTCTTCACCCTTGCTTCAGTTGAACCACCAGAAGTCCCTGCTGCTGTTGTTCTCTGTATGTGTGTGTTTTGACAAGGAGGGAACAATGACAGGCTGCAGATTGGGCAGGTTGAGGACCCTGTGAGATTGCCCCTTTCCTTTCTGACAAGGAATGCAGGGCAGGAATTTGCCATCTAAACCTTAGCATGGCAAGCTGCCATCCTCAGCTAGTGCTACCCCTGCTTCTGATTAGTTTAAATTCCTTGAAAATATGTTTGCAACCAAATCGCTGGTGCAATTTTAACAGTAGCTGCATGAACGGCAAGCCGTCTAATATAGAAATGAAGACGATCAGCATCTATCTCGATAAAGCAGAAAACATAAGCGGAATGCATAGATCTTCACTTGTGGCTCCTCGGGGGATATCTTAACTGCTGGGCACTGCCAAAGTGGGTCATTTTTCTTGAGATTTACCTTGCATAAAAAAGACTGGAGTCACTTCCTGCGTTTTCAGCCCATATTACTCAATTTCTACTCACAGCACATAATGTTCGCTTGTCAAGAAAAATCATCACCAAGCAGTTCCAAGTATGTTTATAAGATTCTTTTATGGGCTGCCACTAATGGATGGATGTCATCAAGACAAACCATTTTGGCATACATTCCCTCCCAACAAACCCCTCTGTATTTGTGCTGTGCAATGATTTTTTGCGGAGGTTTACATGAGACTTTTCCATTTTATGAGACGTAAAGAAATTTACATATATAGTGGGTTTTTCTCTCTCCTCACCCCGCCCCTCCAAAAGTGCCACATCATTAAGGGAAATTGCAACAGTCTATGCCCATTAGTTTAAAATGGTGTGTTTGTCCTTAACAAAAGCTGGTTCTGCACAATATTGCATTATATTGAGGTTTATTGGCTGATTACCGGTATTTCAGAGAGAGAAGGGATTTTTCTTGTTGTTTTGGTAAACCCTTGATTTTCTTTTTTCTTTTTGTCACGCTTTTTCACTGACCTTAATGGGCAAGTGAGTATTGCTTTAGAAGGAAAGCATACATATTTTTTTTAACAGAGTTATATTTTAGGGGCATGCAACATGCTGATTTGACCTAATACATATATGATTTTGAGCCCTGCCATTATATTATTTGAGTAGCCAATGCCCTGAATTTTAAAAGCTGACCTCACTCTGACTTTGAAATTTGACCTCCTGCCTTCTGGTGTTTCATCTTCACTATAGGGATCCTAAAGGACATTAGTACTGAAGACATACTTTCTGACAGGTAAACTTGCTCTGTAAGCCTGAAATAAGCCTCATAAAATGCAATCTGCTAAATCAGAGGAGCTCTTTCCTTTCTTTTTTTTTTTGCACAGTTCGTATGCTTGGCAAATCAGTGACAATAAACATTGCTAAACCCAGTGCTTCTCCCCCCCCCCAAACAAAATGTCTAGGGCCGACTCTGGGGTTGCGGCGCTCATCTCGCGTTACTGGCCGAGGGAGCCGGTGTAAAGCTTCTGGGTCACGTGGCCAGCATAACTAAGCTGCTTCGGCTGAACCAGAGCAGCGCACGGAAACGCTGTTTACCTTCCCGCTGGAGCGGTACCTATTTATCTACTTGCACTTTGATGTGCTTTTGAACTGCTAGGTGGGCAGGAACTGGGACCGAGCAACAGGAACTCACTCCGTCGTGGGGATTCGAACTGCCAACCTTCTGATCAGCAAGCACTAGGCTCTGTGGTTTAACCCACAGCACCACCCACGTCCCTCACCACTGTAGTTTTATTACGGTATATTGTAGTTACCCCCCCCCCAATTGCAAGCCACCTTGAGCATGGTTTGAACTGTGGAAAGGCAGGCTACAAATACAATTATGTATGTATATGTGTATGTATGCTTTCTTAGGTCCCTGACTGGTCTGTTCCTCCTTAGTTCAGTCCTTCTGCCTCTCTGGACACTTTCTAGAACTCGGATGGGTAACCTGTGGTTCTTGAGATGTTGTTGCCCCCCCAAGCTTTCATCAGCTCCCCACAGCTTAGCCAATGATCTGGGATGAGGGCCACAGGCAATGGCAAGCAAAGGGCAATGGTTCAGTTAAATAAAAGGTTGTTAGAGCTAGGTTCCCATGTGATCTGTGACAGACAGGCACCTGAGAGAGAAGCAATTCCTTATTGCATCCGCAGAATAGGTTCTGTATGTGCCAAAGGGTAACAATGGAATCACAGAATGGCAGAGTTGGAAGGGGCCACAAGTGTCATCTAGTCCAACCCCCTGCAAGGCAAGAAACTTTCACCCAACATGGGGCTCGAACCCATGGCCCTGAGATTAAGGGGTCTTGTGCTGTACCAGCTGAGCTATCTGTATGATTCTGATTGATATTCCAGGTTGATTGTAATACCGTATTGGACTGAATATAAGCCTCACTTTTCCCCTCAAATTCCAAGCATGAAAAGTTAATGTGTGGCTTATATTTGTGACCTTATGGTATGCAGCCAGGAGCACAGGGCCAACAGTGCCAGGAGTGTGGCAAAGCAGAGCCCACCCTGTGCGTAGCCCACCTCCCCCAAGGCTGGGAAGGAAGAAAGCGAGGAAGGGGAAAGGTTGCTGGTCCCCCCCCCCCCGGGTATGCAGCCAGGAACTGTAAGGAATGGAGCGCTTATATTCATGCATTTTTTTCTCTTTTTTTCTTTCCTCCCCCTCCAATTTTAAAGGTACAGCTTATATTCAGGTGTGGCTTATATTTGGGCCAATACGGTAATGTGAGAATACTGTCCAAATGAACAAGCTCCAAATCTCCTTTAAAAAGGTAATTAAAAAAAACCCAAAGGTTCCAATGTGTCCAAAGAACAATAGAATTCATCTCAGAAAAGATGCTCTATTGTCGTACTTCTAATGCACTCCGAGATATTGGAGATTGTATAAGATAACAGAAGCGTGCAGTAGTATGGGGAAAGTCAAGGTCACAATCTCTCGCGGAATCATGATATACCAAATATGGGTGTTTGGCATTTTGCTTTCTCATTTGCAAACTTTCACCTTATACTCAGGTCAGGCTGTTCAAGTGTGGCGCTTTTCTCTCAGATTCAATAAACACATTCCAATTCATGACCCCATGGACCCTGTCCTCAAAAGGTACACCAAATAAGTTTCGCCACAAGCTCTTTTTCACAGAATGCTATGGAAATCGCATCCTTTGTAGGATTACATAGGCAGCTCTCATCCTTCTGATAAACAGCAGTTGCTCTTGGGAATTCAAGCAGGACGGTTCCCTTTGAAGTTTGGACTCTTAAGCAGAACCAATAGATGCATTTCAAAGCAAAACTGTGCTTCTTCCCATAAACAGATCCTCTTTTAATGGATTCCTATGGCTGCTTTAGTCCCGTTTGAAAGATTATTTTAAAAAACAAAACAACAACTTTATTTTTACTTTCCTAATCCCAGCGAAACTGGGTTTGTTGTTTTTTTTTAAAAAAACCTAATGTTATGAAACAACGCATTGATTAATACCATTCTTACATTTCTATTTAAATTAAATTCTTAGGACAAAGTACTTATTTTGAGTGTTCAGCTTGAACTCTTTCAAAGTTTCTGATTGTTCTCATAAGGAATACAAGCCAGGGTTTGCTTATTTATTTATTTATTTAAAAAAAACCAATTCATTTATCACTTAATTGCAATAATCTACAAGTGGTTTACAAGCATACAATATAAAAAGTAAAAAATCTGTTAAAATTATACAACTGTGGTCCATGGACCACAAGTCATACATCAGTTTCATTCAGGTGGTATGTCTATGTGTTTGGGGTTGAAGACAGGAGAGGCATCAAATAGTGATATCGATTTAAAAATGCATTGTTATTGTTTCTTTTTGTATTGTATTTTACTGTGTTACAATGAAATAATATGCAAAATATGCAAAATAAAAGAGGAAATAAAAATGCAAATGTCAATATTACAGCATCTAGCATAGCACAGTACAATTATTACAGCAGACAGAAAAATAATTTAAGTGGTCTGCTAAGGTCCTCAACCATTTGGGGGGGTTGTTATTTCAGAACCATGGAACCTAAATTAAGCCTGTTTTAAGTATCCAACTTGAATAGGTGAATGCCTCTATTTTCCCCATAGCTGCCCATATTTCTAGTCTAAGGGTGAGTTTATGCATGCATCAAAGTGATGTGCAAGTATGAGAGTTGTTTTTTAGAGCTACATACACATGACCTTTTAAAAATACCCATTCTATTTGTAGTTCAAGGCATTGGTGTGAGGGTAGCATAGCTGTCAACTTTTCCCTTTTCTTGTGAGGAATCCTATTAGGAATAAGGCAATTTCCCTTAAAAAAGGGAAAAGTTGACAGCTATGGAGGGGAGCTAGAATTCTCCAGGAGGAAGAGAAATTTCCTGACAGTTTCTTGGAAGTGGGATTCACAGTTAGCAGAGGCAGTACAATTGATTCTCTCCCCACTGCAAGGTGTTATGGTTTATGTTCCTGCCTTTGCAAGTGGTAACTGCAACAACTGTGTTTCCCTGCCTCTCCACCATTTTGCATTGTCCAAAATGTCCTAGATCTAGGAAAGGTCTGCCATGAGACACATCAGAACAAAACCTTGCAGGCAATTGAAAGACAATGTAAGAAATGTGATAAATATTATTGAATATTTGTCGGTCAGGAATGAGAAGCAAGCAGCAATGATTTTTGTAGATGCTGAAAAGGCCTTTGATAACATTTCATGGGAATTTATGATAGAAAATTTTGAAGCAATGGATATAGGTGAAAGCTGTTTTAAGAAGTATCAAGCAATTTATTCGCAACAGAGAGCAAAGGCACACTTGTTTCATGAAAAAAATCACGAGGCACACCACCATTAGAAAATGTTAAAAAATTTAACTCTGTGCCTATATTGACTATATATAAAGTAATTTTTCAATTTTTCCCACGGCACACCAGGCAACATCTCGCGGCACACTAGTGTGCCGCGGAACAGTGGTTGAAAAACACTGATATAGGTGAAAGCTTTTTAAGAAGTATCAAGCAATTTATTCGCAACAGAGAGCAAAGATAATTGTAAACAATACTCTAACTGAAAATATAGAAATTACGAAGGGGACAAGACAAGGTTGTCCATTATCACCATTATTATTCATTTCAGTACTTTTGACAACAATAAGACAATCAGAAAGAATAAAAGGAATAACAGTCGGTAGAAAACAAGACAAAGTTAAAGTCTATGCCAATGACTTGGTACTGACAATGGAAGAACCTATTGAAAGCTCAAAAGCGGTATTGGAGGAGCTGGAGGAATTTGGATACTTCACAGGTTTTAAACTTAATAAGAAAAAAACTAAAATTTTAGTTAAGAATATGGACAATGAAGTATCTCAGAAATTGCAACAACAATTACTTATAGATGTGGTGAAAAAAATCAAATACCTAGGTATTTGGATAACACCAAAAAAACATTAACTTATATCAGGACAATTATGAAACAGTTTGGAGTAAAATCAAGAGAGACTTGGAAGTGTGGGAGAGGATGAAATTCTCTTTATTGGGAAAAATATCCACAATTAAAATGAATGTGCTGCCAAAAATGCTATTTTTGTTTCAAACAATACCGATAATCAAGGGGACAGCTGTCTTCAAAGAATGGCAAAAAAGAATATCAAGATTTATCTGGCAGGGGAAAAACCTCCCGGATAAGATTTAAATTGCTAACAGATACTAAAGAAAGAGGTGGATTCTCACTGCCAGATTTGAAACTGTACTATGAAGCGGCATGTCTCTGTTGGTTAAAGGAATGGATAATGTTGAAGAAAACAGACCTACTAGATTTAGAAGGTCATGACAACAGATTTGGTTGGCACGCTTATTTATGGCATGATAAGACCAAAGTACATAAAGGTTTCAGAAACCACATATTCCGAAAGTCTCTTGATGAAGTATGGGATAGGTATAAAAACCTATTGGAAAGAAAAACACCTTGGTGGTTATCACCAATAAAAGTTCTGAGTTTGAAAAAAACAAACATGAGTCAAAATTGGATAACATATGAGATGTTACTTAAAAATGATGGCTCAAGTTGGAAATTAAAACCATATGAAGAGATAAAAGAATATGTAAATAATTGGTTGCATTATTTACAAATTAATGAAATGTTTAAAAGTGACATGAAAAAAACTGGATTTAGCGACGTTAAATCAAAATTTGAAATAGAAATATTGAACAATAACTTTAAGGTGTTGGCAAAAATGTACAAGATGTTGCAGGAATGGAATTTGAAGGATGAGGAAGTGAAGTCGGTAATGATACACTGGGCAAAAGACTTTGGATATAACATTATGTTAAAGGACTGGGAAAAATTGTGGAAAGAAGGAATGAAATTTACTGCATGTAATGCAATAAAGGAGAATATGTTAAAAATGATGTATAGATGGTACATTACCCCAGTCAAGCTGGCAAAGATGTATAAGGTTGATAATAAGTGTTGGAAATGTAAAGATAAGATCGGTACCTTTTATCATATGTGGTGGGAGTATAAGAAGGTAAGAGCTTACTGGGATATGATATACAATGAACTGAGGAAAATGTTGAAATATACATTCGTTAAAAAACCAGAAGCTTTCTTACTGGGTATTATAGGTACAGACATTATAAAACAAGATGTTAAGCTTTTCCAATATGCAGTGACTGCGGCAAGGATTTTGTTGGCACAAAAATGGAAGCAAGAAGAAATACCGACAAAGGAAGAATGGACAGTGAAATTAATGGAATATGCAGAACTGGATAAAATGACGGGAAGAATCCGAGAACAGCGGGACCAGAAATTCATCAAAGACTGGTTTAAATTTACGAACTATTTGAGAGACAATAATTCTCAATTGAATACGTTTATAGGACTTCAAGAAGCTTTGTAGATAATGGTAGAAATATTATTGCAATTACGATTTTTTATAGTGATTAATTTGCATATGATATTGTAAGCAATGATAGACTAAGAAGTATATAATTAAGATAGAGATCTGAAAGCCATTTGAAAGGTCTGAGGGAAGTCACGGCAATATATGCCAAACAAAACAATGTATGTGAATTTATTTTTTATATTCTTTGTAGTAGTTATAGTTACACAAAAAATAAAAATTATTTTGAGACACATCAGAACAAAACAGAACAGAAAGGGGTGGCGCTGTGGTCTAAACCACTGAGCCTCTTGGGCTTGCCGATCAGAAGGTCAGCAGTTTGAATCCCCGTGACGGAGTGAGCTCCTGGTTGCTCTGTCCCAGCTCCTGCCAACCTAGCAGTTTGAAAGCACACCAGCACAAATAGATAAATAGGTAGCACTGTGGGAGGAAGGTAACCAGTGTTTCCATGTGCTCTGGCTTCCGTCATGGTGTCCTGTTGCGCCAGACGTGGTTTTGTCATGCTGGCCACATGACCCAGAAAGCTGTCTGTAGACAAATGCCAGCTCCCTTGGCCTGAAGTGAGATGAGTGCCGCACCCCATAGTCAAATTGAACTGCACTTAACCATCCAGGGGTCTTTTAACCTTACCTTTTACCTACACCTAGCTTCATTGGGAGGAATTGGGAGGGAGTACATGTTGAGAATGGCAGCTGCTACATAAAAATAAAACAAAGAAAAAACCATATTTGGAGCAAATTATGCAATGTGGCCTTATTTTTTAACGGTGCATGAAAGAAAAATAATAGTTTCTGACATTTTCTCAGAAAAAAAAATGTCACCTGGGAAACTTCAGATATTAGATGCTGAGCTTTTTAATGTTCTGACTGGTCCCCCCCCCTTCTTTCAATGGAGGCAAGTTTGGACAGGTCATTGAAAGATATGCACATACTGTGCCTGTGTAGATCTGCATACACAGAAGACTGATGTAAGTGTCCTTCTTGACAAGAGGTGGGGAGGTCAAGCAAGATTTCACACAATAAATTTGGAAGGTGTCCAATTAAATAAACGCAATATACTCTATTTTGTCATTAGCCTTAATCCTATCTGATCCTTGAGGCTGACACACCAGCTTTTTGTAGAGAGAGGAGATGGGCTGCTTTGGCTTAAAGCTGAGTTACAGTATATTTATGAAGCACAACAGGCAGTCAATTCAATTACATTACCTAGTGAATGAACAATCACAGTACCAAGCTTTCCAGTTAACTGTCCTATTCTATGTGGGTATGATGGCACAAATCTACTGATTCCTTTCTTTCTCCTGTTGTGAAACTGAACATTTCATTTGTATGGACAAATATAAATTCTTCTATCTTGGGTCAAAGTGTTTGTCTCAAATACACAAAGACATAGAAAAGTTTATTAGATTTGAAGCTTCTTCTTCTTCTTCTTCTTCTTCTTCTTCTTCTTCTTCTTCTTCTTCTTCTTCTTCTTCTTCGTCTTCTCCTTCTTCTTCACAAGGTTTGCTCATTTCCTGATAAGTTTGAGCAGCAATTTCTAATCAATATTGTCAAATGGATTAATTAAGTGAACACCCACTGGATGTCTGAAGTTTCTTTGTTGGTTTTCAGTGGCTCAATTACAAACCAGTGAGCCTTCTAGGCAATATTGCACTCACAATAACATCAACAGATTGACAGAAATAGTGCCACTGATGGTTCCCTGTATCACACAAAGCACAGTTGTGTGTGACTGGCAACAAGTAGAATAGCTGGGGGTTTTGTGGCGAAACTAATGCAATCCACAGGGGACACTTATAGTCTTCATGTTATCTTTCAAAGGAAATATATGTGGAAGCGAGTCTTTATTTCTCCTCCTTGTGACAGCTTGGACGGATAAGGGAATTGCAGTCAGAATGTCTGCTATATCACTCAGCAAAATAATGTTATACACATGCTCGGAGGATAACAAGAAGTCACACGACAGTTCTAAGCAAATGCAGCATTTGAAAGCTCTTGACAACTGAGATCTCCTTAGCTCTACAAGGTTGATAATGGAGCAAGTAGTGTTCATGTTTCTGGGAAAGGAGGGATAAAACTCACTACTGCTCCCCGCGCCATGTTTATCAATTTTGAGACAGAGAGAGAGCATATGGTTAAAAGCTTGAGCAATTGCCCTGAATCATGGACATTAAGTGGTGGGCTCTGCAGCGCTTGCGATCTTCCCACGGATTATTGAAGGAGCACATATTGAAGTAAAGTGTGGAAGACATGCTCTGGTAGAGGACTATGTCATTATATTTCTTCCTCACTTGGCTGGAAAATGTATTGGACCAGAACAAAAAGACCTTGACGTATGATCAAGAAAAGTAAGAGTCGTTGACCATTAACAATTGCTGCTCCAGGGGTGTTTCCTACCTTTTAGCAACAACAATAAAACTGACCTTAGAACAATGAATGTAAGAGCTGAACTTAGAGAATGCCAGGACTACGGATGCCATTGTAAAGGATTGCACACATTTCTCTACATCTCACCCTTTCAGCTTCAGATATGCCATTTCTTTAATTTAGAGAATCTGCTTTTAACGCTTTTCCCTGTATCAAATAGATCTCCCTCCCTGGCAGTTTTACAGGAAAGCAGGATTGCTTCCACTGTCTACAGAGAAGAAATTATCACAGGGAGCTGTATCTGTAGCAATATTTCACAATATATCGTTGCAGAATACTTGAATAAAAGTGATGTTTAACTCTCTGTTGGAAGGTTTGCTTTAGTTTTGCAAAGGGATATGGAATAGCCACAACTGAGATCCCAGTCAAGGGCAGAAAGTCAGGCTCCTGATATATATTAGGTCTAGCCAATCTAGAAGCATTATACTTACTGCTACCCATAGAAAATAATGGGACATGGGTTGCGCTGTGGTCTAAACCACTGAGCCTCTTGGGCTTGCTGACCGGAAGGTTGGCAGTTTGAATCCCTGCAACGGAGTGAGCTCCCGTTGCTCTGTCCCATCTTCTGCCAACCTAGCAGTTCGAAAGCATGCCAGTACAAGTAGGTAAATAGGTACCGCTGCAGCGGGAAGGTAAATGGTGTTTCTGTGCACTCTGTTTTCCATCATGGTGTTCTATTGAGCCAGAGGTGGTTTAGTCATGCTGGCCACATGACCTGGAAAACTGTCTATGGACAAACGCTGGCACCCTCCGCCTAAAAGTGAGATGAGCGCCGCAACCCCATAGTCACCTTTGACTGGACTTAACCGTCCAGGGGTCCTTTACCTTTACCTTTTTACCTAAGAACTAATACTGAGCACTCTTACTCACTTCTGCGTCTGAAGATGTTCAGGAGCTATTGTGTCAATAGTCACTGCTCGTACTACCAACAGTTCATCCTCCTCCTTGAGCTCAGCAGCAGCGACGCTGGCAGAGGAAATAGGGATTTCCCGGGATCAAATCAGAAGCTGGGATGGCTTTCAGAATTGCAGGGTTGTCCCTGGAAAATAGGGACACTTGCAGGGCATGCGATTAACCTCTGCTTCATTTGAACACGTCTTTGCAGTTTATGCCAAATGGGATTTCTTCATCAGGACCAAGCGCCAGATGGTTGACGTTTCCTCTGTTTGACAATCTGAGGCATTCTTGGCACTCCCTCCTCTCCATCTGGATTTGAGCCTGAAAGACCAAGGAAAAACGTGGGTGCATGAAGGGCAAGTGGGAAGCAAGCACATTTTGTGACACTGCACAACATCCCTGCTGATCATTGGGAATGTCCACTAAGACATCAGCCTTTAGGGTTGCCATACATTTTTAATTTCCTGGACAAAGCCAGGAGTTGGTCATCGGAAATAGTCTCTGGGTGGAAATTGCTGAAATGTATGGGGGAATCCGGACATACAGCAACCCATGTTGGAAGTGTAGATTTTGGCAAATTCCATTAAAAATAGGTCAAAAACTTCATTATATATTTTTTGAGAATTTGCAGAAGAAGCTCAATAGCTATGCTCCAAAAAAGTTGAACAACTTTTGTGTCCAGATTTTCACTTTTTGAAATATGGGAACCCTATCAACCTGACTTTCCAGTTTCCTTGGTTTGTGGAAATTAAACCTCCAGTTGTTGTGGTTTTTCTTTTAAAACACAAATGCACACACCACAGAAAGCAGTGGTATTTAAAACTTGTCTTATTTATTCATTTATTGAATTCATATACTGCCCTGTACCCCCAGGTCTCAGGGAGGTTCACAGAATAAAATCAAAATATAAAAGCACCAAATACATAACCAAAATAATAACAATCCAATAACGCCCCCCCCCCCAAAAAAACCACCCACAGGTAATTTGTGTGCTTGGCATGGTCTGGCCAAGAGACCATCTTATTTAGGTGCTCAACATTAACATCTGCAAAACATAAAATGAAAAAATCACTCCCAAAACATGGTTGGTTTCAGCTGTGGATCAAGCCTCCTATGCAAGATTTCTGTCCTCCTGTCCTCATTTTCTCCTTTTATCTTTATCTTGGTTCATTAGCCATGGAAGTGCGACATCCTGAAATTCATTACCAGCAAATAGATGTCTATCTGTGTGTTTGCTGGAAACGATATCTCAGGGAAAAGATCAGCCCAGCTTCTCCAGCATATGCAATTACACTTGACAATTAGCTGTAGGCATTTGCATTCCACGTGAAACTTGTTAGCTCTTTTGTTCAAAGGTTAACACTCTAAATGACGTGTCCCAAACACACTTAACAATGCATTTAATTTAGATTAAACAGATTAATATGTGCTAAATAAATGTTAGCTTTTTTGGGGGGTAGGGACTGGGTGGCACTGTGATCTAAACCACTGAGCCTCTTGGGTTTGTCAGCTGGAAGATCGACAGTTTGAATCCCCACGACAGAGTGAGCTCCCGTTGCTCTGTCCCAGCTCCTGCCAACCTAGCAGTTCGAAAGCACTCCAGTGCAAGTAGATAAATAGGTACCGCTGTGGTGGGAAGGTGAATGCCATTTCCAGGCACTCTGGCACTTATCACAGTCATCCATGTGCCAGAAGCAGTTTAGTCATGCTGGCGACATGACCTGGAAAGCTGTCTGTGGACAAACGCCGGCTTCCTCGGCCTGAAGTGAGATGAATGCTGCACCCCATAGTTGCCTTTGACTGGATTTAACCGTCCAGGGGTCCTTTACCTTTTTTAAAGCTTATTTTAAAGAACATAGTCATTAAGTGTGATGTCACACTCTGAAAGGAAACAGTGCAGCCTGCGGGATGAACAAGTTCAATTCCTGCTTTAAAGCATGGGCTTGTGTCTGGAAAGAACCACACAGTAGGCTGGTGTGTATAAGCCCTCAGTCATGAATCTTGTGGAAGAGAAGCAGACATAGCTCTCATGCAGAGGCATACCATATCCCAGATGTTTTCAACATTTTGGAGTCCATGGCTTCCTTGTCCAACTACATGCTTTTTGGGGCAACCCTGTAGGGCTGAGGAGCCCAGTTATGTCCCCCCTTGCTTGCAGAGCTGGCAGCCTCTCACCCCTTTTAAAACACCCTCCCTTGTAGAGCGTTCCCTCAGCCTTCTCTCCTCTCCCTTCTCCTGCCGCTGCTGTCGCCCCTGGTTTCTGAGCTGCCCCTCTGCCACAAAGAGAGGTGCCTCTTCACACTGCCCCACAGGGGCCTGGAACTTGTCCGTCCATTCCCAACAGCAAGGTCTGGCGAACTGGCTGGATAGGCTCCCTCTCCCGCTTGCTTGCTTACTCTGAGGCCGCCTCAGCTTCTGGCAACCAGTACCCCATGACCACCCCCAGAGGCACCATTTGCCTGAGGGCTTGTAGCCAGGGCTGCTAAAACAAACAGCTGTGTAAGCCGCTGGGAGGCAGAAATGAGAGAGGGCATCAGAGGAGGGAGGGAAGGAAAGAGGGACAGAGGTCAGTGTTGCCTGCGGCACCCGACTACCATTCAAGGCACCACGGGGTGCCACAGCACACTAGTTGAAAACCATTGCCATATATAGTACATTGGTACCTCTGGTTAAGAACTTAATTCATTCTGGAGGTCCGTTCTTAACCTGAAACTGTTCTTAACCTGAGGTACCACTTTAGCTAATGGGGCCTCCTGTCCTGCCGCCACTGAACGATTTCTGTTCTCATCCTGAAGTAAAGTCTTAACCCGAGGTACTACTTCCGGGTTAGTGGAGTTTGTAACCTGAAGCGTTTGTAACCCAAGGTTTGTAACCCAAGGTACCACTGTATTGCCTTACCTGGAATTCACATTGAATTCAGCTGGCTTAATGTCCAACATTGCACTATATTTTAAGGGGGGGGCGACAAAAAATTGTCAAAAATCCTTTCAAATAAACAAATCTTTATTTTATTTTTTTATTTTTTTTTAAAAAAAGATAGTGGCAATTGTAAGTTCCATACAATCGTAAATGCATCCCAGCAATGAACACCAGCTCATTACATTCTTTTTGTTCTACACTATTAGTTTATATGCTATTTGAAATGCATGGCCAAATTAAATGCCACTGCAATTTTATGTAATGGGGGGAATCTTTTATGAATAATGGCATAAAGGGTATTATCACTCAATCTGGAATTTTAGATTCCCATTTCCCATTTTAAAGCTGAAAAACTGCACCTGCGATAAAAAAAAAAAAACCACAAAAGGTTTTAGTACACACAAGAGCTCAAATGCTTGCTGGATTGTAGCGGCAAATGGATACAACGGTCTAGAAGCATTCCATTTGATGGGTCTCAAATGCCGTACAAATAAGGAGCACCCTCTGTTAACATGAAAAGTATTCCATTACTGGGCCCAATGACTTGTTGAAAAGATTTCAGAAGCCCCAGGAATGGCTGTAACAAACAGATCGTTTTTAGGTCTGGCTTCGTAAATGAAGAGAGTTTTGCTGAGAAATAAAGCAGGCTTGCAACAAGGTCAGAACATCCTCCCTCTAAGACAGTGGTGTCCAAATTTTTTTCAAAGAGGGCCAGATTTGATGAAGTGAGTCTTTGAGCTATTTTTAGGGTTGAAGTTGTTGATCCTTTTTTTTTTTTTTAGGATTGAAGCTGTTGAGGTGTTTTTGTTTGTTTGTTTGTTTGTTTTGGATCTTACCCCAGGAAATCAACTGCCACAGGGTCCGGATTACACCATCTGGTGGGCGGATTAGGCCCCCGAAACATACTTTGGACATGCCTGCTCTAAGGGGACCTGATTCATGAATACTGTGCTCAATGAAAACCGGAGAGGAACTCTATGTAAAAGGACACAGAGAAGTTAATAACAGAAGAGATGTCCAGAACTTTGGGCAGACAAGCATGAACCTGGGAGATGAATTCTTTAGCTCAAGCTTTTTGGGTGTTCTAGAAATTATTATTATTATTATTAATTGGATTTATATACTGTCCTATACCCAGGGGTCTCAGGGTGATTCACAGAATAAAATCAAGATATAAAACCACAAAATACCTAATAAAGATAAAAACAACAACCCAATAGCCCCTCCCCCCCAAAAAAATACATTTTAAAAGGGCATAGGCTGCAAATCGGATCAACCAAAGGCCTGGTTAAATAGGAACTTTTTGCCTGGCACCTAAAGGTGTATAATGAAGGTACCAGGCGAACTTCCCTGGGGAGAGCATTCCACAGATGGGGAGCCACTGCAGAGAAGGCCCTTTCTCGTGTTGCCACCCTCCAGACCTCTCGAGGAGGAGGCACACAAAGAAGGGCCTCAGAAGATGATCTCAGGGTCCAGTTAGGTTCATATGGAAAGAGACTATCCTTGGGGTATTGCAGTCCTGAGCCCTTTAAGGCTTTATAGGTCAAAACCAGCACTTTGAATTGGGCCTGGAAACTAACTGGTAGCCAGTGCAGTCGGACCAGGATCGGTGTAATATGCTCAAACCGTCTTGCTCCGGTGAGCAACCTGGCCGCTGAATTCTGCACCAGAATTTTTTTGTCAATAGGTTTAGGTTAAGACCCCCCAAAAAATGTCCTTGTTTTAGATCTGATAGCTGTGGGGCAGGGGAAAGGGGTTGGAGAGAGACTTTTAACTTGTTTGTGTGATGTGCAGGAATGTTCCAGAGACCTTGCTGTAGAGTGCAGAGATTAAGGGTCTGTAGCTGCAGAGTGTGCATGCTTACATTAGACCCACATATTCCCCTGTTAATAGCTCATAAGATATAGTTCTGATGCGACAGCATTTCATTCAGAATTTCTTCACATCCCACAGCCAATGATTTGGAATGGCTGGATTGCAATTATGGTGGCACTACATTGTTTCTTTGTTTCACTACATGCTACCAGGGAACAGTGGTGGAGGAACGGGGGTGCGGAAGGAGCGGTCCGCCCCCTGCACTACTATTCTGGTAAGGTGCCATCGCGGCAGCCCACCCAGACACACGCAGTGAACCCCCCTCCGTGCCGGGCACCAAGCCCCCACAGGTGGCGCGCCATGCAACCAGAACGCACACCACGCCCCTGCAGGCAGTGCACCATGCCCCTGAGATGCGCGTCACACACCCCCCGGAGCGCATCATGACCCCGGGGTCACCAGCCATGCCCCCGCCTGCTCTCCACCCCCGGTAGTGGAGCATGCAGCTTTGCCACTGCTAGGGAAATGTGTTGGGAAGCTGCAAACTAGGGATAGCTGCACATCCCTGTAATGTTTTAGAGCGATTAAGTTTGGTCTCAAGAGGAACATTGAGAATTACTGATATACAGACCCAAAGAGACTGGAGCACTTGCTATGAAATAAAAGAGAAGCCAAGCGGTCTAGACTATGGGATACCCCTGTAGAAACTGAGAAAAATAGTTTAAAGAAAAGACAACTATGGGCATCAATACTTACATCGATCCCTGCTGATGGCCTGGAACAACCAAGGTGAAATGAAATTCAGTTACAGCATTAAATAATTGTACTAATCTCATTTCTTGCAACCCGAATAAGTCCACTTAACCCTGCTTTTATGGTCTGAGCCTGCAATCCATTTCCCTTTGCAAGGAAACCTTTCCGAGAGCTGTTGAAATGGCCAAGTCTTTGTATTCAAATCCAGACTCTCAAATGGAAAAAAGACAGCAAGCCTTCACAGGAGGCAAATGTATGCAGAGGAAACAGCAAAATCATTTTGGATCTCGCTGAGGTACATAGGTTTTGATGTAAATTTGACAAGTAAATCACTTTGTATCTATATAAGGGAAATTGAAGTGTCAAATACATAGACATTGTGCTATGTCTGAAACGATGAGAACAATCACATAGTCCCTAAACAGTTTAGAAATATACTCATAGCAGAGAGTAACTTAGATTCTATTCAAATGAGAACAAGCCTAGATAATATTTGGCTGTTGATGGATGGCAACAATAAAAAGACAAGCATGAATGTCTGGTTGATTTTGGTCAATTTGGGGGGCCCAAAAGACTTTGCAGGCAATATAAGGTAATTGTGATCTATCTGGAAATGGAAAAAAAACACATGTGCCTGCACATACACAAACTTTTATAGAAATATATTTATTTCTGTTTCCCTCAAAAACCTGGAATCTACAGTTTAAACTGTAGTGGATGAAAGAGGAAAAAATTGCAATTTCAGGCATCACTTACTTTTATTTTGGAGCAAATGTAAAATAATACAGCAGAAGAGCATGCATTATGTAAATCAAGTACACTCTTTATACAAAAGCTCATTACCACAAAGTGATATTAAGGATATTTGGAGGAAAGAAGTATAAATGTGTCTATCATCAGGGTAACTTTTGACAGTTTTAAGGAATGGGTAGAGTGCTAGAAAACAGTGTTCCTTGCAAATTTTAAAATTAAAATGTCACAAAATGTTGATTGTGGAATTCAATTTCACTGAGTTATACAGAACTTATATTGGTGTTAAATTGCTGTCTGTGTGACTCGTGGGAAATGTTGTCAATTTGTCAGTTCACCTGCCTTCTTTAAAAAGGGGGCAATATACCTGACCTTAGAGTTCTTATTTGACAGCAGTTATTGTCAAGCACATTGAGTTCTTAAATGTGGCAGTGATAAAAATGGATGACATGTTTTGCCAGGGATTCTAAACCCAGAGATCAATGCAGGCAAAATACAAACAAACAAACAAGCAAACAAACCCTGGGGCTCAGTCTGAGCTACAGGATGCCAACAAAATTTCCTGAATTTAGGACAATGGATAGGAATTAAACCCTTCTCTCCACCCGTAATATATTGGCAAGAATTGTTACTTATAGCTGTGGTTGGCATCCATCCGTTTCAAGAGACAGTTGACTGTGCCTCTGGGAAAGAACTCAAACCATTGTGAATCACAGCACTGTCATAGTCCTGTGCTCTGAGCAATGGCAGATCTCAGTGGCAGGAGAGGCCAGCCAACCAGCCAAGTCTCAGGGGGGAACCTGCTTGGAGGCAGAGTCCATATGCAAGGTTTAGTCCAGTCCTAAGGTCAGGAGTATCTTAGTTCACGTAGTCAGATGATCCAGGGGTCAAGAAAGTTGAAGGGCCAAGGTCACAAGAAGCAAGAAGCAGCAAGGTCTGGTCAGGAATGACGAATGTTGTTTCCAGCAACTGACCAAGCCTGCTGAAGAAAGCTGAAGTCATCTGGTTCTCATCAGGAGCAAGAAGGCTGATCAGCAGTAGGTGGGGTCACTTTGCCTTGTGCTCCTTCAGGCTGCTGCTCAGCAGGTGAAGCCAACTCCTGGGCCATGACAAGTGACTGGTGTTACTGCAGAGACTGTAACACACAACTCTTGCACTGTTTTTGCTACATTAGCAGCACCGAAGTGACCTCCCCAGGGCGCAAGCCTCGGCAGGTATATGGAAGTCCTAGGTTGCCAAGATGACAAGACCTCATTGATGTGGTCCAAAGGAAAACAGAGTGATATATTTGCTTCCAGCTTGTTTGCAGGAGTTGCAAGGAGGTGTACAGGACACCATCCAACCACCTTAGATATCTTAGACTGCTCTCTTTCTCTCTCACACAAGCTTCTCCTTTCCCATCCCATCCTGTCCAGGCTGCTACTGCTCATACATGCAAGTCTCCCATCCACACATGACATTCAGCAACGACAGATCAATGGAATCTATGCCATCCACTGGAGAGTATGAAAATGCCATATATACAGAGCAAACAACTCAAGTAAAATAGTCAAGCCACCCATGATGTGCCTTATATCATCAATATATCACTCCATTGGCTCCGCCATGACAGGCTGGCTCTGTGAGGCCTCCTCTCCCCTCAACTCTAATTTGGGGGCAGCCATTACATCAGACAGCCTCAGCAGAGCTTACCAATGGCTCTACTGTGACAGGCACTTCTTGGCAAGTTCATAGCCCCCTCCAAGTATCCGAAATTTTGATATGAAAAGTTGGTCATTCTAGGCCCTTTTGTTTTGTTTTTGCATTACAAAAATAAGCTGACTTCCTCCATCGGATTCTTGCAACCTGCCTATGTCACTCTCATTTGCCAATTCCCAAGGCACTGTGTATATTAAAATAAAAATTTCAGACTTGTATAAACATAATTCTAAAAGAAACAGAGCTTCCCCTTAGCGCATCATCGATACTTACCAGCCAGGTCTACATTTGAGAAACAAAGAAGATTAAAAGAAGAACTGCTTCTGGCTACCATCTGTGGCAGTCTTCCTTTTGATTACACCATCAATCCTGCTCAGTCAAACGGCTGGCAAAAAGTAATATGAAACCCATTCCAAAAGAAGTTATAGAGAGAGGCATAGCTACATGATAGCAGTTATATAAAAAAAAATCATATTTGTTGCTTAGAGCCATCTCTCCTTCTGTAGTCTCTCCAAATGTTTTATAAAATTAGATCATGTAAAAAGTAAATGCATTTATTGAGACTCTGGATGTGACAGAATTAATATCCATATTTATCTTAAGTAAGCCTTGCCTTTTTTATTACAAGTTCTCAAGCTGCCTTCAAATTGTTAGTTCCACCCAAGAACAACTAAACATGAAAACTGGCGCATTACATTAAGAGGATAAAATCAATTTCAGATTATTTCCCATAGAGTGATGAAACTGCCCCATGTCTTTGTTGCATAAATATTACATCCCATAAATATTTATGGAAAATAATGAGTGTTTTCACATCTTTTGACTTCTATGTTTCTACTCAATTTGCACAAATGAATCAGATTTTTCTAGGGAAATCTTAGTGGAAGGATACCAGATGCAATCTTTTGGCTGAATTATTATTGTCATTATCAATGCGACAATTTCTTCTTCATGTTTCATTTCACCCATTTGTTTTATATGCAGAGAATACATGCCATTGAATACAAGAAAGTATTCTAGTCCTTAAGTAGGAATAAAATGTCTTCACCCAGAGCCTTTGATCTTGGAAGATTAATGACAACTATATGATCATTAACCAGAGGCCCAAAATATCTTGGAAGGTTGTACCCATAACTCCTTCCAGCAAAAAGAAGACCAGCCTACTCCAGCTAGGTGGACCACCAGATACAATGTGCTTGCTTCACCTTTCCTCATACAGAGATAAGGGGGTCAGCAACTCTATGGGAGCAGAAGCAATATGGAAGACAAACCTGGTCCCAGGCACCGACCAGAGGGCCAACAACTTCTGGAAGACTAAAACCCCATACCAACAGGAAATCCATCATGGGGCAATTTAGCTGACCTCAAACTGTATTTAAGTATCTTTAGAAAAACTGATTCAAACCTTTGCTGGAGATGTAAAGAATCTGAGGAAACAATGTACCCGTACCACATGTTGTGGAAATGTAAAAAGATAAAGAACTTTTGGGAAATGATTTATAATGAGCTAAAAAAAAAGTTTAACTTTCATAAAACAAAAAACAAAAAACCAGAAGCCTTCCTTTTAGGTATTATGTTTTTCCCCCAAATTTTTAAATTAATTTTAACATAACACAAACAAAACACTACACACAAAATCTACATACAAAAACTACATACAATAAAGACAATATAACCAAACAAAAATAGTTATTCAAACCTCTCTATTCTTCTATATAACATTGTAGATTGACTTCCTCACATCCTCTCCGGCTGCTTTCCTTGTAAATCCTCTTTAGTAATTTCCTTACCCTTTTTCTATTCTAAATTAAACTTCCTCTATTACTAAACCTTATCTAACTTCTATATCTGTAGCCTAACTATTTCCACCTGTCTGCTTTAGATAGTAATTTTAGCATGGTCTCGGAGTTTCCCGGTCAGTTCAGCGAGCTCCATATAGTCTATCATTTTCATCTGCCATTCTTCGATTGTCCTTTTGGGTATTATGGCTGCAGACATTCCAAAGGAATTGAGGAGGGTTTTTATGGACGCAACCACTGCCATGAGAATGCTGATAGCCAAATGGTGGAAAGGAGATAAAATACCAACTAAATTGGAATGACAAGAGAAATTATTTGATTATGTGGAATTGGCAAAGATGACAGGAAAAATTAGGAACCAGACAGACCAAAAGTTCAATAAAGAATGGGGTATATACAGATTATATTTAAAAGAACATTGTTCCCATATGAAATCTTTGACATGCTTTGATTAACTTCTGCAATACCAAATGCTATAAAGATTATAGATAATTTACGATAAGTTAAATGTCATACATTATGTAGTTAACAAGGAAATGAAGGACCCATGCTGAGAAAAATGGAAGTCTTAATGCATGGAAGAACTTTATTCTATACGTAACATTTTCTTTGTATTGGATGTGTTTGCTTTTTTTCTTTTTGTGGTGAATGGATGTAATATTTAAAACTAATAAAGATTAAACGTAGAAAAAGAAAAAGAAAAATGCACCTCTTGACTCTGGCATTCTCAAACAGATTTCTCTCCTTTGTCTTTCCTCTCCTTCGAGTGTCTGGTGAATGCCCTGTGTCTGGGTTGAGCAAAGTTTCCAAATTTATGCTGGTACCTAATTTTGCCTCTGATCTATTTGCCAACACAAGCATGCCCCTAATCTGTGGCTGATAATCAGCCCTGGGGAGAAGAAAAGTCTCCTTTCTAATTAGCACTGCCTCCAATAGTAACCTGACCACAGATATCAGTGGAAAAATGATTGAGTGCCAACAAAATTAGAGCCCCAACAAGGCTGCCCAGAAACAAAAGAGGAAGATAACAGCCTGTTTATATGAACCCGGATGTGTGCAGAAGCACAGAACGTTAGACGGAGGAGCCCAAGTATCCCAGCTATGGGCTACTTTATAAATCCTGTCAGAACAAATTTCAGGGGGAAATCATTACAGAAAAGATTCACATTCTCTCTGCCAATGTGAAAATATCCACATTTGCTTTAAACACACTCATTGTAGTCCAAAAACACCAGGAGGGCATATATCTGGTCACACTATTAAGGAGTAATGTGACTCCTTCTGGCAGCTTATTTGAGCTGCCATGAAAAGGTAGCAAGTTGCCATTTTTAAATTATTTTATTTTATTTTTACTACCTGGGAGCGAGAGAATTGCTTGGGCAATATTTCTGCCAAATGTGCCAACATAATTTAATCAGCACTGGCAAGGAACTGTCTTGAGATGGCCATGGGTGGGCCACAAGTTCTATGGCTGTCTCCACCTCCATCGTTCAGCTCTGAGGGCCTTCTGGTGGTTCCTTCACTGTGAGAAGTGAAGTTACATGGAACCAGGCAGAGGGCCTTCTCAGTTGTGGAATGCCCTCCCATCAGATGTCAAGGAAATAAACAACTCTCTGACTTTTAGAAGATACTTGAAGGCAGCCGTGTTTAGGGAAGTTTTTAATGTCTGGTGTTTTATTGCATTTTAATATTTTGTTGGAAGCTGCCCAGAGCAGCTGGGGAAAACCCAGACAGATGGGCGGGGTATAATAATAATAATAATAATAATAATAATAATAATAATAATAATAATAATAATAATATATTACTACTACTACTATCCTCACAACTGATCTATAAATCTCTCATTATTTTCTATGCTTGCCTTTTCCATTTCAAGTAGAATGCAGGTTCTCATTTCTGCTTTTCAGAAAGTGACAAGCAACTGTTGGATCTGAAAGTAGGTTAAATATGTTTGCATTGGTAAAGTGCAAAATATCTCAAAGACATTTAAAAACTGGTCATTAGCAATGCTGATAAAAGAATTCCACAACAGGGTAGGGGAAAGGTGATGTTATAGGATCTGTAGAAAGAGATCCCAGTGCTCTGAATTCTTACCCTCTTAGTCTGGACTAAAATTATTCATCTTGCTCAGCTGGTCTTCAAGTATCTAAACAGTGGTTCATCAAGCGAGTAGAATGGATTTTGGTTACTATGGAAATGGAGGTTCACAAATTTGCCTTTGATTAAACCAAACTCATTAAAAACACAATTAAGAGTGTCAGAGCCACCTACCATTTGAAGTATTTCAATTGATTAATCATGTTTTTTTAAAAAAAATAAAAATAAAAAAGCAGATTAAATCAATTAAATCAAATTAAATACAAATTTGCATCGTGGCACATTTAACAAATAAAAGATACTGCTCATTGTTAGAAAGACTGTATAATCAACTAAACTTTAGTTAATTAAGGCTCATAGGTGCTCTGCAGGCAGCTTTCCGGGTCATGTGGCCAGCATGACTAAAACGCTTCTGATGCAACGGAACACTGTGACGGAAACCAGAGCACATGGAAATGCCATTCACCTCCCCGCTGCAGCGGTACCTATTTATCTACTTGCACTGGAATGCTTTTGAACTGTTAGGTTGGCAGATGCTGGGACAGAGCAATGGGAGCTCACCCGGTTGCAGGGATTTGAACCACCGACCCTCTGATCGGCAAGCCCAAGAGACTCAGTGGTTTAGACCAGTGTGCCACACTCCCATGGCCTAAAAGCGAGATGAGTGCCACAACCCCATAGTTGCTTTTGAGTGGACTTAACCATTCAGGGATCCTTTACCTCACCTTTTTTTTTTTACCATAGGTGGTGCCATGGGGGAGCATCGGGCAAGCACCTCCACAGTGTCCTGAGTGCACCCACCCCAAGGAGATTAAACAGCCAGTAGTTTAATTCTTTATTGACAAAGAAGGGGGCAGATGGAATTCTACCAGTCTGCCCCCATCAGGAACCATTTCTTCCTCCATTCCTAACGTGTCCTGCACCTCTTCCTCTTCCTCTAAGCCTAGCTCATGCCCCACATTCTGCATCCCCTCCCTGTGTCTTGCATGATCAATGGCTGGAAGAGATTTGGGGTTGCTCCCATCTCTCCAGAGCACCCTCAGCCCCCAAAGGAGTAAGTAGTTTATTTCATTATTGATAAAGCACACACTTACAAACCGAACTGTTGGCGCAACCACGTGACCATGCCTCCACTGAAACTGAAGTACTCCTGCCTGATGGGACATTCACAAACAAGCTCTGACTTCTCCTATGCAGAAGTCACCTCTGTTCCTGCCCCTTCAAGCCCTTCCTGGTCCAGCAGGGGAGGGTATGGAGGGGATTCTACCACCCCACCGCTTTCAGTTGGCTTGTCTTCCTGTGCTCCTTTGACTCTTCCCCTTCCTCCAGTTGTGGCTCCTGCCTTGCAAGAGGCACAAAACCCAATAAATCACTGATCCCTTCCCTTGAGTCAGCCTCGGCTTTGCTCCCCACCTCTGCCATACACTCATCAGAGCCCTGCCAGTCCCACACATCATACAGTGGTACCTCGCAAGGCGAATGCCTCGTGCAACGAAAAACTCTCTAGACGAAACGGTTTTGCGGTTTTTTAGGTGACTATGCATTTTTCTATGGTCGTGCTTCGCAAGACGAAAACGTTTTGCGATTTTTTTCGCACAATGCATTCCTATGGGAAACCACGCTTTGCAAGACGACATTTTCACAATACGAAATGATTCGCGGAACGAATTAATTTTGTCTTGCGAGGCACCACTGTACAAGGAACCCACATGCTGGATTCCTATCTGATATATGTTATTTTTCTCTCAGAGATCTTAACATGTGGAACACCTAGACATATATGCTGCCCCTTCTATGCACTCCCAGGATTTATTTCCTGATGCAGCCACCACTAATGATGGAGTCCTAAACCCAGTTACCTAAGATCCATTGAATTCAGTTGGACTATATATGGGTAGGATTGCACTGCAATTCACAAAACCAAATAATCTTATAATTCTTAAAAGCAGTAAGTTAAAGGAAATAAACACAGGTGAAATGAAATTTGAAATTTCACATATTCAAGGATATTGAACATCCTTATGGTGGATTCCAGAGTTTTATTGATACAACATTTCACTTTCCCAGGACTTTAGAAGACAATGAAGTATTCCCTTTTATTCCATCTGCATGTAGATAAGGATTGCTCAGCATTTACCTCTAAACACATTTTTACAACACAATTTAATTATCCTATTACTAACTGTACTAATAACATTTCTTGAAGCTAAAATTTATCATCCTTTTTTTATTTCTTTCCAATATCAGTGCTTCTTGCTTGATTACATAAAATTTATGCTACCACTTCCGGAAAGAAGTTTAATATGTAATCGTGCTTGCTTTCAGGAGAGAACATAGCAGTGAACAGTATAAGATGCGGTTTCAGAAATCCCGAGATCAAGTCTCACAACAACCACAGATTCACTAAGGGAGCAATCCTATACACAAGAAGCCAGCATAAAGTAAACTGGCATAACGTGGTGTAAACTTACACCAGATACAAACTTCGGATAAATTCAAGTTGAGTTTAAAATAAAGAATGATAAGAAAGAAGTTTCCCATTGATTTTTAGATCCACCTAGAACAGGCATACATGTCACCTGGTCACAGTCTTTCGCAACTGGGGTGAGATATATTGAATTTCTGTTTCAGTTATGGTAGTTATTTCTAAATGTGCATCCATATATAAAATTGCAAATTTTGTGTGAAAGCACTCACTCTCTTTGGGTGAAGAGTAAAAGTTCCATTCTGTAAGGGTGGGGAATGCTGAAACATCTGTATCTTTCAAGCCACTTGGCTCTCTACCCTCCCTTTAGCTCTTGCTGGCTCCATAATCATCTGCTTCCCAACCTTCTGTTCTCCATTAGGAAGCTAGCAGAATGAGTTTAAACCCTCCACTGTCTTTCCTTGCATGCCCTTATATTAGGGACTGGGCAGGGAAGGAGGAATGGTGGAGAACGCCTCCCCACCCTAATCCTTCCAAGGAGGAGGAAAAGGAGGACAGTATAGATTTACAACAGGGGTTTGCGGAAGGTCACAGCTCAGAGAGAGACAGATGAGGGGAACAGTTGGGAAACAATGAGAGAGGAGGAGCAAGCAGAGACGGAACAGCAACTGGCTGACACATTGTCAATAGAAAGCATTCCAGATCCTCCATCTTCCAGAATCCGGCGAGCCTTAAAAGTAGGAGAGCAAAGAACTCAAAACTTCTTTGTGGAACAAGAATTCAATAATATGAAGCATCCACCATTCCTATGCTGGACCACAAAGCTATCTTCCTAGCCCCCTCACTTATAAAGCTTAGATCCTCACCATACTCATCCAGATCTTATTCCTGGTTCCTTATCTTCTCCTTCTTGGTTTTTTTTTCCAAATACAGTGAAAAAGGTGCTATAGAGTTGAGAAAGGAAATGTGGTTGTATGAATCAGACCCAAAGTCACACGTAAAGTTGATTATTTGATAGGTACAGGGTTGTGAATATATATCTATTGGCCTCAATGATGGGTTACAAACTGGCAAACCAATCTAAAACTTTTCACCAATAGTAAAAGTTACTATATCCCCCAGATAAAAACTATTTACCACCTATTATGGAGATCCATCTTGACAGGGCTGAGATGCAGTCTGACTGTTAACTGTTTTTGGCTTTACCAAGACTTAAAGCATATCCTCTTTGTGACATCACACATGACATCAGAATGGCATATTTGCATTCAACCTAGACTATCTCCATGCCAACAGCAAAGGCCAGTAAACCTCTGCAACCAAGTAACCATCAGCCTGACTACCCAGTTGTTTCTATCTAGACTGGCCATCCCAAGAGACTGAGATCTACTCACAGAGTTAAAAAACATTTACCCCCTTTGCAGGTCAAAGTTGTTGAACTTTTTTTAGGAAGGAGGAAGGCCCATTTTTGGGGGGTTCGGGTCAATTGTTGAGTTTTTTCAGGGAGGAGGTAAAATGTTGAGCTTTTTTAGGGGAGCCACAGTGTTCAGCTTCTTTGGGGGGAGCCAAGATCTACCAGTGATCTGTCCAGTATCTAATCACGATCTACCTGTTGGAATGCCTGAACCTGCTTCCACTGTTAAAGAAAACTGCTTCCACTGTTAAAGAAAACTTGTCAGGGACTGGGCAGAGGAGGAATGGTGGAGACCTTCTCCACATCCTGACCCTTCCAGGGAGGAGGAATAGGAAGACAGTATAGATTTACAACAGGGGGTTGAGGGAGTTAGCAGCTCAGAGGCAGATGAGGGGAAAGTTCAGAAATCATGGGAGAGCCAGAACAACACCTGGCTGACACATTGTCATTAGAAAGCATTCCAGACCCTCCATCTCCCAGAACCTGGCGAGCCTTAAAAGTAGGAGAGCAAAGAGCTCAAAGACAGAGGGCACTTAGCGGCACCCATAGAGGAGGTGATGATGATGATAAATGAGGAAGTGGGAGAGATGGGGGGTTGGAGATTCACTTGGAACAAAACCATTATCCAATAGGCTGGGTTCTATAGCCTCTCTCTGTAAAATTTGTAATAAAAAAGGACGGCCAGAAACTTTTCCTTGTCTTTATATTTTCCTGGGCAACCAGCCAGGAGCAACTGACAGCATCCTGACACTTTACTTGCTGTTAAGCTCCCAGTTCTACTCGGTGGCATCCTGGAGCTAAGTGGTCTGGGTACATCTACTTAGGCTATTACTTCACTGGGTTGCTGCACTTCATGTGAGGTCAGTGGGGCTGGCATGGCATGGAGAAGATGGGGACACAAGGACAGGGCTTTGCAATATAGGTAGAATAAACCAGGGCTGGCAAAATAAAGACTGTGGTACCTTGGTTTCTAAACAGCTTAGGTGTTGAGCAAATCAGCTCCCGAATTCCGCAAACCCAGAAGTAAGTGTTCCAGTTTGCGAACGTTTTTCGGATGGCTTCCGTGGCTTCTGATTGAGTGCAGGAAGCTCCTGCAGCCAATTGGAAGCCACACTTTGGTTTTTGAATGGTTTCAGGAGTCGAATGGACTCCCAGAACGGATTAAGTTCGAGAACCAAGGTATCACTGCAAAGCTATTTGGAAGTGCCATCACAACTTTACAAATCTTTGTGTAATTTCTGTGCTCATCTCTGATCTCTTATTAACATAAATGACAATCTTCAATAAACAATATTATGTCAGTAAGATTAAACAACCCATTAAATTGTCCCTGGATTTTATTTTATTTTATTGGAAACTTTTTTAAAGGTGGGGGCAGAAAACATCTTTGTGTGTTTATTTTCAGCAAGATAAGCACGTTTAGCACAATAAATTAGAATGCAATGGATGGGCAAAAATCACATCATCTTTTTCCCGATATCACTGTGCAGCCAGCGGTCCGTTTCAGAGCACCTTAATGGCTGACAAGTTCAGTGAGCAAAAATTCCTTTTAGAAGAATGTACTTCTAAATGTGTCGACATTTAGTGTCTTCCATGACTGAATATTAATCATAGCTAATCTCTCAAAATTACATACTTTATTCTTTCCTGATTTACAGTCTCTCTTCAAACCCCAAGATTAAAAGCATTTACTCTCATGGTTCTGTAGTGTAAGGACATCATTGTAAAGCAGAAGGGAAATGTTTTCATTGCGGAGTTATCATTAAATTGTGCTGATGAAGGATAATACATGGATTGCATAGGAATTTGTCATTAGAAGTGTGTTTAACTACTATTGGGGGCTGCATAGTTTCTTATTTTTGTCTGTGGAAAATGCGGCAGTCTAAAAAAGTGAATGCTGAAGATGGAACTCATCAAAACTGCTACATTACATGGTGCTCATTTTAACCTGGGATGCAGACATTGTACCTTTGGTAGCTGAATGAATGGGCAAACCACACCACAGCATGCTCACAACATATAATGCAGTCCTTCTATTCCTGATTCCCATCCCCTCTCCAACTCCTGAAACATACCTTCTATTCCTCTCCCATCAGTCAGCTGGAACAGCAATGCATGAGCAGAGAACTGAAAGCAGATTTTGCAATTGCAGGAGCCCTTAGGAGAACATCTCTTAGGATGCCTTGAGCTTAGTGAATCCTGATGATACTTCAAAAAATAAATAAATCAGGGTGACACAGAAGAAAGGAGAGAAAAGGAAAACCTCCCTTCAGCCAACTCCTGACATATGAATGGGGGAGAAATACAATTCCATTCCTAAATTGCTTTTTCTGAAACAAAATGGCCATTCTTCAAAATTCACACTTTTTTGAATTTTGCAACACAGTTCTCCAAGCAGGTAAATGCATGCAAAACTGTATATATTATTCTAAAGCAGGGTTTCCCAAAATATGGGCATGTCACACTGAATATGACATGCACCCATACTTCATTGCACAATTCATTGTGGGTAAGCATGGGTATGTATTTGAATCTGTTCATAGTATTATAAAGACCAAAACATGTTCTATAGTAATTAAAAATGGGCCACTCCCTCTAGGCTTTCATATAGCTTGATAGCTGGTGGTTACTTCAAGTTACTGGATTTGTGTCACACACCCTATTTGCCTTGAAGTAGCTACCACCTATCCACTCTATGCAAAATCCATGCAGAGACAGAAATTTGAGCTGTGCAGCTGGTTGGTAAAAAGCATCCTTGGGGAGCTAACTTGGAAGACAGAGGTTGTTTCCAAACTTCCTTCTCCTCCCTGCTCAACATGTATATTTGTTTCTCTGAAGTAATATGCAAACCGAAACACAGCCATCATATGAAATTCAAACACCCCTCAATTTTGCAATATAATTCTCCAGTCAACTAATGTGTGCAAAAATGCACACATACACTAGGGTTAAATGTGCAGATAAGTGCACCTGTTAGTGAAAATAACATACATTCCCCATATATTGGGGGAGATTGATGTACAAATACATGTATATGATACAAAATTGCAAAGAAAAAAAGAATTTGATATGATAAATTAACACTAAAATTCTGGTGAAATTTCATGACATTTTTATTCTATTTTATTTTGCAAATTGCTCCAGAAATGTGGATAACTGAATTTAAAATTGGAAAAATGAGAAATGCAGAGAGCCAAAACAGACAGACAGAGCCACCCATCCCTAATATTTGTTAATGAAAAGTTTATGACAAAGGGCAACAGAAGACTTCTGTGCTTTCTTCACACCCTCTCATTATTCAGAAAAAATGGGAAACATGAAAGAATAGACAAAACAAAATCGAAAATTCTTTCCAGTAGCACCTTAGAGACCAACTGAGTTTGTTCCTGGTATGCACTTTCGTGTGCATGCACGAAAGCTCATACCAAGAACAAACTCAGTTGGTCTCTAAGGTGCTACTGGAAAGAATTTTCGATTTTGTTTTGACTATGGCAGACCAACACGGCTACCCACCTGTAAATGAAAGAATAGAGTAACTGGAACTTTATGCCATTATTCAAGTCAATCCAAGAAATATTCTGATGTTCCTGTTCTTCACAAACTAAATTCAACAGTGATAGAGGCTGGCTTTTAGACTCCCATTAGGATGCAAATGAATAGTTACACACTCCTATAACAAATTCTTATTAAATGAAAATGCCTGACCTCTATCAACTAATTTACTGTCATTGTATACAACCCTATTTCCTCAAAGGGTAGATCTGATAGCGTAATGTGGTAGAAGAGGAAACATGCATTCCCCACCCCATGGAATAATGGTTACACACATACACACTCACACACTGAATTTACCAAACTGCTGTTAACTTTTTTTTTTTGGGGGGGGGGATATTAATTGCTCATTATTATTTGCAGCTTTGAACATTTGGATTTCTCATTGAATCCCCTGAAGTGCATTGACATGCTTTAAAGGTTTGCTGTCTTACTGTTACCCAAATGTAGCAAGGGATAAACATACCCAGTTGTGCAGGCAAACTCCAAGGGCCACATACCAGTGTTGAGCAGTGCAGGAGGCAAAATGTAATGTAAATGACATCTATATGTCACCTTTGTACATTGCAGCATTCAAACTTTTTCTTCAGCCTTTACCTTCACAATTATTTCCAGCTATCAGGCTAATAATAATAATAATAATCTAGATAAAAAATCACCCGCTCATTCTGCACGATGGGAAGAACAGGATGCTAAAGTGTAGGTAATAGCCATTTGGAGTTAAACAACACTCAAATAATCTGTTGTCACCCAGAGATTCTGTTTCAGTCTGCAATGCAAATTAACCTTGCAACTCTATCATTCTCCTTAAACACCACATGCATCTCCAATTCTTTCCTAATATTTATGAGGATTCATAAACTTGTCAGAGCCTGGAATTAAATCCCAGTTTTATGAGACAATGATAAAAAATAAATTATTCGCTTATGGTACAAACATGCATTTCTGCAGGGAAGGTAAAAATGGATTTTTCAGTCCTCCGATTCATCCGGAAGGTAATTTAGATACATCACTGTTGAAGCAGAATGAAAGCACCAATTTGCCAATTTTTTAAAAAAATAATAATCAATTTGCAAATTGTGCCTGAATTGCAACAAGTTTTTGTTCCTATTGGAGTTTGACAAAAACAATTTGCAGAAGGAATTTAGATATCCCCTATGTGAACTTCATAACCATCATTTCTTAGATAAAAATGAGAAAGATATATGTGCAGATAAGACTAATCAGTTGCTTTTGCAACTAAAAGAGAAGGGGGGGGGAGGAGATAAATGGCCAGTGTCTACCTCTCCCTTTACACTAGATGGCACACCTTCTCAATTAGTGAAGGAGATCTACTTCTTGCTTCTCTTTTAATACTTTTGGTAGACAAAACAAAAAGAAGGGTACTTTGTATGGGTGACCGTGAAAGTTAAAACTATTTATTATGGCTGCATATAGAGAATTTAAAAAGTGTATTCAAACACTGTAGACACATCCATCCATCTCAAGAGACAGTACAGGGTGCCTCTAAGGGTGAAGCAGCACCTAAGTGACCTCCACCAGGTGCAAGCTTGGTCAGCATGTTTGGAGGTCTTGGGCTGCCCAGATAACAAGACCTGACTCTCTGTCTGGCTGAAATGATCCAAAGGAAAGCAGAGCCACACGTCTGGCACTAGCTTGGGTGCATAATTTGTCGGAAGGAGGCTTACAAGGCACCATCCAACCATCTTAGGGACTCCACTCTGGATTTATTTCAGGTTTGCTCCTTAGCCTTTTCCTCTCCTGAAGATGTCCCAGAAGGCAGCAGAGGTTTATGATTAGAGTTTTCCTTCTCCTAGGTGGGCTACCTTCCCAGGTTGACGAGTCCCATCTGCCCCTCACTTCTCTCTACAGCACATGCAGAAACCACCTTCTTGACCACCCCTCATTAATTCACCACATACATGAGGAGGAAGTGGAATGTCACCTGCTGGCCACACTTCCAAACCTCAACATGCCCACTGGTCAAACCACCCCCCTCCCCTGCAGACTTGGATTGGGTGTTAATGAGAAAGGACCCTGAACATATACAGAACCTCTAAGTGTCCCTATTTTCCAGGGACAGTCCCAGATTTCCAAGTGCACCTGCTCTCTTATCTCTGAACATCCAGATGTGGGGAATGTGCCTACTCAAGACATTACACCAACAGATACTACTGCTGAAAATGACTCTTCACAAGATAGGATGCCCACCTAAGCTCCATGAGATGATTGTGTCCTTCCACGAGAACGTGCATGGCACCATCCAGCTTAACAATTCATCCTAGGATGCCTTCCCTATAAGGAGTGTGTGAAACAGGGCTATGTTCTCACCCCAACTGCAGACCCTCTAAGTGTCCCTATTTTCCAGGGACAATTCCAGATTTACAGAAACCATTCCGGTTTCTGATTTGATCCTGGAATTTCCTGCTTTTCCTTAGGGCATCCCCATTTTCATTGGAAAAATGTTTGGGGTTATGGAGTTAGGTGTATAGTTACTGTATCTCCGAGTCAAGGAGATACAGTAACTATACAACCTTCAGAAGACATCTGAGGGCAGCCCTGTATATGGAAGCTTTTTAAATGTTGAATATTCTATTATTTGTGTAGCGAGACATTCTGGGATCAAGTCAGAAACCAGGATGGCTTCTGTAAATCTGGGGCTGTCCCTTCAAAATAGGAACATTTGGAGGATTTGCCACGGGAACTACTTTCAGGGACTCTTCCACTAACCCCTCCTGCATCCAGTCTCCTTTACATGGGACAATGGAAGGATGGAGGGGTGGGGAAGAAAAATCTCTCTCTTTCTCCCTCCTTCTGTTGCTGCCTGCACCCTGCCAGTCAACCAGGTAAGGAGGTGTGTTTGTGAGTAGCTGGGGTGGAAGAGGCAGGGGGATGCTGGAGGCAGGCATTGGAAGTGGGATTTCCCCTCCTGAATGTTCAGATTTTGATCTGAGTCAGAAGAGAAACTTCAGGAGGTTGGATGCTCACTTCCTGTTTTAATGGAGAGCCAGTGTGGTGTAGTGGTTAAGAGCGGTAGGCTCGTAATCTGGTGAACCGGGTTTGTGTCTCTGCTCCTCCACATGCAGCTGCTGGGTGACCTTGGGCTAGTCACACTTCTCTGAAGTCTCTCAGCCCCACTCACCTCACAGAGTGTTTGTTGTGGGGGAGGAAGGGAAAGGAGAATGTTAGCCGCTTTGAGACTCCTTCGGGTAGTGATAAAGCGGGATATCAAATCCAAACTCCTCCTCCTCCTCCTCCTCCTCTTCTTCTTCTTCAACAACAACTTGAGCTTTGCTTCTGAGCCAAGTTCAGGCAAGCTCCCGCAACATCACTAATTGGGTTTGGGAACCAAAACTGACAACGGTTGCCACCACATTTGCTACTCTGGGACAGATTCTGATTCTTTCCTGGCTTTCTAAGGGGAAAACTTCGACTCTTGACTCTCTCATACTTTCGTGGTTCCTGTTATGTCTCATGTATTATTTTGCGTGTGTGATTTTTGAAAAGAGCTTTGCTTTCTTCAAGGATTGCTAACTTGAATTTGTGTAGTTTTAAAGCTATCTCATCAACGCAAAACTAAAATGTAATAATAATATAGTGTAGCATTCTGTTTCCTCTCTGCAGAATGTCCCCCTTGAATATATTTGTGGAGTACAGTGGAGGATGGGGACCACCTTGTTGCAGTCAGCTGTCTCCAGAAGAACTGCCTGGAAGGAACCGAGGTAAAGAATGTCTGCAGCTAAGCACATCACAAAAGACATTGCAATATGTGCCTGCACAGCTAATCCAAATAACTACTAGCCTTGGGGGGGGGAGAGATAGGACAACATGACACACAGGCTGTATCTTGTTTAAAAATAAATGTTCTCAAGTCATTATGGCATGAATAAGAGCTTTAGCAATAATGCACGGTTGTCATGTCTCTAGGATTAGCAGGTTTACTTGAACATTTTAGCTTAATGTATAGGATTCATGTTAAATATCCTCAAGGCTCAAGTTCTCTCCTGCCCCCCACTCCTCAAATTCTTAATGCTGGCAAGAGTCAGTTTTATTTTGCTTAAGATAATAAGCCAGTGCATCCCATGCAAATGGTGGCGATGATTATAACTCTTGAATTAATGTGTCTACACAGTCAATGCAAGATTATGGTGATGTACACAAACCCGGTATATTTATGTACTTGCCACCATAACCTGTGTACCACAATAAGGTTTAAGATTAGTTGGATATACTTTCACTGCCAAATCTGGGAGGGTGAGGAGAGAAGTTGCCGTGCGTCTCAACTCTTAAATTCTTTTATCAAAGAGGCTCAAAGTGGATTTGTAACCTCTCGGGTGCAACATCTTCATCTGCTGAGTGGTCTGCAGGCATTCATGGAGGAAGCATGTGTTTTCTCTGAACGTGAGTGCCATCCTCCTGACAGATCTCACTTTCTGCTGCCACAGCAGAACTTAAATCACAGCCAATTGCCCCACCTTTGCCTGCAGTTTTGTGCACACTGACTTGGTTGCAAGTCCCACGGAATTTAATAGAACTTACTTCTGAGTAGACAGGCACTGGGAGTTTAATGGGTCTAGAATTGAAGCCCAATTCTCCCCCAGACAGTTGTATCTCCACAAGTTGGCTCACCTTTTCTGGTGGGAGGTGTTGCAGCCGGGCATCTGCCCCCCCAACAGTGATCCGGTGGGGGGTGGGGATTGAAGCCCCCCTCATGCTGTCCCGGCCACATCACTGGCATTGGGTGGGGCCCCATCCAGGGGTGGCCCTGCTATCCAATCAGCACTGGTTGGGGTGTGGCCATAGGAATTTAAACCATGACATGGCTGGAGAGCGGTCCTCTCTTGGCCATCGCAGGATCTGGTTATGACTGCTTTTGTTTCCCTTAGTTTTCCTTTTGTGCGATTACTATTTGATGAAAACCATAATTGTCTGTTAACTAATTAATAGTCAATTAACTAGTTAATTTAAAAGAACAACACTAGAACTTTCCTTTAAACCCAAATTTCACTGTCTATGGGTAATTTTAGGTGATCAGTGGATCCAGTTGTATTATTGTTTGATATTATTTCCATTTCAATGAAAAACAAAACAACAGACTTCACTTCTCCTTACAGTCCTCCTCTCTGTGCCCATTACTGCCTTTATTTTTCCAGTATGAACTAAAAATGTGGTTTCATTTAGTGTTAACTGAAAAACATTTCTCAGAATTTCCTGAAAATACTTTCCCCTCCCCTCCTCAATTATTGAAATCGTCTCCTTCTCCCTGAGAGAATATGTTTCAAAACACCACTCCAGTTTTGCCACTACAGTATTTTTATACAATTGTTTTTTTATTTAATATGTGTATATTTCCCTGATACGCACACTTTTAAAAAGTGGTTTTTAGTTGGAGAACTGCATCATAATATGACGATCTGTGTGAATGTTGTGTGTTCACATTACAGTATGAACTGCACAGATTTCTCCTCTGTCCTTATCCACATATAGGACAGTGACTTTTAGGAGGCTGTGTATCTTGCTCATTCAAAAATAAATACATAATTACCCTTCTGCCATCATCATATTCATATGTGAAGTTTGAGAGAATTTGGAAAGGAAACTAGAAACTCCAGCCAATCAGAATTTCAAAGCAAATGTGCACGCTCTAGTGTCAACAGAAAGCTGAACTGTATCTTTTAAAATTAGATTTAATAATGTTTACCAGCATCTGCCTTTGCCTTAAAATTAATAAAAGCTTAATTGGGAACACAAAGAGCAGCCAATTATTATTATTATTAAAAAAAATACAAGACCAACTGTAGGAATGTGTTGGCTATGACAGATTTTTCTAGAGGGGAAGTTCAGAAAGGAAAGATATTCCCATTTAAACTGTTATTTTTTTTCTGCATTGGTATGACTGCATTCCTTTGCCTGTTAACAGGTAAAGAAGCCTCATTAAATAACATGAAACTTACCGGTACTATAAACTTGCGTAGGATTGTGTTGCACCTTTTCACAGCCACACACTGCTGCATAATTTTATTTTATTTTTAAAAAGCATATTCCAATGCATATATTGTACAGGTCCAGAATTGCATTGCACACATGTTCTAACTAGGACTGAAGAGTCAGAGAACCCTACCTTTCATTGAAGAAGAATGTTTCTAGTTTCTCAGCTTGCAAAGAAAGGTTTGAATCTATTGTGTTTTGTGTTTCTATTATTTTATTATTTTTTGGGTGGTAGCCCCCCGGAGTGGCTGGGGCAACCCAGGCAGATGGGTGGTGTACAAACAAACAAACATAATTTGGAGGGGTAACAACAACAACAACAACAACAACAATTTGGAGAGGGACAAGGATGATAGGATGCACTGGACATCATTTTAAAACTGGAGTAGGATTTCTGTCCGGTGGAGGGGGGGGAGAAGATGACCCCCCAGGCATCAAACAGGAATGTTTCCAGCCTCTCTCCCATCAGCGTGCAGCATTCAGCTCTCCAGGGAGTTCCGCCACAGCTCCCCAACATGTGTATGATCCGTGCCTTGTTCAGACACTGGGCACATAGTCCATATATCTTGCAGAGTAAACTCACAGAGGAATGAGGCCAGAGGTGTACTACAAACTACATTTATTGCTAAACAAAAGACACAATAAAATAAAACATGTCTTCTCTCTGTGAGAGAAGTCCAAAGAAGTAAAAAACAACAAACAGAAACAGAATACAGCGTACATCCGCTCCCGTGATCCACAACAATCCATCAAACTGTGGAATGTGTAAACACAGTCTTGTGACTGTCCAGTGAGAGGATATAGAAACCTAACAGTTTCATGGTTAACTGAATCAGAAGGAATTATTCAAAATAATTGTGTATGTATAATTTGCCTAATGTATAAATACAAACAAATACCAGTTACAGCCGTACCTCGGGTTACGTACTTAATTGGTTCCGGGTCACTGTATGTAACCCGAAAAATGCATTTTGCGCATGCGCATTGCATGCGTGGCGGGTTACACTTCCGGGTTACGGGAGTACATAACCCAAAAAGTACGTAACCCGAAGCGTATGCAACCCGAGGTACGACTATTTCAGTGCAGAATGCAGAAAGCCCTGCTCATATATATTAAATTACCATTATTTTTGTGAGGTTGAGGGGGAGACAGGGAGAAAACAGCACTGATTCCTTGGTTGTTTCATAAACACTGGATTTGGCAGGACAGCATGCATACAAAAAAAATGCTGCTCTTTGATGGTATCAAATGCCAGTGAAAGGGTTGTGATTCCTCCTACCGCATTTGACTCAGAATATATGCCGAATGTGTTCTGGTATCATTTTCAACATAACAAAACGATGAGTAAGATCTGCTTTCATTAACCTATAAGGATCCTAACCAGTGCTATTTTTCTAGAAAAAGAGGTGCAGGAACTCACCATGAACGCCTCCCTTGTTCTCTTACAATGGCAATGGGGACCACCTGAGAGGTGCCAGAACTAAGTTCCGATAAGTTCCAGCTGGGAAAAAAGCCCTGATTCTAACTCTCTTTTGTCACCCAACCCACTGTAGCTTGGGTTGGCCAGCAATTCATGGCTGCAATTCCTATCACAGCCGACCATTCTCCATGCTGGTTGGGGCTGATGGGAGAGTCTAACAATATCTAGAAGGCTACAGACTCATGCTATAGGCAGAGAGGGTATTAAAATTTCCCCACTACTTTGAGCTGTGAAAAAGCAACAAAGAAATGGAGCTTACCCAGGTTTGTTCTCCCCTGGTCCCAATAGATCACCAGCAGCTTATTGGGGTTTTTGAGTTTATTTACAAATTTACAGGTTTAACATAGGTGGAGACACAACATAAACACTTCAATGGGTAGCCAAATCCACTGTCTCACCAGTGATTTGGAGAGTCTCAGCTATTCACCACCATGTTCCCAGAGCTTACTTTCAGCTGTCTTGATTTCTTAGTCGGTCTCTCATTCAAAATCTGCAGGCTTGCTTTCACCAAGATTACATCATCTTGAGCTTGGTAGATGCAGAAAGGCATGCTCCCTTTGAAGTATTTCCAACCTATTATGGAGAAATATATGATATTGAGAGCAATCAGCCCATCTCCCCATGAAGGGATGGAAACTTTGTCAGGACTATTAAGGAAGTGTCCATAATAGGATCAGATAGGTTATGAGCTGGAGGAGGAGAGGAGGGAATGCTGCTGTCTGGGAGAGGTTTTCTTAAAGTGTCCTCATCTTTCTTTGTTTTGTTGTTACAGCAGGGGATAGAAATAGATTTAAGTTCAATGCTAAGCATGTCTGCTCTGAAGTAAGCTCCAATGAATTCATTGGGTCCTTCTCTCAGGTAGGATTGCAGTCTCAATACCTTAAACTTTGTGCCTATTAACTGTGACTTTTAATCCATTTAGCCCCATGTCCAACATGTAAGTAAAAAGCTTATCATAGCTTAGTATAAGGCACTTCAGTGGCTTCATAGGAATACACACCAAACACACCAGCCATCCTCCAATCTGATGCCCTCCAGAAGTTTTGGATTGCAACTGGTATCAGTCCCAGCCAGCTTGACCCACCAGTTTGGGGGGGGGGACCAGGGGTAGCAATAATAGAACCAACTAGTCCAACTTCTTGCATCACAGGAATCTCAACTAAAGCATCCATTACAGAAGGCCATCCAACCTCAGCTAAAAAATCTCCAAGGGAGTCCATTCCACTATTGAACAGCTATCTTACTGTCAGGAAAATATTCCTGATGTTTAGTGGCAATTGCCTTTCTTTTAACTTAAAGCCATTGGTTTGGGTCCTAGCCTCCAGAGCAGGAGAAAACAAGCTTGCTCCTTCTTCCACGTAACAGCCCCTTAGATATTTGAAGATGGCTATTATATCTCAGTCTCTTCTCCTCAAGGCTAAACATACCAAACTCCCTCAACTGTTCCTCGTAAGGCTTATTTTCCACACCCATGATCATCTTGTTTACCCTCCTCTGCACATGTTCCAGCTTGTCAATATCCTTCTTAGATTGCAGTGCCCAGAACTAGACACAGTGCTCCAGTGACCCATAAAGCCAAATACAGCTTGCTCATGTATTGTGCCCTACCAGGTGCTTAACAACCTTGTTTGGGGAGCCCCAGGCCTTATCCATCCATAAATTGTGACTTTTCTGACACCCAGCTTTTGTCATCTGACTTGGGTAGGCTGTGATCACCACGGACTCTGCTAGAGAAGTTCATCTTATGTAGGGATATTGCCTCAATTAAGTCCAGCTTTGTGTACTCACTTGAGTTGGTGTTCCTAGCAAGAAATGAAAGAAACACACACACTTTGCAGAGTCTTTTTGGGGTGAGTCTTTTGTAACTGGGTCATGCAACTGATTTAATTCTATAGACTTCATGATTTCAGAAGGATAGGCACTAACACAGCTCCAGCTTGCAAATTGTTCCTTGACTTCCCCACAGTGGATCTCATTATGCACTCCCTCACCCCAGCCTCATTTCTAAGATGCAAGAGGACTAAGAAAAGTTTCCCAACTTCCACAATAATTGTTCTGCTTCGATACCTCTTTTGAGATGGAGGAATAGCATGAAAAGACAATTTGTTTATTTTCACGCAAACACACACTTTTGAGATTCATCCTGTTCCACATTGGGTACCATCACATTCTTGCTGGTGTCATTGATGATGCCTAGAGCAGGGGTATCTGAAGGTCTGGCTTCTTGCATCTTAGCCTGCCTGCTTATTATCAAGACCATATGAGTCCCTGCTGCAGGTGTTTCCATCTTTGACAGTAATGAGGATGGTAGTTTCCCAGACTATCCAGAGAGACTTGACAACTATCCTTTGTCTAGTCTGGTGCCATATTACCAAGGATGAATTTGAAAAAAAAGTTTTTAATGGCAGGTACCTTGAGAGTCCTTCTGCTATAGTTTATATCAGCAGTTGTTTGCACCTGTTGGTTGGGATTTAGTTATTTTAAAATATTTTAGGGTAATAATAATAATAATAATAATAATAATAATAATGCTATCATCATCATTCAGGATGTGGTCCATGCATCCTTGCAGGAGGGAGTGGTTCTAACTAGCTTTAAAGAAGCAACGGTTCTTTAAAAATCCCACCTGAGATCCATTGATTTGTGACAATTGCTTTCTGGTCACAAATAACACCATTCTGGGAAAAGTGATTGAGAGCGTCGTGCTGCAACAGTAGCAAGTACTCTGGGATGAAACCAATTATCCCGACCAATTCCAATTGGGGTTCAGGCCTGTTGATGGGACTCAGTTGGCCTTGGTCTCCCAGATCGATTGCCTTTATCAAGAGAAGGACAGGGAAGCATGACTGTTATTCTTACTTGATCTCTCAGTGGCTTTTGATACCATTGACCATCCTGCTTAACCAACTCTTTGATGCTGGTATTGGAGACACTGTTTTACAATAGTTCCAATCCTGTCTCCTGGGTCAGTTTCAGAGAATAGCATTGGGTGATTGTGTTTCAGCCACCTGGCAGTTATGCTATGGGTGCCAGTGCCACTGCAACTACCTTCCCCCAACCTGGTGCTCTCCAGATGTTTTAGACCAGTGGTTCCCAACCTTTATTTGGCCATGCCCCACCTAAGCATCTCTAAAATCCTGACACACCCCCCCCGTGACATATAATTCTTATTATTCAAAAAGTGAGTTCCTATTCATGTGAAGGAAGCCTAAAGGGCCATCAACGGTTAATAACTCATTCTTGAATTGCGTGTTGAGGTCCCCAAGACACCCCCAATAACTCAGACTTGACACATCATATTTGTTTGGGTTTTTGGCAATAATTTAGGCCACAACTTTATTAAAATACAAATTATGTGAGTGGTTGCATAGGCATTGGTTCAGACTAGCTGTCCACCGGGACAGAGCTGACATTCTGTCAGCGTCGGGAGAATGCCACCTGGGGAGCGTTAAGGAGGCCGGGTGAAGCAGTGCCCTCCCTCTCCCCAGGGGTCCCAGGGGCTCTTGCGTGGCCCTGTCCCCCTACCGGGGGTTCGGACAAAAGCATCTCGAGCCCCTGGATTCCTTTAACAGGAATTCCCTGCACCATCATCATTCTGGAAGGGGGGGGCACCCTTCCAGTAACCAACACAAGAACCAATGCCTAACCGCCAACCTTACAAGTTGTGACTAGTTGCTACTGCAGTAGGCAAAAACCAAATGGCAACAGCCAATCAGCCAAATGGACAAAATTCCTACTGGGCCCCTGCCCCAAAAGCAGACGACCCCATGACAGGCAGTTGCAAGGTCAAGTGCAGAGGCCTAAATAAAGGGAGGGAGGGTGGGTGATCCGAAGCAAACAGCCAAGAGGAGGATCCTCCTTCTTGCAGGACAATATAAAGGACGCTGGGCTGTCCATCAACACATTGATACATTAAATTCTGCTTGGCAACTCACAGGGCCCTATAGAAGCTGTGGCCAGCTAGCCAGTCCGCCCAGCAACAAGGAGGTGTCTTCCAGCCCCCACCGCAACACGTGCTCTCAATTGAGAACCCGATTTGCCCTCCTTAAAAATCAAATTGCCCCCCCATGGGGTGTGTGCCCCACGTTGGGAACCACAGCTTTAGACTATAGTTTACATCATCTCGGTCCATTGGCTATGCTGACTGGGGCTGATGGGAGTCGTAGTTTAAAGCATCTGAAGGATACCTGGCTGGGGGAGGCTGATTATATGCAGCAAACACACAAGCTATAAGTGATTTCAATTTGCAGTACCAGTGCCAGTCTCTTAATTTTCATGTGCTCGCAGTTTTCAGTTTTGCTTGTATCTCCAGCACAAACCAAAACCAGTGTGCTTTGGAATAAAAAAAAAATGAGCCCTTTGTTTCCCCTCACATTTAGACTGATTCTTTTACAAGATGCAATCCAAACAAATATATTCTAGAAATACGTGTGTGTTTTGGCTTTTTTTCCCAGCCGGAACTCACTGGAACTCAGTTCTGGCCTCTCTCAGGTGGGTGCCATTGCCATTAAAAGAAAACAACAGAGGCATTCAGGGTGAGTTCCGGCATCTCCTTTTTTTTTCTAGAAAAATAGCACACACACGCACAAGCATCAACATACAAATAAACAGAGTTACTCAACCAATGGGGATTCTCAAAGTGCATCTGCAGAGCTTGCAAAAACTGCTCAGCAATGATTTCCTTTTCGTTCACTCCCAGGTAGAGTGATATTCGCGTGGCTGCAAGTCCTAATTATATGCTATGAAAGCGACTTTGGCCTAGTTTGCACAATAATAGAAGTGGTAGGTCTGCTCCTGAACGGTACAGCCTTCAGGCATTATGTGGGAACATGGGAGGGGGAAAGAAGAGGGCTTCACGATGCAAATAAAGTTAGCATTTCAGGAAAAAAAGTCCAAGCTATACCTGCATATCTTTCCTATATCTAGTTGCTTATTTGTGAGATTTGTTGTTTTCTTTTTAACAGTGCTGGATTCAGCCCAGCCAAATTTCAAAGGATTAATTAAAACATTATGTGAACAATAATCTTTTTATTTTTATTTTTACCCAAGATCATCCCAGGTGCAACATGGCATCATGATACAGTGCCACTCCCAGCTGAGCCATTGCTTCAAGCATTGGCATAGCTTTTATTTTTCATTTCATTTTCATTTTTCATTTTTTTAAAAAATTAAAGATAGGCAACAAACAATATTGAAATTTTTCCTCCTTCCAAGTCATTGCATCTCACCTCCCCACCATCCGCCACTTTCACAAGGGATTCGTAACCCTGCAAAACTGATTTTTTGAAAGCCCACTATGAGTATTTAATACAGAGAAATATTCACTCCTGCAACCTCCCACCCTAATTATGAAGTGGCAGAGTTCTGGAACAGTTCTACCCCTTATTTGCATAATCCAATCAGTTGCCATAAGCCGTTTTGACCACAGTATTAAATATGTAAATATGGTAAATGACATTGCTGCAGAACTCATAGATCTCTTATATGAGAAAGTCACAGGGGAAAGAATCACAGCAGTAAAACAAAAGCAGTAAGAAACAATGACGGGCCTTTTCCTGGTCTTATATGTGGTTATCAACCAGCACAGCATCACAACACCCGCCATACCCATGGCAAGACCACTCACATCCAAGAATAAAGGCACTAGCAATGGTGGGGGAGAAATTTAATTCAGTTTGTATGTGAAGGTGAACCTACCAAATTCACACTTTCTGAAATAATACACGAAAACAGAGCCATCCTTCAAAATTTGAACTTGAACTTGAATTTGAATTTCACAATACCATTATTCAGCCAAGTAATGTGTTACAAAAACTTAAAAGCTTGGGTAAAGTGTAAATACAAATCCCCACTCATTCAGCACAGCCCCTCCACCATCTTCTGGCCAATGGGATACGTTGCAACCTCTCCTGTTGGCCAGGGGAATTCAAGTTGGCCTGCCTACAAAATTAGCCAATCACAGGCACAGCTTCAGGGGTGGAGCTAACTGGGACTCTGAGGGAGGCTTCACTCAGGTCTTCTCCTCAGCCATATAAGCTGGCCTGCTCCTTCATCTGGCACTGCAGTCACCTTTTGGATCTCCCCCTCTCTCTCAATTCAAGATTGCATCCTTTCATTTGTCTCTGCTTCTCATCCCCAGCTCCCTCAACAGGTTTGATCACTGGTAAATGTCCAGCATGTGGGCTGGATAGCATACTCTCCAACATTTATCTGATGAAAACAAGGATGTCCCATTCCATAATGATAATTTTAGTACTTATACCCCACCCATCTGATTAGCTTGCCCCAGGCACCCTGGGCAGTTTCTGACATATAAAAACGTAATAAAAGATTTTAAAAAAACTTCCCTATACAGGATTGCCTTCAGACGGCTCTGGGGTTAGATAACTCCATACCCTCCAACATTTCTCCAAAGAAAATAGGGACATCCTAAGGGAAAGTGGGACATTCCGGGATCAAATCAGAAACTGGGACAGCTTCTCTAAATCTGGGACTGTCCCTGGAAAATAAGGATGCTTGGAGGGTCTGGGTTAGTATTGGTGATACCCAATGCCAAGCCAAATCTCACATCTGTTATGAGTAAAGTTGTGGCCTAATTCAAATCCAATATTTCTTGTCTGTGGTCTTTCATTATTTGTTTGCTTGTGTTATGACGGCAGCACGTCACATTACCTGGGCACGCAAATGCATGTATTAGTGAAAATAACTTACAAAAGTGCATTAAATTATATAAATTTATTTGCAAAAATGTGCATGTTAGGCACAATTGTATACAGAAGTGTGTGTCCTGTGCACTAAAATGCTGCTGGCGACATTCTCTTGTGGGGGCAAAAATCACAAACTGAAGTAGAAATGTGGAAGGTAAGTTTAGGAGGCAAAAAAGAGAAACTGAAATTATCAGATTTCTTCATCCTACCAGTTACACTGGGCCTTGTTTTTCTGTTACTTCAATGGTACCTTAGAGATTAAATTTATGGCTGTAACTTGAGCATTATCATCTTCCTTATCATTACTCTTCATACCCAGACAGATGGAATATGACATACAGATATTTGCTCTCAGATATTTCCTTTTATATCAGTAAGTGGAATGATGACCCAATACACTCTATACATGAAATGTTCCCTATCCATTTGCTCCATAATCAATCACTTCATAGTTCTCTTTAAGGCTATGAGAAATTATGTAACTGTTTCACACCAAGTCAGACTATTTGTCCATCAAGCCAAGGGATGAACTCTCATGCCCTCCAGAAGTTGCTGAACTCCAACTCCCAACACTCTCAGCCTTCCTAGCCAATGTTCAGGGATAATGGGAATTGTAGTCAACAACATATGGAAGACCATGGGCTCTCCATTCCTGATATAGTCCAGGATTGTTTTCTTTTTCTGACTGGCAGTTACACTTTAGAATCTCAGGCAGCAGGCTTTCTCAAAACTTGCATCTTTTAACTGGAGATAGCAGGGAATGATTGTGGGACTTCTCCATGAAAAGCATGTTATAACAATCTCTGGCAGGCAAGCTGCCTAATAATCAACAAGGACTCTCTGTCAGTTTTATGTAAGTTTATTTACAAGATAAATACTTCCAGAGCCTGCTGTTCAGCCTGCTCTCATTAAGCTTAGTTGTTCAGTCTGACTCATAGTCCCTCCCCCAACAGGAAGGACACCAAAATCCTGCCTTTCTTCTCCTTCCCTTCCATTCCTCTCTGAGCTTCTCTAACCTCCTCGTCTGGTTTATCTGCTGGTTGCCTGGCAATGCTTTGGCCAACTTCCAACTCTTCCTCTCCTTGGGAGCTAACAGTGTCTTGCCTGGGGAGGAGGGGGGCCAGGCTGTCTTCTCTAAACTCAGACAGACAGCTCTCAACGGCAGAGTCAGCTCCTTGCTCACTTAGCTCAATTTCAGAGGCTGACTCTTCCGCTGTGCTCTGGGGGGCTATATTCCTGACACATGTGAGCTATGTTCCATCTCCAGAGGGACCTCTCCCAAAAACGCAGCTGTACAATCTGGACCAAAGAGCACCACTAACAGAAAGCAGGTTATTGGATGATGTATGTGACTCAATGAATGAGCAGCATGAGGTTTTATTGGGGTGGGATCATGGATTAAATTAATGTTAGCCTTATTTTCTTAGGTTGTCAGTGTTGTATTATGGACTTTGGTGAATGTATCTGTGGGACTGTAATTGTTGAGAGGATGGAAGGGTGTGTGTGTGTGTGTGTGTGTAAGTCAGACATGGGGAACTGGACCCAGCTGGCAGGCTACATCATTATCTCCATCTCCAGCAAACCAAGTTTGACAGCAACACCCACTTGTCAATCATTTGATATCACAATGACATCAGGTGACCCATTTTTACCATCACAGTTTTACATCAAAGTGCTTGAAATTTTGCAATGCAATTCTCCAGACGAATAAAGGGGGGAAACGCCTTTTGATGAAGCAAGGGAGAAATGAATGATAAAGAAACAGATCAGTAGATTTTCTGAATCCCTGGTGGGTGGGGAGTCATTTGACCTTACAGATCACCCACTGTGTAGGAAATAAAGATTTAAAGATCTGTTGTTTAATGGAAGGTCAAAAATATGGACTTGTATGCTTAGTTTTGTTTAGTAAGGTGATATTTAAAAATAAAAAAACAACAAAAATAAAACAAGTCAAAGCCCATTTTAAGAAGTACCTGCTTTTAGATGGTCAACACAATTCATCCAGAAGTGTTATCTGAGGAAGAAAATAATTCAAAATAGTAGCTGCATAGGCAATTTTTCAGGCAGACGTAGGTTAATGAGGCTAGATCTGGAAAGTGATGAGCAGAGTGTCTGTGCTAAAATTTTATACTACTCTTGTGACTGAGACACACATCTGTGGGATGGCATTTATGGCCTTGACCATCTAATTTATGTAAAAGATCTCCATGCTTCAAAGGAAGTGCTCAAGGCACATATAAGATACATTGATGCCATGAAACAGAGTGGGTTTCAGACTGAGCTTGTCCTCGTCTAATTTTTCACACTTGGCTCATATTCAGATCAGTAATTTGAACACATTTAGGACGATATGGCTCATAGAAAACTGTAGTTAACAAAAATGGCGCTCTTTCATTTAAACTGAGAGAAAGCATTTAAGCAAGAGACTGTCTAACTGTGCAGTCCTATGCATGCTTAATTAGGAGTGTGTTCCATTGTGTTCAATGGTGCTTACTACCCGGTAATTTTATTTAGGATAGCAATCTTAGTGGCCTTTTTTGGTCCAAGGGTGATAATCTCCCTACCTTGTATGTAGACAGCCAGTAGCCATGTCCTTCATATCAGTGCATATGAAGATCAGCATATGGGATCAGTGGTGTTGCAACAGGGGTGGGGTGGTGGTGCGCCCCAGGTGCCATGTGTGCTAGGCCCCGGGGTAACCTGAGAAACGAGGTCCAGGTCCGGTCCATAATCCAAAGGTTCAGCGAGGAGTCAGTCCGACAGAGCCAAGACAGGACATGGGGCAGGAAACCAGGCAAGGACAGCATGCGTCGTACGTAGCGATGCCGCACATGTGCACTATGTAACAATGCCCAGCCCCGGTTGTCACAACGCCTTCGTTCGCCCCTGCATGGGATCAGCAGACCAGTACAAGTTCTTATAGCATGACCATTTCCGTGTTTATTCAGCAGTATTCCCCACTGTTTTCAGTGAGTACACTGAATTCCGAACCTCCACTCTTTTCTTTCCAATTCAGTCATTGCATCTCAGCCATGATACTATCTTCGTCTTTATAATAGAAAGGACAAGGCGCATGTAAAGATTTCCTTTGCAATACGTAACAGGATATTTTCCTCCCCTCTGACAGAAATCCAAGAGCTTTCCACATTTACCATTCTTCCTTATTCACAGGAATGACAAATGCTGAGACACTCATTGTGTCTCTATCTACACATACACACAGTTACAGAATTTTGAGTGCATTTCTGTCCCCCTTTGTCAGTCATCAACCCACCCAGACCCTGAACACAATGTAAAATGGGGTGGTTTTAGTATGTTATTTGTCTCAACTTGCCACATAGATTGCTTCACAGTGCCTTCAGCATCCGTAAGTGGTCTTGTGTAAGGATTTTGTTCTTTTTGTATATAAGTACTTAACACACTTTTAAAAAACAGTAACCATGGAAGGCTAGTTAGAAAATAACCTTTTTATGCAATCAGATATTCCTCACTCATTTACTTTGTAGCATTTAACAAATATCTTGAATTAGGAATCTGAAGCTGATTGTGGGAATGAACCCACTAAACCATGATCACTCTGTTTAAAGCTATGTAGTTACAAGGAGCAGAACTGCCTCAGGTCTCACTTTTTCTCCTCTAAGATTCAGAAAGTCAACCTCCATACATTCAAACAGAAGAGGAGGAGGAGGAGGAGGAGGTAGAGGAGGAGGAGGAGAGGAGGAGGAGGAGGAGGAGGAGGAGGAGGAGGAGGAGGAGGAGGAGGAGGAGGAGGAGGAGGAGGAGAGGAGGAGGAGGAGGAGGAGGAGGAGGAGAGAGAGGAGGAGGAGGAGGAGTTTGGATTTGATATCCCACTTTATCACTACCCAAAGGAGTCTCAAAGCGGCTAACATTCTCCTTTCCCTTCCTCCCCCACAACAAACACTCTGTGAGGTGAGTGGGGCTGAGAGACTTCAGAGAAGTGTGACTAGCCCAAGGTCACCCAGCAGCTGCATGTGGAGGAGTGGAGACACGAACCCAATTCACCAGATTATGAGTCCACCGCTCTTAACCACTACACCACATAGCCTTCTCCAACCTGTTCAACCTCATCAGAAAAGTGGATAAGTTACTTATAGGTATGGCAGAGACATCTATTGAAAATGGACCATCAAGAAAATTTCCTTCCATCTACCCATTTGACCTCCATCATGGCATATGCTTGCTAGGAATGCTCCCCCCCCCCTAGTTCTCTACAATGAAAGGATGTAGCAGGATGCAGTGGGTGAGAACCATGAAATTGCTGAGGTTAGTTGGTATCTCATCCAGGAAGTTCATCTTGCAACAGTTCCAGAAGCTGTTAGGTAGATAGATAGATAGATAGAATACTAGGATAATGACAGTGCAAACAAACATAGGAAACTGCAGCTACTCCCAGGGCTTCAGACAGTAGTCTCTACCCACCCTGTTAGTGCATGAGCAACAACTCTTGAGGTTCCTCTGTCTTAGAGTTACTCGGATTTTTTTCCTGCTTCTTCACAGCATCAGCAGTCCAGCCATCTCTTGGTGAATTCCTGTGACAAGAATAACCACTTCATCCAGAAACATAACTACATACAGAATCTTTATTTGCATCAGCCACTAGCCACAGCAATAAAATAAAATAAAATAAAATAAAATAAAAAAAATAAAATAAAATAAAATGTACCGAAGATAGAGGTAAAAACTTAACTATACTATAACTATACATTCTGGAGGTTTACATGAATAATCAAACAATAGATCTTGTTTTAGTTGCCACTGCTATCTATCTATCTATCTATGCACACACACATACACACACACACACAAATATATATATATATATATATATATATATATATATATATATATATTGCAGTTTTTGTTGTCACCTGATTATCTTGATTTGCTAGAAGAAAGGTCACAGTAGCAATGGTTGAGCAACCTGGTATGTAGTAGAGCAGTAAGAACCTCACTCCTCAAATCTTTATAAATAGAGTGCAAGTTAGAAGCACATGAGCTACTGATTAAAAACTGCCATCTCCACATGGACACAAGCGTTTTTCCAGCAGATTTTTTTTTTATTGACCTTTGAATACAGCTGAAGGCAGTATATTTAATCTTGCATAAGTGAAAGCGCATTTAATACAGATCTCTGCTCCTGTCAGGATTTGGGGAATCGGCTTCCTTCCCCATGGCAGTAGATAAGAGATCAAATGAAAGGAACGTCTTACCCATTAGAATCTTTAATGATCACAAAGAACACATCTCCTAGAAATGGTGGTGCTCCTTATTAAGGGTCACCCCCCGTCCCTATTAATCTACATCACTCCTACATCTTGTAATTTGAACTTGTACCCTCTAACACTTTCAGAGCTCTCTGTGACTTTGGAGAAGGGGGGTGGATGCTATCCAGAGACTGTGAATCTGTTAACCCTCTCTCTTCCAGTGTTTCTTCTGCTAGCTGTTCCCCATCCAGTATTTCCCAGCTTCTGCCTTCTGAACTATGCCCTTCTGCAAACCACTGTTCCAAATCTATACTGTTCCTGCTTCCTGGAAAGATTCAGGATCAGGATCAGAATCAGGGGGAGGGGGTGGCTCACACCATTCTTCCTCAGTGCAGCCCTCCTCAGCATGGTCCCTGACCATCCAGCCAGAGAGACAGGATCACAGACTTTCACATAATCCAGCAGCCACACTGACTGCCTCACACTCAACTGCATCTCAGCATACACCCCCTGATAAAGACACCTGTTGCTGGGGAGAATTCTCATTGTCTAGCAGATGTTTTAAGCATGCCTCAAGTATGTGCTTCAAGGCTGTGCTAGAAGGGTTGTTTCAAGTTTATTTTGGCAATACACCAACACCACCAATATAGGCTAGGACAGTGAAGAGAGGCCAGCAGAGATATATAGAGATCTCACACTAACAAAGAGAACCAGCATCCATGCAGAGGGGCCTCAGAAGGAGTGAAGAATCAAGTGGACAAGCAGCTAGGAGGAAATGATACTGTATAGCTTGCAAAAGTGGAAACGGGTGTTGTGTCAGGCACAGTAGGCAGAGCCAGTATTTTAGCAAGACGGGGGACTATAGTGCAGTGAAAAGTGCTTTGCATATCGGTTCATTTCCCAGCATCTCCAGTTTAAAATATGTCAGGGCGCAGGACTGGGGAAGACCTCTGTCTGAGACCCTGAAGAGATGCTGCTTGCCCCAGAAGAGAGCAATGAGCTAGATGAACTGACTTCATATATTAGTCTCACCAAGGAAGCAGCTGCATTTCTTGAGATGTCAAAACTGAAACATTAAGACTGACAGCTAATGATCTTTTATTTTCAGGAACCATTGTTCTGAAAATACTTGCTGTAAGGCTTTGATCCACTTCAAAGGCACTGTTTACATCAGTTCTGCTTCAATAATTTTGTTGCTGCTATCATCGGTTTTTGGATGCCAGACATATTCTGAAGGAATAAAGATGTGGTATCTCTTGAATTCCTGCCATATGGAAAATATTGACAGATGTGTTACTTACTCCCTCTGGCAATACATACCTTCCAGATTCACTCAATAATCACATTTTAGCTTGAGCAGAATTTTAATATCATAACAAAAAGGAAAAACAAAAAGGAAAGTCCCCCCAACCCCCGACATGAAACTGACTGAGGATTTTAGGCGTGGGGCAAATATGAATATAAACCATTAGCTCAGACAAATGGCTTACCAGTAATGAAACTAATAGTACTGAGAATGATAGCACCCCAAAGACCAACTGTAGCACCCCAAAGACCAACAACTTTATTATGTCATCAGTTTTCATGGACTAGGCGCCAGAATCTTTGTGTACACAAAATATTAGCCTCAGTTGACAGATACATATATATGGGTACAGAGGGGGAGAGTTTGGGGTGGGGTGGGTTAAAATAGCACAAACAAGTAAACAGTAAAATCTGTGACAATTCAATTAGAGCTTAGATTTTTGCAAAATAATAATAATAAAAATTATTTGCATTAGATTTTTAGCCCAGCCTTCCTACCAAATGAGTTCTGGGCAGCAAAGCTAGATAATTTCAACCTTGCCAGGTACAATTTCTTTCAGCTATCAAATGTCTGTGCGGTATTAATACCAAGGGTACAGACACAGCTCTCCCGGAAGTTAGAGAAAGAGGAAGTTAGAAACACATCCAGAAGATACTGGTGAAAGTCCTTACCCACAATGGCATCTCTGCGCCACCAACCTCAATGCCATTCACTAGGGATCTATTGGGCTGGGAAAGGTGAAGGCTTATTTTCTGGCTTTTTCCGATTTTCAGTTCATTTGGAGCATATGCCCTTTTCTAAACAGGTCAGATCTTCCTTTACTTATCCATGGGTCTGTAACTTGCAGGCTTAAATACTGCAACATGCTTCTTATAGGGCAGCGGTTGAAGACAACTTGGGAATTACAGCTGGCACAGAATGCTGCTGCACATTTTCCAAATTTGTTCTGCCCTAGTTTCTTCTGCATCCAACTCAAGGTTCAACACACTCTCTCCATAAGACAGCAACATGAAAAAACCATCATGAAGAGCATGAAGCAATGAAGAGGACCACTCCATACTACAGTGTCTTATTGCAGTCGCAATTTTTAAAAAGATGCTCCTCACAGCTGTTTCATTTATTGCATTTTGCCTGTGGTGTTTAAATTTCACTTGTATTTTTTCAATTTTTGGCTTGTAAACTTGTTTGAGCAGTGAGAAAAAGTGACATGTGACCAGTGCTTTTTTTCTGGGGGGATGCAGACCCCTAAAAATTTTGTGAATCAAAGTTTGGCCTCATTGAGGGTCAGTATTTCAATATGAGTAGGAAAATGGCAGTATCCCTAAACATTTTATTTTTATTTTTAGAAAAAAGCACTGCGTGTGACTATATACATGAATAAATATAAAAGTGGAAGTGTTGTCAGGATGCCGTCAGCGTCTCCGGGCTGGTTGCCCAGGAAAGTATAAAGACAAGGAAAAGATTCTTACCGTCCTTTTTTTATTTCAAACTTTCCAAAGAAAGGCCGTAGAACCCAGCCTCTTGGATAATGGCATTCTGGGAGATGGAGGGTCTGGAATGCTTTCTAATGACAACGTTTCAGATTTCTTAACTTTCCTCCACATCTGCCTCTGAGCTGCTCAAACTATACTGTCTTCCTCTTCCTCCCCCCTGGAAGGGTCAGGATGGGGTGGCAGTCTCCACCACTTCTCCCCCTCCTCTGCCCAGTCCCTGACAATTACCGGTAGTTTTCTTTAACAGTGGAAGCAGGTTTTCAGATTATACACAGCTCTTCTTCAGGCTTTGATTATGAGAGCAAAAAATGAAACATCCAATAGTCTAGATAGAAACAACTGGGTAGTCAGGCTGATGGTTACTTGGTTGCAGAAGTTTACTGGCCATTGCTGTTGGCATGGAGATAGTCTAGGTTGAATGCAAATATGCCATTCTGATGTCATGTGTGATGTCACAAAGAGGATATGCTTTAAGTCTTGGTAAAGCCAAAAACAGTTAACAGTCAGACTGCATCTCAGCCCTGTCAAGATGGATCTCCATAATAGGTGATGAATAGTTTTATTTGGGGAAAATATTAACTTTTAATATTGGTGAAAAGTTTTAGATTGGTTTGCCAGTTTGTACCCCATCAAGTTGAGGCCAGTAAATATACATTCATAACCCTGCACCCATCAAATAATCAACTTTATGTGTGACTTTGGGACTGATTCATACAACCACATTTCCTTACTCCGCTCTATACCCCACATCTCTCCCACTTCCTCATTCATCAACCTCATCACCTCCTCTATGGGTGCCAATAAGTGCACTCTTTCTTTAAGGTCTTTTCTATCCTACTTTTAAGGCCTGCCAGGTTCTGGGAGATGGTGGGTCTGAAATGCTTTCTAGTGACAACGTGTCAGCCAGCTGCTCTGGGTCTGCCTGCTCCTCCTCTCTCCCATGATTTCCCAACTTTCCCCCTCATTTGCCTCTGAGCTGTGACCTTCTGCAAACGCCTGTTGTTAATCTGTGCTGTCTTCCACTTCCTCCTCCCTGGAAGGGTCAGTCTGGGGAGGTGGTCTCCACCACTCCTCTTCCTCTGCCCAGCTCCTGTTTCGATTGAAGGTCACAGCCATTTAAAGGAATCCATTATAGTTGAAATGTTAAAACTAATATATTTTTCTAGAATTATAAATCACAGGATGCTAGTTGCAACTTTTAAGGAGAAAAAAATGAATTATTAAGATCTTGATAAGAATGTACAGTATCAGAAAATGGATACTGTCACAACTATTATTTTTTACTTTGCAAGTAGAAGGCAATGTGTCTTATATCAGAGATTGAACTGAAACTTGATAAAGCTTCATGCAAGTTAATAACTTATTGTAGAAAGAAATCCAGGAGAGGCAGCTATGGTATGGTATGATACATGGTCGGGGGGAAATGAATTAAATTGGATAATTGCAACAATTAATATTAGGTTGAAAAATTGCAACACTGATCAACTAACCAGACAGCCCCAGATCTGTGAAAGATTCATTTCCATATATCACCATTCCTCTTTGCAAAGCCAAACTAGACTTTTGATGGAAGAGTTAAGTCTGACATCTAAAAAGCAGCTAGGTGGAATGGGATTTGGAAGGAAGAAATGGCTGACAGAGAAGGGTTGTTGAATCTTTTCTGCATAAATTGCTTCTTCGACGCAAGCACCAGACCCCCCAGGTGCATTTTGCTCAGGTATGTTTGTCATGCTGAGCATATACTAATGTAAAACATGAGTTGGAACCAATTTGATACATTCACTTGTGAGTGTAAGTATCAAAACTCCCCAGCATCATCAACATCCATTGTGAAGAGAGAAGTAGATAATTTATGAGGTGTCTAAGGGTTTGGCTTTTGGCTTCTGTTTTGACATATATTTTGGAGCTGTTTACTATATGCTCTAGTTTTCACCATCCAGAATAATTTAGAATCATCTGCAAACTTGGCTACTTCATTGGTCTCCCCAACTCTAAATCAGTCATGATTCTGTTATGAGGTGCCCCTCATACATCTCCCCTTTGCTACAACTGCCTGTTTACTCCAGTCCTCAGCTTCCTATTGTTTAATCAGTTACCAAACCATAAAGGGAACAACCTATCCTTTTGTCCCATGATGGCTAAGTTCAGGAAGGAGCTTTTGTTGAGCAAGTTCTTCAAAACATTTTGAGGAAATCCAAGCATATAACAGTCCCTCCAACTTTCCCAAGTTTCCAGGGACAGTCTTGGATTTACAGAAGCCACCCCAGTTTCTGTTTTGATCCTGAAATGTCCTGCTTTTCCTCAGGATATCCCTATTTTTTTTTTAAGCTTTTGAATTTTAATGTTTTATCATGTTTTTATATATGTTGGAAGCCGCCCAGAGTGGCTGGGGCAACCCAGTGAGATGGGCAGAGTAAAATAATAATAATAATAATAATAATAATAATAATAATAATAATAATAATAGAATAAGTCACTATTTTCATCGGAGAAATGTTGAAGGGTATGATATAATGTTCACCATGTTACATAGCCACCTGTGCTCAAAGAATGCCACAAACCTGTTGAGGCAAGGCATCTCTTTTCAGATGCCAGTTATGTCTTTCTAAATGCTAAATAATTCTATCTTTCATCATGCTATCCACAAATCTACCTATAATATACTTTAAAGCAGCCAGCCCCAGACTGATGTCCTTCAGATCCTTTGTACAACTGTCATCATGCCTGGCTATTAGTCCTACTGGCTGGAGGGCACCAGATTGGGGGAATGCTGCTTTAAACTAAAGCAGAGGTTGAGTTTTTGGATTGAGTTTTGGATTTGATACCCCGCTTTTCACTACCCGAAGGAGTCTCAAAGCGGCTAACATTCTCCTTTCCCTTCCTCCCCCACAACAAACACTCTGTGAGGTGAGTGGGGCTGAGAGACTTCAGAGAAGTGTGACTAGCCCAAGGTCACCCAGCAGCTGCATGTGGAGGAGCGGAGACATGAACCCGGTTCCCCAGATTACGAGTCTACCGCTCTTAACCACTACACCACACTGGCTCTCAGGTTGACAGACATTTTGGACCAGTGGGTACATTTTGAATTTTGGGGGGAAAAAATGCTGTGGAATCTTTTTTGAGGCGTGGCAACCAGAACCGTACACAGTATTCCAATGTGGTGATGGCACGGATCAGTGTAATAAATTGTATTGTGGTATCAGCAGTTTCAATTTCAATTACGTTCCAAATCCAGGTTCAGAAGGAGCTCTTGCTTTAAGTCTGCACCATCTAAGACTGCTCAAGTCTTTGAAAACATCTTGACATCAAATATTCCTTAGCATGAAAAGATAACACATCAGAGAGAATACTTGGCCTCTGTAACTTTACAGGGTTGCTTGAAATTTGGGCAATGACTGAAAAAAATATCAGAAGCCATCTGGTTTCTTGAGCCTCCCTATCACAAGCTGCAGAATGCTAGAATATGCAAAATAAACAACTTTATGCAGCTCAGACTACAGGATTCAAGTTTCAGGATATAGAATTTGGCTCACTTCCTTGGCACATATGCCTTTTCTTTTTCTTGGTAAAGTACTAAGAGTCTCCAGCCCGATGACAACTATAATATTAATTTAATTCTGCTTCAATTGATTCTTGGGTACACTCAGAGTTGCCTTCTCTAAAGGCACATGGAAAGATCGGTGTGAGGGAACATATAAATAAGCTACACAATCAATAGGTAAAATATAATAGTTAAAAAGTATGTCATTGTGGAGTTTTAAATTAAATTCCACACTTTTACTTCTGCTTGTTCAGCCAAGGCACTCCTATTTTTAATAGGAATTTATTCTGGGAAATATAATTTTCACCTGCACAGTTTATTACCTACAATTTCAGTCTGGCATGTAGGTAAAAAGTTGTCTTGGCTGCTCTGTGGCTGCTTGATTACTTCTCTGATTTTCTAGAATTTCAGCCTGTGAGGTTCTGTTTAATGAGAAACTTGCTTCTGTATGGAACACCTTTTATTATCTCCATGGTTTATAGAGTCATTTATTCCCCACCTTGCCCCAAAAGTCTGCATCTTTCAGCATCTTCAAAACCAAAGCCTGTAACGGATGAGGTTATAAATACAACTGCTGGAGTTAAAAAATGTCCTCAAATAACTTGCCTTGAGTTTAAATGATTTGATTGGGGGAAAGAAATAAAATAAAAACACACACATGACAAAACAGGGGGATAGAAAATGTGCGTCGGTGATATGAAACGTCCAGAAACAGAAATATATTTCAAGGTTCTGTGAAGCTTGCAAAAGAAAATAACCCTTCAAGTAAGAAGCCTCTGGATGTGTATGATTAAAGTGAGGACAAGGGCATGTGATTAAGGTTTCATGTCCATCCTTAAAATGCCCTTCCAAGGAGGAAGCATGGGGCTGCCTGAAACTGCATCTGTCAAGGACTGGCTAGATGAGGAGCTGGGAAGCTGGGAGTCAGGAGTGAAGAACAGTGGGGAATAAGTAGAAGCCCCAGCCCTGAACAAGCACAGGAGTCAGGTTTAGTAGAGGCCACGCCAGTTGATACTGTGTCTGTGGACAGTCTGCCAGAACCAGCTCCCACCTCTAAAACAAGAAGATTACTCCACATAACGGAACAGAAACCAGGCAGGAGAAAAGATTCACCGTAGGCAGAAGAAGGGCTCTGAGACATTTAAAAAAAAAAAAAGGCTGTATGGGGGTGAAGAGGGAGAATTTGATTTTCTAGTTTTATTCTAGTCTTTTAATTTAGTTTTATAACTTCTCTGCATAACTTGCAAAGAACACTTGATATTTAGCTATAAGACCTATATGAGTTTTTTTTTTTAACTGAGTTTTTCTGTGCCAACACTCTACCTCTGGTTCATACATTCTTTACTGACATACTGTGAATTACAGTGAGCAGTTAAGTGGGTCCCTAATCCCCTTACTCTTATCTATCTCTCCTGGTTCTGCAAGGCACGGGGAGGCCCCTTTGGATCAGCGCTCCTAGCTTTTTCTGAAGGGAAAGTCTTTATCTCTTTCTCTCCTGGTTCTGCGTGACACGGAGGCCCCCTTTTGGATCAGCGCTCCTAGCTTCTCTGAAGGGAAAGTTTTTTTTTAAATATTATAACTGGCATTGCTAGAGACTCAAAGCTGAGCTCTCACTGAAAGTCAGCCTTTTCTCAAACCTCTCTGAAGGGAGAGAGTGAGAGAAAGTCATTTCAGCTTCTCTGGATTTACTGGGCTGAAAATCTACCTCCTCCTCTCTGTACAAGTGAGTTCTTTTTTTCCCTATTAGAAGCCTCTAGTACAGCTTGATCTTCTTTTTAAGTCCTTTTTATATCCCCTCTTAAAGCCCCCCTTCTTACCCTCTCTCTTCTCCCTTTTAAAGCCTTTAAGAAATTGACTTTCCTTTTCTTTAGGCAAGCCCCTTCTAAAAGTTATTTTGCTTTTTCTGTAAGCTCTCTTTGTGATATGTCCTTTTACCTGATATGTAGCTTTTGCCTGATTGCTTCATATTATTTTATATTTTGCTTTTTCTGTAAGCTCTCTTTGTGATAAGTTCTTTTGTCTGATAATTGGCTTTTGCCTGTTTGCTTCATATTATTTTATATTTTGCTTTTTCTGTAAGCTCTCTTTGTGATAAGTTCTTTTGTCTGATAATTGGCTTTTGCCTGTTTGCTTCATATTATTTTATATTTTGCTTTTTCTGTAAGCTCTCTTTGTGATAAGTTCTTTTGTCTGATAATTGGCTTTTGCCTGTTTGCTTCATATTATTTTATATTTTGCTTTTTCTGTAAGCTCTCTTTGTGATAAGTTCTTTTGTCTGATAATTGGCTTTTGCCTGTTTGCTTTATATTATTTTATATTTTGCTTTTTCTGTAAGCTCTCTTTGTGATAAGTCCTTTTATCTGATATTTACCTTTTACCTGTTTGTTTCATATTATTTTTTGGTCATTTATATTCTTATGTTATTGGCATAATATTTAGTTATTTCTAAAGCTCTCTTTGTGCAGCTTGCTCTTGGTGCATTCCTTACTGGCATGTTAAGCCAGGAAAGGAAGAGATCAAGAGGGGCCCACTCAGGGAGATGGGAATAGCTGTGACTAGTACCTGAAGATAACAATGGAATGTGGATTATGCACAGGGGGAGTAAGGGCTGTGTTGGCCAAAGATAAGATAAGTCCTTGATAGATGGTTTGTCTGAAGCACATATGGAGACAGGCAGACACCAGGAGCGAACTCAAAGCCAAGTGACCTTTTGGCTTAAAGATAAGATTATAAGAACAGGAATTTTCAAGGATGGTACTAATGGTGTGACGTACAAGATTCCTGGGGAGGGGGAATGAGGGGTCTAAAGGATATATAAACTGTGTGTAACTGATGCTCGGTGGACTTGCAGTGTGCAAGCACGCAAGTGCCTTCTGCTGTCCTAGGCAGTCAGAATAAACTCTTTCTCTTTACAACCATGGTGTCGTCTTGACTCCTTCGTCTCTTCATGAGGGTGCAACGTGTATCCAGGGCATAAAAGGCTACAGGGGGAGGGGTCCAAACATTCTGAGCAACTATCAAGATGATGAACTATGCCGAAATGGCAAAATTGACCAGGAGGATCAGAAACCAAGAAGATTGGAAGTTTGAAGAAAACTTGGATAACATTGTAAGTTGCAGTAAAAAAGAAAGATTTACAATGGAACCCACGGAGGAGCGTAGGGAAGTCCAATAATCCAGGGAGTCCTATATATGTATAAAAATTGATTATATTTGAATGTAAATGATATTTGTAAAATTTAATTTAAAAAAAAATGACCTGAGAAACATTCTGAGCAACAGCGCATGATGTGGGAATATACTTCATGAATCTTTGTGTGTTTCTGTGTTGCCACTAATAAAGGGCTACTAGTCGAAGTTAGCTGCATGCCTTGTTTCCTTCTGCTGTTTGTCGAGCGTGTTTGCTGTCAGCTCCCCCGCGAGAACATCTTAGGAAGGTGTAGCAAAAAGCAAATCCCTCTCTACAGCCAGGATCAGGAACGGCTGGCTCTCCAAATATTGCTGGGCTGTAACTGGTTTGGCCATGCTGGTTTGGTCCACTTACCCCTTAAATGGATGTGCCAGCATTGCAGGTCAACTGAAACCTCCCAGCACCCAGACTTTATAGGAGCCATTGCTGCCAGGGCTTCACTGGCTGGGGAGTCAGCTTTGGCTCCTTCCTTGGTTTGGGAAATGGCTCTGAGTCTTCCCGTGAAATTGGCCAATGATGGGCTGGCTCAGAGGGCAGTATCCGCCCCAGAAGCAGGCCTGACAGAACAGTTAGGCTTCCCTCAGGTCTCCACTCCCTGTGGATTTAAGCTGGCCTGCACCAGCCCCGGCACTTGAATCTCCTCGCCGGGTCAACACATCCACCCACTCCTTTAACAACGCATTTCTAGCAGTGTTTGGTTGTGCTATGGCAATGCTGGTCACTGTATTCAGGGCTAGGAATTTGCACTTCAGGCAAATTGACTCTGGCCTGGGGAGTTTGCCTACCTCATAGCAATCGTCACAACTTTGGTGGCTTAGGCATTGGGGGCGAGGGGTACTTCTTGGATGGAGGGGAGGTTGTAGCTTTCGCCTGCCCCTCCAGAAGTAGGGCATCCCATGAAAGGGATCTGGCAAGGAGTTGCATCTGACCATATGCCCAGGTGGGGACTTGGGCCACAGCACTCTTTGAGGTGGTGATCTCTGTGGGGATCCCATTATTTTTTTACTTGGTTTACAAAAGTATTTGCAATGTCCCTTTGAAGTAAATCATAGGGATGCCTGTTGCCAGGTTGTCCCTTGATGTCATTCCAGACCCTCCAAGTGTCTCTATTTTCCAAGGACAGTCCTGGATTTACAGAAGCTGTCCCAGTTTCAGATTTGATCCTGGAATAGTCCCTATTTTCATTGGAGCAATGTTGGAGGGCATGCATTTCTGGCAGGTGGGCCAGAAGTAAATGGTTACCCATTGCCTATGCCAAACCTCTTCATCTGTTGTCAATAAAGTTGTGTCCTAATTTTTCCCCATTCGTATTGTGCTGTGTCCTTTATTTCCATCCCAGTCAGCAAGGCATGCAGGGGCCAGGGCCTGGAAATGGGAGCTGGAGTTCACCAGCAGATAGTGTGCCTCCGGTGAAGATCTTCTCATTGTCCCAGGCCTTTTTGGCTATCCGTGTGTTTTGGCTCACCTGTTTAGCTTGGTATGCTGCTTGCAGCATTGTTTTGCTCTGTTGCTTTATTTATTGAGGCATTGATTTTATTCTTCACGGGTTTTAACTTTGTCTGCAAACCACTGTGAGAACCCTTTGAAGAACAGGGTATTAAATAATAAAAAATAAGCAGGGTAGAGGAGGAACAAAGGAACTCTAAAAGATCTGTATTCATAGGAAATCAGAGGTGAAGCAAGACATTGCTGGTGTTTGAGGCAGAAAGTGTAAAAGGTGTCTCCAGTGATAGTGAAATTGTCACCATAAGTGAAAAATTGCATATCTGCTACCTTTCGCTAGTACATCAAAATCTGTCATCTGAAGCCTAATGGTAGCTGATGGAAATGCCTGCATTTAAAATATCCTATTTCTACCACTTAAAATAAATTGAGTTATTCAAGGAGCGAGAATTCAGTCTTCTGTTCATACTTTAGCATTATATGAAGTTACTGTTTCTTATAAATGTTTCAGTATTAATTGTATTTAACCTTTTAGATACAGTGTATTAGCCTTGATTTTTGTGGGTCTGCATTTTGTGACTCTCATGCCTCCCTCCTATGTTGCTTTCCATCTCTCCTTATCTGACCTCAGAGATGCACAAATGACATGGCCAACCAGGATGTTTTGCTGTGTCTGTTTTGAGTTAGAACCAGAGTGTTAATCCAGTATCTCTCCTCAAAGCTCTTTGACATGTTTTGGGAACAGGGAAGTAAGATATGGGGTTGGAATGTCAATAGCCCCCACCGAAGACCTAGTTGTCAAGACAACTGGGGTTAAAGTGTGATAGCTGAAACCAAATGTTTTCAAGCATGCCAAATAAGTTGATACCAATATGGAGCCATGTATGCATACATCCCATGACCTGTAACCGTTCTTGATGTATGTAGAAGGATGTTTTGATGTTTTATGATTCTTTGTGTGCTGTGTAGAAGTAAAAGGTAATGGCAAAGGACCCCTGGATAGTTAAGTCCAGTCAAACTTGATTATGGGGCTCAGCGCTCTTCTCGCTTCAGGCTGAGGGAGCCGGCATTTGTCTGCAGACAGCTTTCTGGGTCATGTGGCCAACACAACTAAACCGCTTCTGGTGCAATGGAACACCGTGATGGAAGCCAGAGTGCACGGAAATGCCGTTTACCTTCCTGCTGCAATGGTACCTATTTATCTACTTGCACTAGTGTGCTTTTGAACTGCTAGGTTGGCAGGAGCTGGAACCGAATAAAGGGAGCTCACCCCGTTGTGGGAATTCAAACTGCCAACCTTCTGATCAGCAAGTCCAAGAGGCTCAACATTTTAGACCATAACACCACCTGTGTCCCTGTTCTTTTCTGTTCTGATGTGTCTCGTGGCAGACCTTTCCTTGACTGGTTATTTGGCCACAGCAACCACGTTAAGTTGGGCTCTGCCATACTGCACATTAGTTTAATAAAGCTAGGTTCCTCCTGGATCTGCTGGACTTGATTTATTTCCTAGGTTCCATGTTTATTTAACGGTGTTCCTTCTCCTGGGCATGGACCAGAGATATAGGAGTAAATTCTTACTCCACTCAGAGGGGTCATAGGACTGCAGCTTTACTGGTATAGCAGTTATACCGTCTTCTTTCTGTCTTTTCAAAATACCCCCATTGCTGAATCTCTAATATAATGTTCTGCACTTTAAGAAAAGAGAAAGTTTTTTATGTTTCTCGGAGGACCTACCTGAACTCTTCCAGGAAGAATATTTTATTTCAACTCTTTTATTATTTCCTTTTATGAGTCTAATGACAAGTAACATAAAGTGATTTTTTTTTGTAGGACATGGCTAGTAAAAATCTCCATAAAGTATCTTCCCATAAACATTGTCTCATCAGTCAGTCACCAAAGCAACAGCTCTCCCTCCTGTACATCTTTTTGACTGCAATCCTATACCCAGTTAGAAGGAAGTAAGCCCTAGAAAATCTATGGTGTTTACTTCTAGGTAGTAGACAAGTATAATATGCCACTGTGAGATACTTTATCTGGAAATAAGTCCCACTGAAATAAATGAAATGTAGTTCTGAGCAAACAGGTTCAGGTTGTTGATGCTGTTAATTCTTTATTTATATACAGTCGTACCTTGGAAGTCAAACAGAATTTGTTCCAGAAGTCCGTTCGACTTCCAAAACATTTGAAAACCAAATTGCAGCTTCTGATTGGCTGCAGGAAGCTCCTGGAGCCAATCAGAACCCATGGAAGCCCTGTCGGACGTTTGGGTTCCAAATGAACGTTTGCAAACTGGAACAAATACTTCCAGGGTTGCAGAGTTCGGGAGCCAAAACATCCAAGTTCCAAGGCGTTCAGGATCCAAGGTGCAACTGTACTGTTTTTATTACCAAAATGGTAAATGCAAAACACACCAGCAAAATCTGCAAATCACTTATAAGTAATACCATCTTTTCCTTAAAAGGGAAATTAATTCTAGTAATAAGTTAAACCATTTCAAAATGAAGGTTCTGACTTTTTTTCTAACAGCTTGATTATATACAAATCCATATGGCGGCATGTCCACTGAATTCAATGGGACCAAATCCTAGATCATAGTCTTTATCTCGCAGAGCAAGGCATATATGAATGTTACTGGAGAGGGAATTCCATAAAACCAGACTTCTCCAACAGGTGTAGATACCTAAAGAAAGCTTGGAGTCTGGTTTCCCTCCTGGCTTTGTACCCGACTTTGGCAGCCCTGGTTGTCCTCAATAACTTGCTAGACTATAACTTCCATTAGTTTCAGCCAGAATTGCCAGTCATCAGGGATGTTTGAAGTCTTAATCCAAACAATCTGAAGGTCACCAGGTTGTGGAAGCCTGAATGAAATCAAGACAGTTGTTGAAAGGGCCTGGATAGGATTGTGGAATAAGAGTTAAAGGACTGCACACAAAAGCTTTCTGGGAGATGATATATAATGAAATGGGGGGGAAATGCTAAAAATAACTTTTGTTAAGAAACCAGAAGCTTTTCTATTAGGAATTACAGGTACGAACATCCCAAAGGAACAGAAAAGAGTTTTCATGTATGGAACAACAGCCGCCCAGATGGTACTAGCCCAGAAATGGAAAGAAGAGAGGAGTGGCAAAACAAGCTGGTGAACTATGCCAAGATGGCAAACTGACTAGAAAACTCAGAAACCAAGAGGACAAAAGCTTTATAAAAGAATGGGAAAATTTTATAAGTTATTTAGGAGACCACTGTAAGCAGATGGAAACATTGGCAGGATTTTTATTTCTCTTGTAGTGTAACAATTATCATGGATAATATGGATTGATATAAAAGTTGGAGTATCAAAGAATATGTAGTATTAAATGTTTAAAATGGGACCCCATGGAGGGGATGGGGGGAAGTCCTGAGATTTGGAGGAATCTCTGTATATGGATATACCGTACATTTGGATTCTCTTTTATAACTTTGTATTTGTAAAACCAAATAAAAATGATTTCACACACAAAAAAAGAGTTGAAGGACTGCACAGTACATGAGTTAATTTCAAAGCAACTGCTCCGGAAGAGAGAGATTTATATGTTTGAAAATATACAACTGCCAGAGTATAGCTGCTTCATAGTGAAAACCTATGCATATTCAGAAGTTAGTCTTGCTGAGTTCAATGGTCCTGTTGAGTTGTAGACATCTGAAGGGCACTAGCTGGAATAGACTTATCAAAGGACACTGCAATGTTATCAATTTTGAACATGATTAGTGGTCAGTCTCTCTCTTTCCCTGGGAATTGTAGTTCTGTGTAGCTGTCTGTGAATTTCTAGCAGAGCACTCTCAGTGACCTCACTGGACAAACTGCAATTGCCAGGCTTCTTTGGGAGAAAGCCATGCCACTATGCATAAAAAATGATATAAATTTGTAATGCACTTAAATTCACACCACTGGAGTGCACTAGCTCACTGTATAGATTTCCCCACCCCCTGCTGAATGAGAACAGATGTGCAACAATAAAAGAGCAAACGGCAACCTTTTATTGGCCACTGCCCATGCTCAACTTTTCCAGCTTGCTTGTATCGATTTTGTTATCACCACCTGTGGTTTACATCTGTGCTTTTAAGGCCCAGAGCCTGATAAATCTTTAAAAGACATGGCAAATCTTAGAACACCTTTGAGATCAGAAGGTGCTTCCCAGGCTTAATAGATAAGGAATTCGAGTGGAATAGTCAACACTTCAGAAAGCAAGATTATTCCCTCAGTGGAATATTTTGTTGTACTACCTGACCCTGCACTTTTGAAAGCAAAGACAATGAGGTTGTTCTTGGGAAGGGAAAAGAACATTTCCCCAAAGTACTGAACAGACGAAACTGCTAACTTCTCAGCATCTTTGCGGTATACACTGTGGAATTAGGGGTTGTATGTTGCCATGCTGTCAGAGAAGCTGCTTAATGCAAGCCCACACAACTTGTGACCCCACCAAACAGAATAGGGCCAGTTTCTGGTTCGAGACCACTCTGGACAAAGTGCCCTTTGGCAGTTTATTCTCTTCCTTCAGAAGGATTGATTCAGATTCAGGCCAATGAAAACAGCAGGAGCATTCTAACCAGTCTTTCTTCATTGGCGATCACTCATAGCCGAGTAAGATGGTCCTCCATAAACATGGTTTTAACAGTGTGTCCGTAAGTGACTGTGGAGGGCAATTCTGGATCCACACGTCCTTCCACAATAGGGACATATGTTTTCGGGTGGGAGTTGATCACGGTAAGGGTTTCCCAAGCATGCCTTCCTCTTAGCACATTTCTCCCTTTTGTCCTGAGTTCAAGTGTCTTCAAAACCCATGACACCTTTGGCAAAGGCTGTTCTCCAATTAGAGCGCTCGCAGGCCAGTGTTTCCCGGTTGTCGGTGTTTATACTGCGTTTTTTAAAGATTTGCCTAGAGAAAGTCTTTGAACTTTTGTTGACCAACAGCAGTACCAGACAGCTGTCACTATGGTCATTCTTCAACAGCCTGGCCTGGCCTTCTCTTCCAGAACCCTGAATCTACTGGCCTCCACCTTCCTTGGACCCCCACCTTGGACCCTTCATTGCGGATATCACTGTGGACCACAACACAGACCAGTTGGGTTGCCCAGGGGCGGAGGAAGCCTCTTGGCTGCCCAGGGCAGCAAACGCCATACGGAGGCATCCTGATGTGTGCGTCATGACATCATGGCGTACGTCGGGACGGACTGCGCGTGCGTGGAAATGCCGCACATGTGCAGTCCATCCAGACCGGCGCTGCTGCTCCCGCTCGCTTGTTGGCTCACTTGGTCGTCACGGGAGCAGCAGCGCCGACTCCGATGGACTGCGCATGTGGGCTGGCGCTGCTGCTCCCGCAGCGACCGAGTGAGCCGCTGAGCGAGCGGCGGCTTGTGGGGCTGCCCTGGCCATCCGTAAAGCAGCACAGACAGGGTGCCAGGCAGCGGGGCTCGGCTTGGGGAGTGGTGGGAGGGGCCGCCGAGTGTCACCCCCTCCCCTGGAACCTGGTGCGGCCCCGACCCCATCACCCCTCCCTTGCTATGCCACTGCAGTTGCCAAGTCCCCAGGTGGCAGATGGAGGGGTTGAATCTCCAGGTGGATGAAAGCACCTTTAAAAATGTGTGTGTGTTTGTTTGTGTGTGGGGTGTGTGTGTGTAGGGCTTCAGGAGTCTGCAGAGCATGTGGACAGCTGAGAAACTAGAGTGGAGACTGGAGAGTCTGAACTGGAGGAGGTATTTATTTTCATTTGAAGTGAGGTAGAGACTAGATGAATTATTTCAGGAAGAAATGACCACAACACACCCTGCTTCCCCCTATAATGATCCTCTCACTTCAGCTGGATCTGGGAATGCCCTCTTCTGCTAAAGCTATTATCCAACCAGTGACAAATTTGCTCCTATGTGAAGTTTCTGTTTTTTACCTGAATGGTATGCTCCCAGTGATTGCGGCTAATGCTTAATTTGTCACTGTTAATGACATCATTGCCCCATCACATCACTGCGATCCACCTAAAGGTTCCAGGTTTGGGCCTTGAAATATCAAGGTCTGGGGTACTCCTGATCTGTGTTGTGGAACTCTCCACATTGAGGTTCGTAGTCTAGCAGAGAGCAACAACCAAGCAACAAATAGTGAAGCCAAAAGGACTTCTTGTGCAAGAATGGTGACTCAGAAAATAGACTCCGCATAGAGATTACACACATACTTTTACAAATCTCCACAAGCAGCCTGATACATGTATCACTGATATTAACTGCCCCCACTTGTCCCACCTTCATGAGGTAGTTATATGCAACCTTAACTACATATTTGGGAGATTTCCACTGCACCTCTCTGCCCCCACCTAACCCTTCCCAACTTCCTTTATGCTTTTGACTTGCCATTAGTGCAACCTACTTAGTGCTCACACTTACCTCACAAGCATTTACATACTTAACAAATGGCTTAACCACAAACTTTATCTGTTACCATGTGGTACGTTACTGGTGCTGTGGTCTAAACCACTGAGCCTCTTGAGCTTGCTGATCAGAAGGTTGGCAGTTCGAATCCTCATGATGGAGTGAGCTCCCATTGCTCTGTCTCCGCTCCTGCGAACCTTGCGGTTCGAAAGCACGCCAGTGCAAGTAGATAAATAGGTACCACTGCAGTGGGAAGGTAAAGGGCATTACTGTGCACTCTGGCTTCCGTCACTGTGTACTGTTGTGCCAGAAGCAGTTTAGTCATGCTGGCCACATGATCCGGAAAGCTGTCTGTGGACAAATGCTGGCTCTCTTGGCCTGAAAGCGAGATAAGCGCCACAACCCCATGGTCACCTTTGACTAGACTTAACCGTCCAGGGGTCCTTTACCTTTAACCCTTTACCTTTACCTGTCATTGCCTGCTGAACTTGCAAAACTGACCAGCAGGATCCGTAACCAAGATGAATCAAAATTCCAAAGAGACTGGAGTAAATTTATTGATTATATAAGATGTAATTGTGGAAGTTTGAAAACACTAGCGGGGCTGGAATAAGCCTATATGACATAGTTTTATGGCTTAAAATAGGGAACTGTGTGATTAGAATGGACTAGAAAACCTGCTGCCAGGATGGAGGGAAGTCGTAGCTCGGCGGATTGGGGATGTATGTGGCTTTGTATATTTAAGTCTGTTTAATGTGGAAATTTAATTTTTTAAAAAATGGGGAAAAAATACCTGTCATTGCCTGGAACTAGGAGATGCAACTTTTAGAAGCTTACAACAAGCAAGCATTGCATTTTCCAGAAATAGGTTAGGTCCTAGATTTACACTGTTTACTTTGCTATTTTCTTTGCTTTTTTAAGTTTATTTAGCCCAAGTGCCTCCATTTTCTTATAAACCTAGCAACCCTAGCTTCCAGAGGTATCTGGTTAGTCAATGTTGACTTACAATTAGATCTAAATATTGTGGTCTTGTAAAATATATTGATCTCATATCTGTCTTCCTCCCAAACTGTGCTGCCTGTGCTTAAAAGCAAGGGCAACTGTTTGTGGTGTTGTTTGTTGGAAATTTGCTTGGGACTTCAACAGTAAATAGGTATGAGTCAACCATGGCACAAGTGGCCCAATAAATAGGTCATAAAGACCTTGGAGAAAGCTCTTGCTATAAACTGAAGATTACCGATTATATCTATAACAGTATGTGAAAGCTAAGTTTATTTTGGTTCGGTGAGGAGTTCCAGAGAAATGATAAAATCCACTGCCGACCATAATGTTTGTCTCTGCCGCGATAAGTGATTTCGAAGGGAATATTTTCCCACAACAAAAGAAGAAAGTTTTGTTTGGAAAGATATAGAATTAAAAAAGGGTAAACACTTTCTGTTTATCCAGTAGTGGGAAATTAAAGAGATACAAGGTCTTAAAAAGTTAAATTAGGTTAAGTCTTACAAGCCATATGGGAGAAGAATTAACTTCTCAGTCAAAGAAATAGTCCTGGAAAAAAAATGTAATTAAACTGCAAACAGTATTTCTTCATGAGGAAATACAAGTTAGCAGAATCCCCCCAAGTATTGCACATGTGCATGATTTTGAAAAACAGTTTAACAAAATCTGGCAATAAAGTCACAATAAATAGTCACAGTGTAGATTGCATTGGAGTTTGTGCCATTGCTTCTATGTACCGTTTTGCCAGATGCTATTTATTTGAAAGAAAGCTATTTCTTAAACAAAAGTGGGCCTGACCACGCTTCAGAGGCCCACTTTGTGGTTGGCCTTTTAAGGTGTTGCAGGAGCAACACCCAATGACCAGCCATCCAGCAAGGCACCACCCTCGTAGCGCTGGTTTGAATGGTCCTATTGGCCAATTTGAACGGTCCTTTTTGACAGGAATTAGCCCAGTGGCTCCAAGGCCGCAGGGTGATTCCCCACAATGCCTGTGAAGCGTGTGAGACTTAGCAGTGTGGGTCGAGGCCAGAGAAATGTTCCCCCCCTGGAGTGTGGTGAGTGGCCATTCTTAACCAAAAGATTGCAACCCCAAAGCACCACATGACCATGCATTTCATCTATTTTATTGGAACTCCTATAACATCTCAATTGCTTAGCATCTTAGGGCCAAAACAGAAGTAACAATATCTTACCCCGACCCCCACCATAAGCAATTTAACCATTTGCCCCTGCTGGAGTCCCGATCTGGATAGGGTACCTTTGTCCCAATTCATACAGTGGTTGTGTATTTCTGCCATGGCAAGAGTAAAGGGTTAAGTCCATTCTTCTTTCTCCATCTTCCCTGACATCACATTCTGTGCCACCCCCACTAACATGGCTATTTACATTAAAAAAATAAATAAATCTGCTTCAGATCCCTGTGATGGGGTGAGCTCCTGTTGCTCTGTCCCAGCTCCTGCCAACCTAGCAGTTCAAAAGCACTCCAGTGCAAGTAGATAAATAGGTACCACTGTGGTGGGAAGGTAAAATGTGTTTCTGTGCACGCTGGTTACCGTCACAGTGTCCTTTTGCACCAGAAGTGGTTTAGTCATGCTGGACACATGACCTGGAAAGCTATCTGTGGACAAACGCTGGCTCCCTCGGCCAGAAGGCGAGATGAGCGCTACAACCCCATAGTCGCCTTCAACAGGACTTAACCATCCAGGAGTCTTCTACCTTCTTTTTACCTTTATATTTGTATATTTTTTTGGGGGGGTATTGTCACAAGCAGGTATGGGCTAATTAGATCATTTTTGGTCTGTTTCAGTTTTGGATGTGTTCATTTCTAAGTTTGTTCCATCCAATTTCTTTATTTTTGTTCATGACATACCCACACACAAAAATTCACATTTAAATAATACTATATTATGGGGTCATCCAAGTATGACTCTTAATACAATTTCCCAGTCTTCTTTTACAGGTAGTAGCCCATGGGGGCAGTCATGTTTACTGTATTCTATGCAACAGTTCTGCATTGCAAAATTCAGATTAGTATGAAATCCAAAGAATAATTGTGTTCCCATCCACGCAAAAGTCCAAGAACTGTAGTTTAGGTCAGTTCACTGTGGAATATAAACAATCAAATTCCTCAAACATTCCTAGTAACAACAATCACTTAATGAGCTGATTAACAGATTTTTCATGTTTCATAGCCTGCATGTCATAATGAGTAGATACCGGTAAATTGTTGACCTCTGCAGTGAAATGTTTTCCCCAAAATGTTAATGGAACTCTGCACAACCCACCACCCACCCCACCCCCAGAATGTGCATTAGTCTTCAGAAGAGCGATAATGTAATTCAACTTTGGTTGCAGACTTTTTTTTGTTATTCTGTTACTTTTATTTCAGGACAGAAAAGGTTATTATAAAAGTAGGTAAAATGGAAAGATGGAGATGGAGATGAAAAGTGTCGGAGAATATGTGGTTAAATTAGTGCATTTTATCACACCTGGTTCATATTTAAAATAAAAATAAAAATTGAAATGTAGTTTTTTGCAAAATATGGAAAGGTTTTGGGACAGACCTTTATGTGGAAAGGTTTTGGGACAGATTTTTATTATTTTTATTTTTTTGCATTTTTTAAATTGGGTTTTATAAACAAGAATAATGTTATACAAACAAGTATACCAAGTTTTCTCATGTCATTTGTATATCACAAAAATAGCATAATAAATGTGGGAAAGTAGCTGCAACTTGTTTCATTATTAGTGGTCAGTGTATAAGTTCTTGGGCTATGAATTGGTTTTTGAAAAGTATAATAAAGATTTGCTTTGTAAGGCATTGTTATTGTTGCTACTGGGCAGGCAATAGTAAGGAGTGGGAAATGATGTGGACTTTTTTGTTGACCAGATGGAATGGAAGTAGTTGGCAAATTTAAATATCAGAGAGAGCAATGGGTCCTTTGAGATGTGAAAAGGGAAAATGGCACTGCTTTATACAGAGAACACACTTTTCTCCAATACTGACACAATCTGAAAGAATTTACTGGGTTAACTAATGGTCATTTGTCTTAATGTATCAGCTAAGATATTGGTCTTCAGCTGGTACATTGGGAACTTAAGGTGTATAGGGGGGTGGGGGTCACTACCACTGAACAAATATGTTGTGTAAATATAAAATGTGGGTCCCCGAGTGCATATCTGGGCTAAAGGTGTCTCCCGGGTCTGAAAAAGCTAAGAACTGCATGTGTTGTACCAATTTTGATGAATTTTCTTTCTTTCCATTTCACTACATCCTTGCTTTTCTCTGAAAATTTAAAACAAAGCATTTTCTTTTTTATAATAATAATTATAATAATAATAATAATTAAACACACTTTAAAGTGGTTCCCATGGGATTAAAGGTGGATTCCGATTTTAACTTTTGGAACAGAACTCTACAAATGATGTGCTATTAATAGTGTCTGGATGTTGCACTGTGAACTTTCGCTACCCCGTTTCAAGGGCTCTGCATGGCTGCTGTCAGTTTCTGCTTCCAACCTCTAAAACCACTTCAGTTGACTTGCAACTACTTCTTATCTCTTTCCACCAGCCACAGGGTCCAAATAAAAGCTTCCCTTCTGCAGATTGCTTAAACCTGCAGGAAATGTGCCTTTCTTCATAAGAGCAAGGAGAGGAGAGAGTGGGGAAGGCAGGCAGGCAAAAATAGGATACGAGAGAGTGCTCTGCTGAATAAAGTGCAGAGATGCAACCAGAGAAGCAGGTTGCTTTTCTGCTGCTGCGTATTACCTTTGGGTCACATCAGACAGTTACAGCCCCATTTTAAACAATTAATAAAGATGCTATTCTCTCTAAAGAGGCTGGGCTGAGGTTTCATTAGGAGGCAGAAAGAGAGAGTTATTTCTTCCCTTCATAAATGCATACTGCTACTCTTTCAACAGGAATCCACTCCACATCATGAAGCAGCGCAAAGAATTCCCCAGGTACATTTCTGGCACTATGATAATGACCAATGAAGCCATCATTAAATCAGTGTGGGCCATATGTAAAAATTCAGAGACCCACAGTATTCAAAAGACTTTGGAAAATAATAGCAATGTACTTCCATGGTCTGCACATGAGGTTTCAACTTGCAATATTTTTAAAACCTGAAAACTGCTTTGCAGTTGAAATAGCTGCACTTGTTTGTGGAAAGATGATTGTCATTTTGGGCTTAGATTAATATCTTCTAAAATCAGCAGTAATATGAAGACTAATAATAATAGTAAGTCTGTGGGCAGGGGAAATGGATTTCTAATATTGGTATGGTCGCTAATTTAGTGAAAGGCAGGTCATATACTATATATTGCATCTATATTTCCTTTATGAGCTTCAATGTAGCATACAGTATATTTGTAGGGACAAGGGAGGAACTGTGGTCTAAACCCAACCAATCTTTGGCTTGCTGATTGGAAGGTCGGCGGTTTGAATCCCCCTAACGGAGTGAGCTCCTGTTGCTCTGTCCCAGCTCCTGCGAACCTTGCGGTTCGAAAGCATGCCAGTGCAAGTAGATAAATAGGTATCACTGTGGCAGGAAGGTAAACGGCATTTCCATGTGCTCTGGTTTTTATCACGGTGTTGTGCTGTACCAGAAGCATTTTAGTCATGCAGACCACATGACCCAGAAAGCTGTCTGTGGACCAACGCCGGCTCCCTTGACCTGAAAGTAAGATGAGCGCTGCAACCCCATAGTCACCTTTCATGGGACTTAACCATCCAGGGATCCTTTACCTTTACCTTTATCTTACAGTATATTTGGAAATGTGTGCTAGAGAACATATCCTCCCTAGATACTGCCTGGACTTAGACCTGCGCATCATCAGCCTCCAACAAGGAGGCTGTACTTTTATGCCTTGCTCTGAAACTGATAAATGAGGCTGATGAGGGAAGCAGAGACAATGAAGAATATACACTAGCTATTTTCCCATACACACAGCACTAGAAATCAGAGTTCTCCAATAAAATTGATCAGGAGCAACAGAATTCTAACATGTCTACAACCTTCAAATGCATTCCCTAAAAAAAAAAAAACTCTGTAAATTTCCTAGAGGCATTCAACTTTCTGCCATTGGAGAAAGAGTGTAGGATTTGACAATCTTTTGATGTGAGTCAACAAACCAATTCGTATGATCTTGCCATTTCTATTTCACAAACTCATAACCATTCTATGCTTTGACCTCTCTTCAAAAGGGGACTATATGCTTACCATGGATCTCTTCCAATGACTAATTTCCTAATGCTTCCACATGGCTCCGCAACTCTGAGACAACCTACATATGAGATGTGAAATTCAATATGCATTCTCCATGACCAGATGGGCTTGCTCCTTATTGTGAAAATGGTATGTTCTCAAAGATTTCCTTCTGGCTACAATCCAAAGAAGGAAACAATTTAATTATGTGCTAGTGCTGCGAGGGCCATTAGATTGCTTAAGGTTGAGCTTTCAGAAGAACTGGCACTCAAGTCTAGTGAAGATTATGTGTATCTCCAACTGTACATGAGTCAATTAATAATGTGAAATTTTTCAACTAGAGGAGGGCAGGATTAGTTCTTATGACAGTTTGTTAATTGATTCCTGGAGATGTAATGCAGGCCATGATGACACCAGAGTCTAATTCTATTGAGTGGGATGTGAAGAAGACTGGGTGAATAATTTTTCTCATAAAGTTCATTTTATAATTCCAGGTTTTGCATTGTGGTTTTCATTTAAAGTACACCCTCTTATTTTCTTATCCCAAATGCCTTAATTAAAATTGATCCAAGTGACAGAATGTTAATAACACATTCAGTTATAATAATTTAAATTGGTTGTTCATGAAGGACTCAGGCGACAGGGTAAAACATCAGATCCTATGAATGGTAGTGTTGTGGCTGTTCCCTAACACATTTTGTGCCAATCAATTATGATGTCGTACCAAATTTAGTAACAATGCAATCCTATATGAGTCTACTCAGAAGTAAGTCCCATTGCTTTTAAACGCACAGGAGTTTTTAAGCTGCATGTTTATATTTTCTTTGTTTTCACCATTCCTGATTTTTTTTATAAAATAAACTACTGCTGTGAGACACTCTGAGAACTTGATTCTAGCTGGTCCATAAGCACTATAAAAATCAACAACTAGATAAGTACATATCAGATTTATCGGCTCCTGCATTGCTTCCAGTTCTCCTTCAGTTTGGACTAAAATGATATATCATGCAGAACCAGAATTGAAATAAGGGCCATCACTATTATTGAGATATATACTAAACAATTTTTTGTTGCATCAAAAAACACAAAATGAGGTTCTTCCTTAAAAAAACTGTGTGTGCTTATGTAGATGAGGGACCTTACATAGGTTTATCAAGGAGTTATGAAAAATGGCAGATAAAATTTTAAAGGGGACATAAATCCTTTCACTTTGTGATATTAGAGAACCTCCTAATGCAGGTTAAATAGACCCAGAGGGGAAGTTATCCTCGAACGGTTTTCAGTAGGATTTTATTCTTTGAAGTTGCTAGCACTGGATATTGTCAGAGATAGGATACTGGGCTAGATAAACGGCTGGTTTGATTTAGCGTGGCAATGCATCAGGACTCTGCTGAATCAGCTCTGCTAGTTTCAGGGACAAAGAACAGTTCAAGTGGATCAGATATACTCGTCCTAGAAAGGAACAGGTCTGAATTTCCCTCCCTGGTTCTCTTTAAGTAGCAAGAAGCATAACCTTCAGCAAGCTAATTGCTCTCACTGTTCATTGATTTCTTTATCCCAGCCTTTGTCAACCTGTTACACTCCAGATACTTTAGACTACAGTACATCTCTCATTGGGATGCGGGTGGCACTGTGGGTTAAACCACAGAGCCTAGGGCTCGCCGATCAGAAGGTCGTCGGCGGTTTGAATCCCCGCAAGGAAGAGAAGAAGAAGAAGAGTTTGGATTTGATATCCTGCTTTATCACTACCCGAAGGAGTCTCAAAGCGGCTAACATTCTCCTTTCCCTTCCTCCCCCACAACAAACACTCTGTGAGGTGAGTGGGGCTGAGAGACTTCAAAGAAGTGTGACTAGCCCAAGGTCACCCAGCAGCTGCATGTGGAGGAGTGGAGACGCGAACCCGGTTCACCAGATTACGAAGTCTACCACTCTTAACCACTACACCACACTGGCTCTCTGACAGGGTGAACTCCTGTTGCTTGGTCCCTGCTCCTGCCAACCTAGCAGTTTGAAAGCATGTTAAAGTGCAAGTGGAGGTACTGCTCCAGCGGGAAGGTAAACAGCATTTCTGTGTGCTGCTCTGGTTCACCAGAAGCAGCTTAGTCATGCTGGCCACATGACCTGGACGCCGGCTCCCTTGGCCAGTAAAACGAGATGAGTGCCGCAACCCCAGAGTCGTCCGCGACTGGACCTAACAGTCAGGGGTCCCTTTACCTTTACCTTTACATCTCTCATCAGCTCAAGCCAGCATGACTGCCATGTGGCCTTGAGTTAATGAGAGAAAACATCCGGAGGGCACCAGGTTGGCTGATTTAGTCCCAGACATTCAATTTTTTATGGGTCTATTTGTTTCCTTTAAAAAAATAAAAATAAATGTTTGTCCTACTTTTGACCTGTCAGGTGAGGTCTACATGCAACAAAGCCAATAGGAAACAATTTGGAATGAGTCAACAATAAAATAAACCAAAGCTACTATCAACTATTTCCCATTTTATCTCAAAGCCTGGTTATAAACAGCCTCCTAAAAATGGTAAGCATGCTGGCCTGATGTGCCTCATTTGCTGAGAAATGCTACACAGAAGTTGTTACTGTGGAAAAGTCTAAAGTTTGACCTGATTTTGTTCAGTGAAGTCCAATACCTTAATGCACTTGGGGAGAAAGCTTCTTTTGGGGAATCTCACTCCAGGCCATTTTGGATTCTGCAGGGAAAGACTTTCAGTATGAATTGATCCTGCAAATATAACTGAAAGCCAGTGCAGTTCCATGCTCACCCATGTTCTGGTACAGGATCATGGCCACCACATTAGGTTGGTGCGGACCTTTAAAGCCTCCAATAGCCTTGGTCCTGTATACCTGAAGGATCATCTCCATCCCCATCTTTCAGCCCTGATACCGAGGTCCAGCTCTGAGGGTCTTCTACCAGCTCCCTCAATGAGATAAGTGAAGTTACAGGGAACCAGGCAGAGGACCTTCTTGATAGCGGTGCCTGCCCTATAGAACGCCCTCCCATCAGATGTCAAGGAGATAAACAACTGCAAAACTTTTAGAATACATCTGAAGGCAGCCCTGTATATGGAAGTTTTTAATGTTTGATGTCACATTGTGTTTTTATGTTCTGTTGAAAGCCGCCCAGAATTGGCTGGGGCAACCCAGTCAGATGGGTGGGCTATGAATAAAGCAACAACCTACTCCTGGAATGTGTGTATACTTTTCAAAGGTAGCCCTATGCAGATTGCATTACAGTGGACCAAGATGGAAACTAACAAGGCATATATTATAGTGGCCTGATGTCCACCTCCAATATCAGGAGAACCTGTGTGCCTCCAGCATGGCCAATAGTCAGGGATGATTCGAGTTGTTACCTGAAGAGGAATAGATTACCATCTCTGCCCTAGCAAAAGACATAGTTGGCAAACTGGACAAAACCAGTAAGGCTTCTTTCTGCACCAGTGTTCTGTACTGATGTTCAAGCAGCAATGTTGGGTCTAGGTGAATCTCTAGACCAAGGGTAGCTAACTATGGCCCTCCAGATGTTGTCAAACCCTATATCCCATCAGCCTTAGCCTGCATAGCCAATAGTCAGGGATGGTGTGGGTTACATACCCCTGACATAGATTGTGGGACTATTCCTGAAGGAGGTTGTGATCCCATAAAGAACAGGTTGGTCCCTACTCCCCATATCAACAAGGGTCCCCAATATCAACAACTCTGTCTTACCAGGACAGAGCTTAAGCTTACCATCCCTTATCCAACTGCTGGCAAGAATTCACCACCTCCCATTACCTCTATTAGAGGAATTCTATTTGAATAACATCTATTTGAGGAATTCAGTCTTTGTGAGTTCCACTATGAACTGACCTAATTCACACCACTCAAACCAAAGTTTAATGGAATGATGCTGTTAAAACAAATGGAAGATCTATCTGGTTATGTAATTTGTCTAGATCTTGAAATCATATTTCTTGGTAGTATTAAAGCTCATGTACAAATGTCAAAACAGCCAAAATTTGGGACTATGCTTTTAGCACAAAGATCTTGCTCCTAAATGGAAATGAGGAGAGATCACCCTTTTGATAACAGAAGGGTGCAATGCGCAATGATGCACAGATTAATTAAATTAACAGCATATGTGCCAAGCAGATAGGACCCACAAGCGAAGCATTTTTAAAAGTGTCCATTTGTCCCCTTAGAGTGTCTCTTTTAATGATAATTGGAGTAAAAGAAACAAACAAACCTGGGTTAGTTAAGAACTTGAGCCAAATCCAAACATATTTGTGGAAATTATCTGCTGTTAGCTATTAACGTGGGCGAATGATTTGTGTATGTTTACCCTCTGTACTTGCTATAAAGTGCTATGCATGACATTATTAATCTCCATCTAGGATTATTCTAAGTATGATTTGGGATTAGTTAAAATCAATTTCAAACTTTTTTAAAAAGGATACATCTGGGTCAGGGGTCTAATCCCAGGTAGGGTGATTCACTTATCAGTTCATATGACAGAGAGGTAGAAAGTTATACTATTATTTAGACTTATCAGTTGCTTGTTACCTAAAAGATCTCCAAATAACTTACATTTTAAAACACAAACATAAACCACACACACACACACACACACACACACACACTATAAACTATTAACATTCTCTTTCAGACATCTGCAATCACAGACAAATAAAAACAACATTGCCCCCACCCCCACAAAATGTGCTTTGCCGCACACTAAAATCAGAAAAAACTCAGCTAATCTGGGGGGGTAGGAACAAGTCTTTACCTGGCATCAAAAGATGCCAGCAAATGTCCCTGGCAGACCACAATAGAGAGAGTATTCCAAAAACGGGGAGACATAACTTGGAGAGGCTTATCATTTACAGCAGGAAAGAGGAAAATATTTGTTTCAAGGGGGTAATTTTGGGGGAGGGGAGATCCAGCAATAAGTGGGGACTTCTTTCTCTCTCTTCCTCCCCACCCAGTGGGCTGCCAGGAAGAGGGAAATTCTGTCTTGTGAGGGGTCTGAATCTTCTCCTTCTCCTTCTCCTTCTCCTTCTCCTTCTCCTTCTCCTTCTCCTTCTCCTTCTCCTTCTCTTTCTTTCTCCTTCTCCTTCCATCCAGTGGAGTAGTGTGAAGGTGCTGCAGAGGCAAAATTGTTAGGGCGTCCATAATTTCAACTCCCGGTGCTGCCTCAATACAGCTGCACGCTTCTGTCACTGGGATCCATTGAAAACAGGAACCAGGACTTCCAGCGTGAGCGCCATCGCTAGCGGTTGGGAGCTGTCTCGGCTCCGAGACAGCTCCGGTTTCCCTGGGGGTTAGGAGTCCCGCAACCGCGTTGCGGGCTCCGGTAAACCACGGGAAGGGAGTCCCGTGGTCCAAGTTCTCTAGCAGGTCCCGCAGTGCCGTCCCGTTCTCAGGCTTCCCTTGTAAAAGGGAGGCATGAGTGAACGGGCTCCGGCATGGGGCTGTAGAGACTGTCCCCAACCGGGGAAACGAAGCGGCGGCCAGCCACTGGTGATTGAGCGCTCCGTTCTTCTTTGATTTGGACTTTTAAAAGGAATCTGTAAATACAGATTTTAATTCGACCTAAAATACTTCAATTAGGCTTACAGGAGAGAGATTTAAAACGAGGAAGTCCGTCTCTCCCTGTTGCGGCAAGATCAAAGTAACACCGGATTAGGTTGTTGCTATTTAAGACTGGTTTGAAGTTCTAGGCTGATTCTGATTTTGGACTTAAGAAACCCTTGTGTGGGGTAAGACTGAGAATTTTGATTTATTTCTTCCGATGGGTGGTGATTTACAGAGAGAGAAAGTTAACCCTCTGATCTAGGGGGAAATGGCGGCTGGGAGCTGAGCAATGGACATGGAAAAGTACTGAAACATTGTTATTTCCTGCCTACTCCTGCTTGTTTGACTCCCACGGTCCTTCCAGACTCAACAATGACTCCAGTGCAGAGGACAATACTGTGGGAATTACAACTTTTGCAACAAAATGTCATTGACAAATTTACTCTGATTCAAAGTACTCTAAAGAACTGTACTGATGAGCTGCTCCAAGAAATAAAGGGAGAGAACTACATCCCAGAGAATTCATCTGAAGGAAAAGAGAATCAAGGACAGTATGAAGAGAAGTTTCTTGGGTGTGAGAGGCCGGGAACTGGCGACCGAAACAGTATAACGGGTTTCTGGAGTGGCAGTCCAGAAACTTTGGAACAACAACTCTGGGAATTTCAATTTGTTTTGGAGAGTGAAGAAAAGACGTTTGGGGACAAAACTTTGGATTACATGCATCAAGGAAAATGGGACATTTTGGATGAATAAAAGAACTGCACTACTTTGGGAGAAGAAGAATTTGGACTGGGTAAATGTTGGGGGGAAGCCGGGGGGAGGTTGTAATGGGAAGATGGAAGATGGAAGATGGCGAGGAGGGGGGTGGGATGAAGAGATTTATGAGATCAATTAGGATGGCTGACCATGGTACTCTGACCTCAGAGGGGGAAAAGGATCTTGAGAATGGAAGGAATATTATAGTTTTGGTTATAATGTGCTGAATTAAAATTTTTGATGTTGGAATCATAAGTAATAAGAGCAACAGTTATATTGAGTTAAGAGAAGATAGGGTATAAGAAGTTAAGATTTGAATTGTGATGTTTTATTTGACTACATTAAGTTGTATGTTTTAAGATATGTTGATTAAAATTATAAGAGTAAGATATGTTGTAAGAAATTAGATTTAACAATGTTACAAAGTTACTAAAGAAGAATAGAAATGAACGCATAAGCATAAGTCCTTAGAGGATTTTTTAAGAAATTGTGTTATGTGTGTAATTGGGTGTATTGTGTTGATTTGTGTGGGGTGTGGGTATTTGTAATTGGTTTAATTTGGAAAATCCAATAAATTCTTTTTTTAAACAATGAAAACAGGAACCAGGAAGTGAGCTCTCCAGACAACGGAATTACTCTTCTTTTATTATCTCTGCAGCTGCAATCTCCTGGGTGACGTGGATGCCCTTAGGCAAATGAATGTGCATGCATACTCAATCAGTTTCCCTCCTCTCCAACCAACCCCACCTCCGTGTGGCCCCAGGCACTGGCAACCCCCACTATGCCACTGCTTCAATCACTTTATTGCAGCTCTCTCCCTCATTTCCCCCCTCTGCCCAACTTCCCTTACTCGGAGTCCTCCTCCTGTGTGAAATTATGCTGAGGCCTGCATGTGATTTGTGGCTTTACCTCCCCTTCCCCGCTTTTGTGCTACTCTTGTTTTGTGAGATCTCGCCAGAAGCCACTGCTTCTCTTTTTAAAAAAATAAATAAATAATATTTATTAGGCTTTTTCCAATTATAACCAAATTACAGTCAAATTACAACACATGATTAAATTTTTCTAACCCCCCTTTCTCTCACCAAGAGGAGCATACCCAATAAACCCCCCTCTCACTGGGGTAAACACTTATACTTTGCCAATTTAATCACTTACAATGTACGTATCATCATAGCCTTGTGGACTTCCCCGGCTCCCACCCGTTGACTCCATACAAAAACCTAATTTACAGTTATTACCAATTAAACCCAATATTATTTCCTCTCTTTCTTACATTTACCAATATTTCTTACAAAATACTTTTCCAATTTATAAATCTAATTCATCATTTTTAACTATCCTCCACATTCACTGTATTTCTAAGCTTTCATTGTTATTCCCCAATCTATTATAACAACATATTTAAAATTGAATTTACCTTAAAGTCCTTCCCCCCTTTATCTCATCATTCATTTTAAGACCATACCATTATCCGTTAACATACCATACGTCAAACCATAATAGCAAAGAAGTTTCCACAAAGTTCATAAGTTTTTCAACCCACCCCCTCCCTTTCAAATACCATAATTCCACAGTCCTGGGAAACTGGTTTGTACTCCATTCTTATCTCATATGTCCTTGAGAGTTTTTCAACAACCAGAGTCTGTACCGCCTTCCTCCGGACACTCTTTTTTCCTACAGATTTCCCATTTTTTCTTCTTGTTGTTTTCTGCCTCTTAATTTTCCTACTTTTCCTCGACGGATTGAATCCACCTTTTTTTCCTCGGATTTTCTCCTCTTCATTATAATTGTCCTTGTAGCTCTCACAAAAGGCCTTAAATTCCTTTTCTTGCACAGCTAAGTCCGCAGCTAGTACTGTCCCCGTTAGCTGATTTAGCTGGTTGAATCCTTCTGTTAAATTGCACAAAAGTTCCAAGACTTTTATTTTGAAATCCTTAGACCATTTCCTTTTGGGCATCCTCAAAGTCCATAAAATCCATAAAATCAATAAAGTCCATAAGGTCAGTAAAGTCCATAAAGTCCAGCAAGCTTATGCAGTCCAAATAATATCTCAGAGAGAGAACAATTGTATCTTAAAAGCTTCAGAAATTTTCTATTTACAAAATCCATAAAATGCTTCAGAACTCAAAGTTACACTGCTTCCTCCTTCTTCAACGTTTAGGGAACCGACTTCCGTTTTTAGAGTTCCCAAAACTTCCAAATTAAATCATTTTTTTAAAAACAAATTTGGTACTTACAAGGTCCAATTAGCCGAATCCCAGAAGAATTTGGCGCTCTCCCCCGCCGGCTCCGCCGCTTCCCGCTGCGAAGCTAGCGATGAACCCACAGCCCCCACGCCTTCAAACCTCGCTCGTCACGGCTGCCCTTACTAGGGCAAACCGGAGAGCAAGGGAGGCGCCCTGGGGGGCCCGCCGGGTCCCACGGCACCAGGACTCTCCACCTGGTGATTTTGGGGGGTCGAGTAGCAGTCTCGACTCCCCCTCCCCTCGCAGCGACGGAGAAACCTCGGACGCGAGGTTTCTCCCGACCGGTGGGGATGGCGCCAAACCGGAAGTCCTGCTTCTCTACCAGTGGCAGAGGGGCTGGGGCTGGTGGGGCACCCATGGGAGCACAGCCTTTTGCTGTTCTTCCATCTGAAGCAGGTGCCTCAGCTGGCTTCACTGGGGGGGGGGTCAGCTCTACTATATTGTTCCTAAAGCAAAATAAAATTCTGTGCAGGCCATTGTCCTCTTCCCCATGTCTTCAAAGCTACTGGACTAATAACAAACTCTTGAGGTTCTCTGACCTCTAGGTGGCTCTGTATGCTGCAGAGCTTTCACCAACTGGATACCCTCATGATGTTTTTGACTACAATTCCCTCAGACCCCAGCCAACATAGTCCTAGTCCATAACATGTCTGGGGAAGGGAGCCAGTGTGGTGTAGTGGTTAAGAGTGGTAGACTCGTAATCTGGGGAACCGGGTTCGCGTCTCCACTCCTCCACATGCAGCTGCTGGGTGACCTTGGGCTAGTCACACTTCTTTGAAGTCTCTCAGCCCCACTCACCTCACAGAGTGTTTGTTGTGGGGGAGGAAGGGAAAGGAGAATGTTAGCCGCTTTGAGACTCCTTCGGGTAGTGAAAAGCGGGATATCAAATCCAAACTCTTCTTCTTCTTCTTCTTCCTTCTTCTTCTTCTTCTTCTTCTTCTTCTTCTTCTTCTTCTCTCACAGACCTCTAGATGGATATCTCCTGCTAATGGTGACTACCCACCATCACCAGCATTTTAATGTGCCTAATTTGCCAATGAGAAATTCTGTCTGTCTGCTAAAGATAGCTTGGATCAAATAATCAAAGAGATTTCTTTTCACATTCTCAGTGGCAGAGGAGTGATAAGGATGAGAAGGAACATTTTCTTTTTGAGGAATCTAATCGCTCCTGCAATAAAATACAAGCAGCCTTTGTAGCCATGCAGGGGAAGTCAATGTGAAACAATTTGTGACAAAAACATGCTTTCCAGTGCAAAACAACTGATAATGGAAACTCTTTGACCTGGATTCCATTTTTCTTCTTTTTGGAGTAACTAATATACTTCAGCAGGAAAGAACAGGTCTCAGGTTGGTCCAGAAAAAGGCAATATACAATTTGTGCATTAGGTGACATGGGTTTCTATTATATATATCTATATAGGAGAACATCAGGAGATATTTGATTTTTCTTCTCTATTACAAACTGCTTTTTAAAAATGATATTGAAAGAAAATAGCCTTTGCTAAAACAACTTATGCTCAATATGCAATAAACTTCAACGAATTCTCTTTCACAGAGGGTGGAAGGAACACTTAACAGCCTGAGTTCTCCCGTGCGCTTCTACTACTGAGGTAGAAATCCAGAAGAAATTGCTCAGGCACTACTGAAGTAATGACAGTGGCAGAAAGTTTCCTCCACATGTCAAATGTCAGTGTGGTGTATTGACTGGACTACATTTGGGATAGCCTAGGTTCCAGGAGTAGCTGCTGGGGAAGTGCATCACTGCAGACTTGGCCTCCCAGCAGTGGTGTCCATGCCACATACTAGGTTGGTTCAAGGAGAAGGAAAGGTTTGGTAGTGAGGTCAGATTAGTTTGCATTGGAAGGCATGCTTGATTGCATATGCCAGTGATCCCACCCTTATTGCAGATATTAATATTGTGCACCTTGAAGCAATTGGATGCATAAAAACTGACTCCTTTTGGAATAAAACATTTTCCAGATTCATAAGTACTGATTCAAAGTTTTACTAACCAGAACTTCTTCAAAACAGGTAAAATAAAATAATTCATCCAAATAATTCCAGAAGACATGGTTGTCCAAGAAGTAGGCCCATCTTCTTAGAAATAAAATAATTTATAATTGTAGAGGTTTGGAGCTTTCAGGGTTAACAAGCTCAACCAGGTCGCCCCGCACATCCAGTTTTCCTATCGCCGGAAGACTCTGTGTAATGTGATACTTGTTGTTTCTGTATCTTTTCCTTTTGCTTTTGGCCGGTACGAGGAGAAGGCGAAAATGTCTTGCGTCTCTCCAGGAATGTAATTTATGCCTTGTAAATAAAGCTTCTAGATTAGGAAAAGAAGCTGGACTTTGTCGTCTATAATTGCTGGCATGCACACACACCGTTGCGCAAGAAGATACTCTGCGGATGGCACAGGAGAAGCAAGTGAGAACGTACACAGGTACGCACAGCAGAAACGTGCTGGACTCCATTTGGGTGCTAAGTTGGTTTGAAGGCTTTCCAACAATCCAAAAGCCTTCAATAATCTGGCAAAAAGATTTCTTGCTCTGCATTAGCCTGCATTCCAGCCCAAAGCTGTTGAGCTCCTTGAAGGAGTCATTTTCACATCCTTTTCCCACAGTGCCTGGGAACAAAAAAACAGCCACCACCCTTCAATACAGTGAATTTGCAATTGAATACCTTCATCACATGATCTAAAGTTAAACACTCAGTATAAGAGCAGAGAACATAACAGTTAATTATCAACTAGTTAAAGCTCAGAGAGCTCTCAGTATGCTGCCATGGGAAATCCTCAGTTTTAGCAATACAGATACGTGCATTCTCCATTTCTGTGTCATTGAAACAATTATACTTAAGAACATGCCCCACCCCTGGTGCCATTGCCAGGAGGTCTGCTGCTTCTGCCAGGTAGATACTCACCCAGGAAGCTTTTTCTACAGCTTTGGTTAACCTAACCAGATTTACTGCATTTTTGTGTGGATAAAAAGTGGGGGAAAGAATTAAGTCCTTTGGCTTCAGCTACTGGGGTGGGAGGTATGATATAAGTGTAATGAATGCATAAATAAATGTACATCAGTTGCCAGCTGGCATCCACTTATCTTGAGAAACAAAGGGAAAGTGCGCCATTAGAGGTCATATCAAACTCTTGGAGAGTTACAGCACCTGCTGTGGCTGTAGAGGTCAATATGGGAGAGACATGTTTTGTTGCAGCTGGAGGAGATGAAGGTGTCAGCTTGTGCTGATGCAGGTGTACCATTTCATTTGTTCTTTCTGTGCTCCTCCCTGCAGTCATTCCTCCTCTGGTCATTGCTGTGGATATGCAACTTGACTGATGGTCTCCAGGTGTTGTGGTTGTCTTTAAGTGACATGGCAGGGTTAATGTCACCTTTGCAGGCATCTTTGTAACACAGAGTTGATCTGCCAACAGACCTGGTGCCTGAAGCCAGCTCCCCAAAGCGTTCCCCACATAAAATGGGGTGCGCATGTTGCCGCGAGGAGACCCATTGGATCACAGGGTCCTGGTAGTTGGTCCTTGCCTTCCCCATTGGGATACTTCCATTCTGCAGCCGCCCAATCCCAGCTGGGGAGGTGTTGCACAGGTAGAAGGAGGGATTATGCAGTACAATAGAGATTGAGTCCCTGGGAGCGTAGATGTTGGTGTTGTTTCTGTTTCCTTGTTTGTTTGTTTTTAGTTGTTTTGCTATTTTGTTTTGTTTAGCAGTGTAAATTTAAAGTTAGGGAATAGTATGGAGCTTTCCTTCATGGCTGGAGCAGCTGTTGTGCCTGCTTGCAATGTGGGCAGAGTGGAGGAATCAGCTCTGGAAGAACACCAGCAGCCCACCTGCGTGTTATCCAACGCTCCAGACTTGATTGCCTCTCCAGACTGTCCCTGTTCTCCTACCTGGACACTGTCGCTGTTTTCCCTACCTGGTGGTATACCTTTGAGGGCAGTATTGGGGGTGTTTTATATAAGGTTGTATGTAAATAGAGACTAACGGCAGAAGCAGAAAGTGAATTTAAAGGAACATACCACCTTGCAAAAAGGGGGGGTGTTTAGTGAATTGAACCTTTGGTGTAGAGCAGAATATTTATTGAGGCCCATTGAAATTAGTGTATCTGGCAGGGGTTTGCCCAAGTGGCCGGTTGGGAGAGATCTTAAGTTGAAATAGCTTTGGTGTGTGAGGGGGTTTGCCTGCCCTGTGGTCTTTGCAGCAGCCATTTGTTCCGGGGTGGAGGGTTTGTAAACAGAGCTTTCTCCTGCCCTGGTAATGAGTCTTCCCCGGACAGTCTGTTTTCGACGCCATAGGTCTGGCTGGGGCACATTGTGGGGCTAAAGGGTTCGCGCGTTGTCTCTTTTGGAGAGTTACAACTCTGTGGCTTAAGGTCAGGGAGAGACAGTTTTGTTGCAGGGAGGAGATGGGGTCAGCTTGTGCTGATGCAGGTTTATTTGTTCTTTCTGTGCTCCTCCCTGCACTTCCTCCTCTGGTCATTGCTGTGGAGCAACTTGACAGGTCTCCATGTTGTGGTTGTCTTTATGGGCAGGGTGACCTTTGGGCATCTTTGTAACACAGAGTTGATCTGAACAGACCTGGTGCTCACCAAGGGCTTGGGGGTTCCATCTTCCATTCTGGAGCACGACCAATGAGATGTTGCAACAGTGTAAACATGATAGTAATGTGGGCTTCAGCATATCTTTGATTGAGACTGTCCCACCCAAATACCCAGTAATATAAGGTTGTATCTAACTGAATTTTGCCCAGAGCAGACCCATTGAAATTAGTGTATCTGTTTGTTTTGTCCATAAATTTCAATGCCATTCTAAAACAACTCTCTTAAAGCAGAGGGATGGGGTCAATTTTAACTAAGCAAACAGGATGTATGGGTGAGGGGTGCTGAATCTCACCAAGGGCTTTTCGGTGACAACACTGCAGTTGTGGAATTCTTGTTTGTGACTGGTATGCCATTATATATCTCTGTATGCCAGGTCTTTTTTTTTTTAGACAGGTGCTGATACCGTTTTTTATTATTCCAATAGGTATTTTATTATTGCTTCTTACTGTCTTCATGCCATCTCCTCTGGTTTTAAAAATGCCCATTTTTGTTTCATTTTTAATTAATTAATATTTTATTTTATTGTGACTCTGTTTTTGTTAGCACCAATAATCTAAATACATAAATAATGTGTGCCAAGCTCCAGGAGTAGGAGTAGGACATACCTTTCCACTCTAAATCGTGCCTTGAGTCAATCATGGTTTTTTAAAAAATTCTGTCCAGTCTGAACTATGTTACAAAATATACAGTTCTGACTTCAAATATTCATTGCTTTCTATGCTAGGCTGTAAAGAACTTGGGGGAGGGGGGGGGAGAGAATCCCCAAAGCTATAAATAACTCAATCCCTCTCTGTATGACCAGTTGTAGATGGTGATGTATTGATTGAAAGGAAGGTTCATGCTGTAGAGCCTTTTAATGAAGGCTTAGCAACGACCATGATTTAAGACCATGAAAATGTTCTGTAGAGGTTGCTAAGAAACATTTAACAGGCACGTATCAAATCCTTAAGCCTAAGGATGAATTGTTCACTTGCTACCCATAAATTATGGTCAGCCAATGTTTAAGGAGACAGTGATAGAAGTGTATTATTGGTTCACAACAAACATCATCAGCGCTAAACTGCAGCAATAAATGCCATGTCCCTGGTGAACATCTTGGCTTAATAGAGACTCAGAGTTTTCAAAGAAAGCTCACCACATCCATCACAGGATGGAGTGAGGATTGTACCTCGGCAGCCTTTGCTACAGTATGGCTTCCTCCACACATTATCAAGGTGACACTCACATTTATGAGCATAGCTGAGTTTTAGGCTCATTTGTGGGTCACTGTATGCAGTGTGTGTGTGTGTGTGTGTGTGTGTGCACTTTAAAGCAAGTCACAGTTTTAGACTGTGTTCGCAGGCAAAGTTAAAATTGACATGGAAATCCGGTGAACCTGTGAATAAACTCATTGAACACAGTGGGATTTGCTTCTGAGCAAATGCACTTGGGGCCACAATGTAAATTTAGCAGTGTTTTTATTTGAGTCAAGAAGTGTAACATCATTCGCCACTAGAATAATGGCGAATAATTTCCTCACTCCATTAGAAATGAGCTCCTATATTATTATTATTTATTGAATTTATATACCACCCTATACCCGGGGGTCTCAGGGCGGTTCACAGATTGAACCTAGGACCTTAACAGTCATCAACAGGTTTTCCACACCCATCAGCCAATCACCCATTCCCACCACCCTTCTGAGTAATACCCCTCCTCACTCTCTCACTATATATAAGGGTCTGGTGACTTCTGTTTCAGTGTATCTGAAGAAGTGTGCATGCACACGAAAGCTCATACCAAGAACAAACTTAGTTGGTCTCTAAGGTGCTACTGGAGGGATTTTTTTAAATTTTGTTTTCACTTAGTACAGTCTACACTGACCAAGGAGTCATTCCCAGCCTTACCTGGAGATGCCAAGGATGGAACCTGGGACCTTTTTGCAAAGCAGATGCTCTAACACAGAGCTATGGTCCTCCCCCATATTATCTGTCCCATGCCCACTGAGCATGCTGAGTCCTCACTGGATGGTTTTCGCCCCTCACCTTGTTTCCCCCTACTTCTGCCAGCATTGGGGTTCTATATGAGATCCTATCATAATCTCTAACCAGAATATATTGCATTGCAACTAGAAAAATCAAAGAGTATCCTTTCAAAGAGGAGTGGGTATGGTTCAGCTGGTGACAACTGGCTTTAAGTTGCACAAACATCTGTTGAGGATGCTTCCAGTTACAGTGTCTTATTTATTTATTTCCCACCTTTCCTCCAAGGGGCTGAAGGTGGCATACACAGTTCTTTCCATTGCCATTTTATCCTCAAACAAACCTTGTTAGGTAGGTAAGGCTGAGGGAGAGTGACTGGCTCAAGGCCATCCCATGTGCTTTATGGCTGAGTGAATATTTGAAACTTGTTCTCCCAGATCCTAATGCAGTGCTATAACCACTACTCGAACTAGGACAGGATGTTTATTATGATGGGATTTGGGGCCCAATTGGCGTGTCCTAAGCTATTCAAGGGATGCGGGTGGTGCTGTGAGTTAAACCACAGAGCCTAGGGCTTGCTGATCAGAAGGTCAGCGGTTCGAATCCCCACAACGGGGTGAGCTCCCATTGCTCGGTCCCTGCTCCTGCCAACCTAGCAGTTCGAAAACATGAAGTGCAAGTAGATAAATAGGTACCGCTCTGCGGGAAGGTAAACAGTGTTTCTGTGTGCTGCTCTGGTTCGCCAGAAGCGGCTTAGTCATGCTGGCCACATGACCCGGAAGTTGTACGCCGGCTCCCTCAGCCAATAAAGCATGATGAGCGCTGCAACCCCAGAGTCATCCGTGAATGGACCTAGTGGTCAGGGGTCCCTTTACCTTTACCTTTAAGCTATTCAAGGACTTAATTAGCAGAGCTAACAAAACTTACCTGTTAATAGTTGTCTAGCTGGAGTGATGAAATATTTGTAAGACTTTCAAGGATAAGTTACAATATTCTGAATATGAGTTGTGAAATTTCCTGGGTTCTGTATGTATCATTGCTGTCAACTTTCCCCTTTTTAAAAGGGAAATTCCCTTATTCCGAATAGGATTCCTCGCAAGAAAAGGGGAAAAGTTGACAGCTATGGTATGTATGTTTGGGCAGATAAAGACATTTAACGAATATCTGGATAGCACTAGAGTTAGTACTGAAGAACCCACAAATGAAATGATATAGTAATTTAAAACAGACAACTCTCTTGATGCCTTCAGTAGAGCCAGACATATTGGTGTAGCAAGTGCTGAACTGATTAATAGAAAACTCCTTACAATATGGAGTTGGCTGCAATTCATTTTGCAAGGAGGACGAGTAATTGCTGTGAAACAATGAAAAGTTGGTCCATTTAGAAATCTTACTTGAGATTGCTTTGTAAGAAACAACATGAAATGAGCAAAGTCTATTGTTCAAAAATCCCTTTTCTGCTGACCCTGGAAAAATGATTAAAGGAAAACTTCTGCAGTTGTTAAGACCTAATTTTGTCTAAAATGAAATATAGAACCAGGACAGTTCTTCAGTATGTGTTCCTAGAAAAACTGTTGGATCCAAAACCCAAATGAATTTAGAGGGTCCTCTGATTTTAATCAGTCAAATTCAAAAGCGAGTAGCAGTTTCGCTGATCTTGGGTTTCAACATGAACTGTCATTGAAATACTGCTGCACCTGCATTAATAGAAAATTGATGGCACAGGTATGTTTAAGGTGGAGATGGGCAAGCTCTTCCCCTAAAGCCAGCCAACCACCAAGCCCCTTACCACTCATGAGCTGAGGAATGGCAGCTGTAGTGGTGGCTGTCCTATAAGTACAAAAGGGGCAAGGAAGATCAAACCTCTTACCCCTCTGGTACACTCAATCACAAGCACATGAAGGAAAACTGGAAAATGTATATTGGAAAATTTGTCCTTGGAAAATGCATATTTTCCCTCAAAAGCCACCAGGAAATTAGTGAATTTCCCCCAAGACCTACTAGGGCTTTTTCTCCTGGAACTCAGTAGCAGTGCTACCGGTATTTTTCTAGAAACAAGAGGTACCAGAACTCACCAGGAACGCCTCCCTTGTTTTCTTTTAATGGCAGTGGCACCCACCTGAGAGGTGCTGAAAGTGAGTTCCAGTGAGTTCTGGCTGAAAAAAAGCCATCTGCTGCCCATTGAGGTCAGCTTTCTTTCAGGGGAATAAATGAGACATGGGCATGCTTCAAGGACTGTGTCCAATATAGGAGAGGCTGACCAATTGGATATTTTAGGAGGTATTTACTGAGATTTTGCTCAGGCACCATAAAATGTACTAGTGGGCACACTGACACCCAAAGCCCCCCACATTGGCACACCCTGTGCTAAAGGAGCAAAATGTTGGCTCCTCAACGTGCAAAAGAGTGGCTCTTTTATATGAGTACTTGATGGCTGTCTGCATATAATTGCTACATAACTCAGGATGCCATAAGGTGAACACAAAGGTAACGTTAATAAAAGCATCCAGGTGATAACAGGATGTCTAATGACTTGCAGGAATCTGAAGGGAATGGAGTGGGAAGGAACATTTTCAACACAGGAGGAATTGTAGCCAATATTTTCCAGAAACCAACAGTAGGTAAATGCTTTATTAGAGTCTCCTTCTGCCATTTCCCTAGAAACAACAGCAACTAAACCACAAAAAAAGTAAATGAACAAGGAGCCTTTTCTGCAGAAGATCTGTGCAAAAAAATAACTGCAGGCCAAGTCAGTGTTGGATAGACTTGATTAGGATTTTTTTTTTAATGCCCCCTCCCTCAGCACAGTGACCACAGTGAACTGACCCCTCCCTCAACACAGTGACCAGGTAACATCAACTGTTCCTTGCAAAGAAGCTAGGAAATAAAAGGGACAAGGACACCATTCTATGAACCTGCTCCTAGTAAGACTGAAAATTACTAGGAACAACATCAACAACAACAACAATGGATTAATCTGCCATTGTGCTTTTAACAGCAGGACAACAAAATTTACTTTAACCTGTGTGATCTTCACATGCTGTCAATAGCTTTCATTTTTAAAAGTCCCATTGATTTCAATTTAAAAACTTAATATTTTTATTAATGCACTTCTGGTAAAAAATTGTAGGGATTTGCATTGTCTAGTGGTGGCTGGATTGTGCCCTATTATTTTATTTTTATGTTCCTCAAACTTACAGTGTGAACCATGAGCTATCCATCCAAAGTTGTAACATCTCAATTCCTCCTCTTTTTAAATTTTCCTGTCTGGGCTAAGTGGACCTTGAATAACACTCACATCTGTTGAGCAGTTAAGGACTGGATGCATGTTTAAGTGAGCTCATTGATTAATGAAAATGACGGAGCCATTATAAGAGGATAAACAGCTTTGAAAGCAGTCACTATAATGGAGATTAAGATTTGGTAGGTAATGACCCAGCAAGTCAACACAATTTAGCTCGTGGAGACCTTTAAATGGATTACACAAAGGTTTACCTGTTCTTGATGTATTACAAATGACAGTGGGTAACTCTTCAAATGACAGACTACTTTAAAGTGTGTTTGGTTTCTGTGTGCATTTTAAGCTAAATTGTACAACCTGTGTATGGGGGAGTGGACAGCCTCAAAACTGGAGTAGGGTAATCATCAGGAAGGCCAACTTGGCCTTGCGACTGTGGGTGCCTGGGGTTGTGGGTGCCATGCAACATGCATGGCCCTGACACTGAAATTTGTGGGTGCCTGAACTCTTCGTGGGGAATTTTGTGGCTGCTCAGGCACCCAGGGCCCCAGGCAGTTGGCACCTATGGTAATAACCAAACATATTATTAATACATGCTGACAAAGATTGGCAACTCCCCCCAACAACAAGATAAGAACAACAATACTGGTAGCAACAAGTAGCAGAGAAATACGAGATTTGGCTGATAAAAAAAGGTTTAGACAAATTCATTGAGGATATGGCTATCAATGTCTAATTGAAGCCCCCCCTTTTTTCCCTTAACTCTTTATAGAGATGCTTGGGCTCACTTCTACATTGAATGAACACACATACAGAGGGAGGTGGTATCATGATGGCAGGCACTACTTCTGCACAAGATAAAGAGTTTTCCTTTCCAGGGTTACAGGTTGACCAGCAATGGTTCTATGCACCAAAGAATACACACCTGGCAGAGGCAAAGGCTGCCACCACTACATATTCATGTTCTGTAGAAAAGTGGGAACACCTGAAGAGGGCTTTATTTCTAAAGGGATCCTCTTTTGACCCAAGACTTTTCTTCACAGACAAAAAGACTGTCTTTTGATTTAGGAGGGAATTACAGGGTGCTTGGGGGGGGGATAGAGCTAGCTATAAGTGGCAGGTGTTGCAAGCAATGTTGTCAACTAACCAGTATTGTACTGATCTATTAATAAGGTTCTCTCACATAGTCAGTACTGGGAACTGAAATAGTTCTGGGCTGAACAATCCCTTCTCCCTTTCCTGTCAATTAATGAGAAAAATGTTGGTTTTGGAAATTTTCAAAGGAGAGAGAAAATCAGTGAAATTCTCAGATGTGAGGTATAGAGCTTTCACTTTTGAGATAACTGAAGGGTGTTTGTAACTGTCCAAAGTGCTGAAAAAATATACTGGAAAGAAAAATTTCATACACACCACCCTCAGCCACCTCATGATAGGGATAATCAGATCTGTCCATTTCGTTTTTTTTCTAAGTTTTGCATTTTTTCAGGCTTAAAGTCCGTACTCCACATTTCCACATCAGTTTCTTTTTTTCAGGCTTAAAGTCCGTACTCCACATTTCCACATCAGTTTCTGGACATTTTTTTGTTAAAGTGCTCATGAAAATTTATCAATGTATTTCTCTGAATATACACATGTTTGTGTGCAATTTCCCCCTAATATGCACATTTTTACAAAGTAATGTGTTTTATAATGCATTATAACACAGTTCTGTGTGTTCTTTTCACCAATGTATGCATTTTAACAAATATTTTAGCCTTGATTATTTGTACACATTACTTGGCTAGTGAAGTGTGTTAGTATTTGTAATGTAATTTCATTGGAAATGTATTTCACAAAAATAAGTGGTATTGGGGGAAGGAGGTGGCAGTGGCAAATGGTAGCTGGCAGTTAGGAATTGACAGTTGATTGGTTATTCTGATAGTTCTATATTGACTGTGAAGGTGACGCTGTGATGCAGACGCTGTCAGGAGGAGTTTGAAAATAATATTTTTTGTTCAACTGTTACCAACCTGAGAAGTAAAAAGATTTATCTTCAACTATTTGTGTAAGACATATTTTTTATCACAAATAGTTTAAAAAAGTACACTGTGAAATTTGGAGAAGTGCACATTTCAAAGTGTGACTATATTTCAGTCCATGTATGGTTTTGGAAAGTGTGAATTAGGTGAGGTCACTTTTAAATAAAAATTGATTCCAGTTTCTCTTCCATCCCTACCTTCAAGTACTAAAGTAAGCTCAAGCTCCACACCCACTTAAATTCTAAAGAAATCCTAGTGTCCTGAGAATGAGGCACAAAAACTGAAGCTTTTTTCTTGGGGGGTGAAAACCTCTGAGAAACTGGTGGACAGATTTTGGCACAGATCTGAAAAGCCAGTGAAACCTAAACCATCCCTGACTCTACCCATAAACAGCTATGTTCACATCACATTTGGATCTCTCTCTCTCTCCCCCTCCCACACACATGGGGGGGGGGGGTTGAGCGCTTACCAAATTTAACTCTGGTTCTATCCCAGTCTGCCAAACTCCTTTAAAATCAGGTTTACTCGGTTCTCTCTCACTGACTATGCTCTTTCTGTTCTGTCTCTCTTGAAAGAGTCATAGCTATTTGATAAGTGAACATTATAGTAATGTTTTGACAGGTCAGCATGTTCTCATACTATAGATTTTTAAACACTGAATTAATTAATTGATCTGCCTATAATACCATGTTTCCTTCTAGTAATTAAGCAGAACTTTAATTTCAGTTAATAACATAATCATTGATTTCCCCCCCACCTGCCATATTAGGATTAATTTAATCTTTCCATGCTCATTGATTTACAAATTTATCAAGGTTTGTTCAATTGTAACTTTTATGGTTCAAATACCCCCCACCCCTGAAATGATTCTCAAATTAAGTGCTACTATATTTCTGAGTCATTCTTACACAGTCTGTATAAGAAAAGGAAAGAAGTTGTGTTGGGTATCCAAAGCAATGATATGAAATTAAAATTTAAAGGGAAAGCATAAGCTTAGGATGCAGCATGTCTCTGGCTCAGCTAGCTGATTCCCAGGCTTACCTGGTGTTAAGTCCCCAACTCCAGCTCAGCTCCAAGCTCAATGGGGGACCTCTGAAGATGATCTGCCATTGGAGGCAGATGGATCCAATTGATTTCCAGACAGCCCTCAGGGATTTCCTGGTGGATATGACAGGAGTACCTGTTGAAGCCTTGGCCAACTTATGGAATATCTTGATGGCTTGGGCCATTGACACAATGCTCTTGAACACCCTCTCTCAATTCATGGGAGGAAACAAGCTGGGAGATGTCTGAACATGACTGGAGGAAGACTCTAATGAATGAAATTGAAAACTGATGATGGCTCATCATCAAGCCTACCTAGTGGCAGTGGAGGCAGTGAAGAAGGCACACTTTGCTGTGCACATTGCATCCTTATTGCACCATCCAACAGAACTTTTCCAGGTAGTGTGGGTCCTGGCCCAAAGGAGTTGGCAAAACTGATGGCTGCCCACTGTCATTCATTCGTGAAACATTTTAAGGATAAAATTGCTTGGTCTTACTCCACTGTTACAGCAGATGGCTTTCACTGAGTGTCCACAGTAGTCTCTAATCCTGATGTGTTGGAAGGTATTTGGGTTGGTGAGGGTGACTTCTTGTGATCTGGACTCTTGCCTGTCTTGGCTGATAAAAATAGCAGGAAAGGGACAGCTGCCTGGGCCAGGAAGGAGATTAATGTCTCATTGCAGGAGTGGGTGGTTCCTGCCTGCTTGAAGGAGGCACTGGTAAGACCACTCCTTAAGAAGTTCTCCCTGGATTTGGAAAATCTGAGTAATAATCAGCCAGTTGCCAATCTCCCCTTCTTGGGAAAGGTTATTGATCAGGTGGTCACAGACCTGATCCAGGCACTCTTGGAGGAAACTGACATTCTAGATCCATTTCAATCAGGGTTTAGGCGCAGTTTTGGCAGAGAAACTGCTTTTGTTGCCCTGTATGATGACAGGAGAGAGATAAGGGAAGTGTCTCTCTGTTAATTCTCCTTGACCTCTCCGTGGCCTTTGATACCATCGACTATGGCATCCTTTCTGAAGCAACTGTCTAAGCTGGAGGTGGGTGACATCACTTTGCAGTGGTTCTGGTCCTACTTGGATGATTGTTTCCAGAGGGTGATGCTTGAGTGCTGCTTGGGGAGTGAAACTTTACACCAGCTTAACTTACATGAACTTGCTTTATGCCAGTTACTTTTGGATAGGATTGCTTCCTTGAGTTGCATTCCTAACAAAGTCCTATCAAATTCCATGAGACTTACTCCCAGGAATGCGGAGTAAGGATTTCTGTCTCACAAATTTACATGGAGTTTCATGTGATGTGAACAATCATACCTGCATGGGACATTTTCAAAGTCATCGGGTTTTTTTATTGCTGAACTATTGCATTGTTTTTCTCTCCCCATTTCCCAAGCAATAGGGAGTTATAGGAGCTGCCTTTGATACATCCTGTTTCTTTTCAAGAAGACAGCTCTGGAGACTTCCTTCAGATGCCTGTTTGTTTAGAAATAAACTGAACATGGGGGATCAGGCAAACAGCTAAGCAGGCAATAAAGGTAAAGGTAAAAGGACCATTAGGTCCAGTCGTGTCCGACTCTGGGGTTGTGGCGCTCATCTCACTTTATTGGCCGAGGGAGCCGGCGTACAGCTTCCGGGTCATGTGGCCAGCATGATAAGCCACTTCTGGCGAACCAGAGCAGCGGCAAACACTGTTTACCTTCCCGCCAGAGTGGTACCTATTTATCTACTTGCACTTTGATGTGCTTTTGAACTGCTAGGTGGGCAGGAGCTGGGACCGAACAAGCTCAACCCTCGTTGGTTCGAACCGCTGACCTTCTGATCAGCAAGCCCTAGGCTCTGTGGTTTAACCCACAGAGCCACCCGCAGACAATACCAGTCCCTAAAGTGATATCAGTTCCCCAAAGGCAAGCAGTGTGCATTAATACTCCCACCACCCAAGCATGGTTGTTGTTTTTATCCAGCCAGTCAGATGAACAAGTCAGGCTTCTTTGTTGATGCACTCAGATTTTCTTTCTGCTTCCACTTAAAGTGATGAGATATCTCCAAAAGCTAGTAACCACCAACCATCCAATACCATTAAGGTTCATTTAAATATAATTTCAAGCTTTTGATTCCCGTTGAAGAAGGTTGTCCTAATTTGTTGGTCATATTGATAGTACAGTTTGTCTTCAGTGTGTTGTAAGTGGTATCAGGGTCCCTCCATGTCCTAATTTGTTGGTCATATTGATAGTACAGTTTGTCTTCAGTGTGTTGTAAGTGGTATCAGGGTCCCTCCAGACCCTCCAGATTGGGGGTTTTCTAACAAACAGCATTATTTTAACAAAAACACAAAAGCGCTGCCTTCCAGAAATTCCCTTGCAGACATCAATTTCACCTTTGACTTGAAAACAGATGAAACTAATATGCTAAAGGGGGGGGGGACTGAAGTTTCTGAAGAGTGTCAGAACATGGACCACCTAATCTTAAAAGACTGGGGATCAGCACAATGTAAAAAATAATATTTATAACTGTAAAATTAATGGCCACTGAGCATTGGTAGGATATATGCCTGGGCTGCTCTTCTGCCTCCTATATCCTCACAATCTCAATGCATGCAAAGGTTGGGTTAAATTCCTGTACCAAAAATTGTTCTTCCTTGTGAACATTAACAGAGCCCCACTGGATCAAGGCACATCATTGTCCAGCACCCTCTTGCATACCCTCCAACATTTCTCTGATGAAAATAGGGACATCCTATTCCATAAGAATAATAATTTTATTATTTATAACCTGCCCATCTGGACAGGGTTACCCCAGCAACTCTGGGTGGCTTCCAGCATATATAAAAACATAATAAAATGTGTTTTGTTTTGTGTGGTTTTTTTTTTAATCTTCTCTATACAGGGCTGCCTTCAGATGTCTTCTAAAGGTTGTATAGTTACTTATCTCCTTGGCTTTGGGGTTGCATAACTCCATATTCATATAACACCAGTCCTGAAAGACCTTCATTGGTTCACAGTACGTTTCCGAGCACAATTCAAAGTTCTGGTGCTAACCTTTAAAGCCCTAAATGGCCTCAGCCCAGTAGACCTGAAGGAGCATCTGCACCCCCATCGTTCAGCCCGGACGCTGAGGTCCAGCCCCGAGGGCCTTTTGGCGGTTCCCTCACTGCGAGAAGTGAGATTACAGGGAAGCAGGCAGAGGGCCTTCTCGGTAGTGGCGCCCGCCCTGTGGAAATGCCCTCCCATCAGATGTCAAGGAAATAAACAACTATCTGAGTTTCAGAAAACATCTGAAGGCTGCCGTATTCAGGGAAGTTTTTAATGTTTGATGCTTTATCGTGTTTTTAAATTCTGTTGGGAGCCACCCAGTGGCTGGGGAGGCAGCCAGATGGGTGGGTATAAGTAATAAATTATTATTATTATTATATTATTATTATTATTATTATTACTTTCTCTGATGAAATGGGGACCTAAGGAAAAGTGGGACATTCCAGGATCAAATCAGAAACCGGAATGGTTTCTATACATCCGGGACTATCCCTGGAAAATATGGACACTTGGAGAATCTGTTCTTCTTACAGTAGCCAACTAGATGCTCATGGGAAACCAGCAAGTAGGACCTTGAGTAGGACTCTCCTCACCTGAGCTTACCAGCACCTAGCATCCATCTGGCAGGAGAGATCTTCTTTGTTGCTTTAGCTTTCCGTGACACATAGAAAGTTTAGATAGACAACATCCCTATAAGCATAATTGCAACTGACTCACCTGTCTTCTCGGTTTGGCAAGAGGTCTCCAGGCACCCAAATAAGCAACAATGGATTATTTCTGCTGTTACAAGAGGCTAAGCTGAGAACACAACCTTATCCACCAGGAACATATATTTATAAGTGTAAGATTCTACAGAACTGCAGCCAACTGCTGACATATGCTGTTTGAAGCACATTCGGCTAAGCTTTGCCCTTACAAAAGCCCTGCTGAAACAAAGCGGGGAAGGAGGCGGTTGCATTGGCTGATTGCACCCTTTGTAACTCTTGAGTGTTTTTTAAACAGCTCCATTAGAATTAGCAGCCGACAAGTACAAAAGTGGATGCAAGGTTTTTGTCCAAGTGCATTTTAACAATTACAGACAAACGATTAAGCTGCTTTGAGGGAACTAATCCTACACTTTGAGCCCTGTGATTCTAGCAAGCTTTTGTCCGATGACCACTTAAGCTATACTTCCCTTATCGTTAATGCAAGTGAGCTGCTGTAGCCAGAAAGAATCGATCTGTGGCATCGAAAGGAATACTTTTAATTGAAACAGCAGACATTTAAGATACTGACAAATAGGAAGGAAAGCTGGAGGGGGCAGGGAGAGAGATAAAAAGAGGGAGAGGTGCCTTCTTAACAGAATATTTGTTAGGGTTGGGTAGTGGGCAAAACATTTCTCGCGAAAAATGCTCAGATCAAAATGGAGGCCTGTGCATTCACACAAACCCACCAAACAAAACTTTCAGTTAGGTTCCCCAGTTTCCCGGAAGGTTAAGGGGTGAGGACAAATGCCTATAAAACTCCAGGTAACTTCATGTCTTGGCAAGATGCATCCCCTGAAACACTATACAGTGGATGAAAAAGGGGAGCTCTGTTATTCACCCCGTTGCCTGGTCAGGATTGGCCTTCCTCCCTTTTCCCCATCCATCCTTACTCTAGAGCAGGGGTCAGCAAACTTTTTCAGCAGGGGGCTGGTCCACTATCCCTCAGACCTTGTGGGGGGCTGGACTATATTTTGGGGGGGAAAAAAATGAACAAATTCCTATGCCACACAAATAACCCAGAGATGCATTTTAAATAAAAGGACACATTTTACTCATGTAAAAACATGCTGATTCCCGGACCATCCATGGGCCACATTTAGAAGGCGACTGGGCTGCATCTGGCCCCCGGGCCTTAGTTTGGGGACCCCTGCTCTAGAGCTCTAAATGGGCAGTTTGAAACTTAGTTTTCACTGGGATGTCAAGATTCACCAACCAGAGACAGATGGAAAATGGCATCAGAGGAGATATTCTGTATATTTATAATGATGAATCAGGGTGCCATACCCTCCAACATTTTTCCAATCAAAATGAGAATGTCCTAAGGAAGAGGAGGACATTCCAGTATCAATTCAGAAGCCAAGAAGGCTTCTGTAAATCTGGGACTGTCCCTGGAAAATAGGGACACTTGGAGGGGCTAGAATGCCTCTGAACACATGCTCAGCCCAGAAATTTGTTTTCAGGACCAACAGCCTACTTTGGGAGGTAGTGGTTAGCTGTTTTGTGACATTTGTTCAACAATTACAGTTGCAGATCTACTGTAAATCATCCCAAGAGTCACCAGGAGAACCCAATCAAACTTTTCCCCTACCCTTCTTCAAGAGTGGAAGGAAGGAGGTGGATGGAGGAAGGCTCATAGACAGGTAACTAGCGATACATGATTTGGTGAAGAAAGAGCTTCTCCATACAGGCTATGGTGTGGTTGGACATGAAACCATCAACTTCCTGAAGCTAAGCATCAACATCACCATCACCATCATCATCCTCCTCATCATCATCATCAGCAGCAGCATCACTTCATTTGTATGCTACCTTTCCATTAACAGCATGCTCAATATGTCTTAAAGGTAAAGGTAAAGGTACCCCTGACCTTTAGGTCCAGTCGCGGACGACTCTGGGGTTGCGGCGCTCATCTCGCTTTACTGGAAGGGCATTTGTCCACAGACAGCTTTCGGGTCATGTGGCCAGCATGACTAAGCCACTTCTGGCGAACCAGAGCAGCGCACAGAAACGCCATTTACCTTCCCACCGGAGCAGTACCTATTTATCTACTTGCACTTTGACATGCTTTCAAACTGCTAGGTTGGCAGGAGCTGGACCGAGCAATGGGAGCTCACCCCGTCGCGGGGATTCGAACCGCCAACCTTCTGATCGGCAAGCCCTAGGCTCAGTGGTTTAGACCACAGCGCCACCTGCATCCTTCAAAGTGTCTTACAACATGAAAATATCTACACTTTTGATCAAGGCAAGTTGACGTAGAAGAGAAAGTGATGAGCTTGAAGTAGTGGGTGCTTAGCTCCCTGCTCAACCATGAAGCTCCCTGGATGGATCTTGGAATAATTTCATCTATGTATTTTGTTTGCTGCTTTAAGCTTCTTCAAGGAATGGGATATAGAGATGCTCTTCTTCTTTTAATTAAGAAAATTTAAATTGCCCCTGGAAGTGTTGATCCAATTCTACAGAGGCATCATTGAAACTGTTCTCTGTAATTCTATAACAGCTTGGTACGGTACAGCCTCCAAGAGAGACAAGAAAAGGCTCCAACGAGCTGTAAGAATTGCAGAAAGGGTAATTGGTGTTAGCTTGCCTTCAATAGAGACAATTTATGCTACCCGAGTTAGGAAGAGAGCAGAGAGAATTGTAGCAGATCCTTTACATCCCGGTCATCATCTGCTTGATTTACTTCCATCTGGACGTCGCTACAGGACTTCATATACAAAATCGGCCAGGCACAAGAATAGTTTTTTCCCTTGTGCCATTAAATTGTTAAATTCGTAGTTGTATAGCTGAAGGGGAGGTAAATTATGGGTGGGGTTTCTTTGCTTCTTTGTATTGTGAGAGGAACAGTGTCTGTATGTTTACATTGCAATGTAGCCGAAACAAATTCCAAGTATGTTGGAAAATGTACTTGGCCAATAATAAATTATTCCTATTCCTATTCCTATTCTCTAGAAAACAGGTATTAACTGTATGGGAAAAATAATGGTTGTTGTTGTTGTTGTTGTTGTTGTTGTTGTTGTTAGACTTTTTATCTCACTCTTCAGCCCAAAAACAAAAAAGGTTGTTCAGAGGTAAGACAGTCCCTGCCCTCAATTTAAGATAATGTTACAATTAACCTGAGATAACTAGTGGAAATAGGTATTCACGAAAAAGCCCCAAAGTTTAATTCTCCGGTTGCTTTTCATTTGGAGAGGATTACTAAGTTTGTTTGCTCTATGAAGACGGAATAACATTTGCAATTAATTGGGTGTATAGGATGGAAATAATGCTTGAAAATGCAGTTTTGTTATTGATGGGTATATATCAAGGTGCATAATTTGATTTAAAATAATTATCATTTAAAAAACAACAACCACATGATAGAGTTGGGGAATGCTTGTGTTTCAAGAAACTCCCAATCACACCTTCCCTGAGCAAAGAATATAGGAGCATTAATGAAAGAACAAACATAAATAAGGGTAGATTATAGAGGTTTTGAAGCAAGAAATTGATTCAGAATCAGGGGAAAGTTCTTTTAATGCATGTTTTGCTGATTTATTATTGCTGTACTCCAGGAGCTTACGAAAAATGCATTTCCATCCATCATCCTCTTTCAAAAGGTTGATGGAAATCAGCCTCTCTGCCAAAGAAAAGAAATACTTGGTAACAGCAGACTCCCCAGACAAAACAATGGGGTGTAAATCTAGTAAGTCAGATCACATGGTTTAAGTCCATTGGGGCTGGCTTTACATCATGGCAATCAATCGCAATTGCTCTCCGTTGGTGTTCAATGGTCATGTAACATTTCCCGTTGTAGAGACTCATGATACAGTTAGCATTTATGCTCCAGCCAGCCTCACGTTCCTAGCAGGACTGCATGGTCTGTGGGGGGTAAACTGAGAGCAAGGACGGAGGAAAATAGTCAGTGTTGTCTATAAAAATAAACCTTAGCACCTTCCAAACAGTAACCAAGCATGCTTGGGAATATTGATTTGCATAATTGAAATATTTTCCATGTTTTATCCTTAATATCATTTTTTTAAAGCCAGAGCAAGAACTACTTTTGAAACAAACATGCCCCCTTTAGTGAAAAATCATCATCATCATCATCTTCTTCTTCTTCTTCTTCTTCTTCTTCTTCTTCTTCTTCTTCTTCTTCTGCCTTTTTGGTGCATCAATTTCAGCACCTTTCCCACACAGCACTCAGTTTTTACTCTCTACCAACATCACAAGAGGATGTGTAAAGGTATAATACTTCCTTATATTAGTGAGTAAGGTACACAGTGAGTAAGGTAATATGCCATTAGGGATGTTGGAGAATTCAGACAAAAAAAGGAAACAGGAGTGGCAGTTGATGATGCTCATTTATTCATTCAATGTTTGGAATAGAAATTAACCCAGCAGATGCAGCTGGTATTCATTGTTGTTTTCAGTCTGCAAATGATATATAATTGATTACATTTCCTGGTCCATTTGCATTATGTTTCCTATGCATTGAAATTAATGGAGTGGAATAAAGTGATGACAACATAACTCACGCTAGTTATGCAATTTTGCCACAGGAGACCACAAAATAAATAACAACTAAAGCATCCAAGACAGATGTCCATCAAACCTCTGCTTGAAAACCTCCAATGATGGAGAGTCCACAAACTCCTGAGGGTGTCCGTTCCACTATCGAACAGCTCTCACTGTCAGAAAGTGTTTCCTGATGTTTAGTGGGAATCTCCTTTCTTGTAACTTGAAGCCATTGGTTTGAGTCCTACCCTCCAGAGCAGGAGAAAACTAGCTTGCTCCATCTTCCATGTGACAGCACTTAAGATATTTAAGATGGCTACCATATCTCCTCTCATATTTAAGATGGCTACCATATCTCCTCTTCTCCAGGCAAAACATACTCAGCTCCTTCAACCATTCCTCATAGGGCCTGGCAGACCTCACACTTTTTGCTTGCTGAGTTGGAGCAGCAAAAGGAGCTCATGGCATCCCAGCATCTAAAGTATTGGAGAGTGGTCAAATTACTTTGGCACCTGAGACAGAAAACTCCAATCAGTCAATTTATTTATTGCATTAGCCATATGGCCATAGCACATAGTAAAAGACCAGGCAGTAGCCTGACACGATTATGCAAAGAATACAACAGATACAGTTAAAACAATTGGAAGTAAAATCGTACTGGATAAAACAAATAAAATAAAAAGCACTAGCGGGCGTGACGACAGTGTCCATGTTAGGAATATACATAAGACTAAGGCTAAGGGAAGTTAGCCAAAAAGGTGGTCCTGAGTTTCAGGGCCTGTAATATGTAGATGGCCACTCCACGTGAAACCAAGGGGTTGGCATCTGCCAGTAGATATTTCATGCGGTCATCGTCCCTGGCAATAGTCGGCGGGATTAGAGGGAGAAGCCTAGATCTTATTGAGGCATATAGTGGGCAGTAGAGGAAGAAGTGAATAAAGTCCTCTATCTTTCCATTGTTGCATGGGCAGAGTCGAAGATCCAGAGGGGTATTGGAAAATACACCCTGTAAGAATGCTGTGGGAATGGCATGAAATCGAGCCAGTGTAAAGGCCCTTCTCAGCGTAGGATTTATCAGATCACTCAGATAGTGGGCCAGAGATCTAACTGCTTTCACGCGAGGGAACCACGTGGAGAGTCTGTGCCGCATTAGATAGTTCTTGATCGAGGGCAGCATCCCTAGCAAGGATCCAGTCACGAATTTTGTCTTTGTCCCATGAGGATAGGGCGGCGAAGTCTGGAAAGATGATTGTTGGTGGCAAGGATCACCATCCTATAAATATCTAACCGTCTCTTTGCTCTTTCATGACACACAAAATCGGCTCTGCCTTACGTGGCTGTCTCCCTCAGCCTCAAAGTTGCACAACGGCACACGACATCAGTGATAGCACATAAATCTCGCGGGTTGAGAAACAGCACACACCGTGCTATGATTACATAATTACAGCATCTTACAATTACAGCAATGCCAAGAATGCTACCCCCAGAAGAGACAAGCATGGATGAGAATTTTGGGCAGGCAAGTGAACAAATCTTACCAACCTCAGGCAAGTCAATTTCTGGCAATGGTGAAGGCAAGTCTGAATGTGCATAGGGGTGTCAACAGCTTCTTGAATGCATTAGCATCCCTAATGAAAATGAATTTTGTTTAGGTACAGTGCTAATGGCTCTGACGGCCTAATTGCCATGCACTGACTGCCAGCTATTAATTAATTATTATTTTATCCTATAATTTATTTACCCTGGAAAAACGCCACATAAATGCAGCATCTGTTTCCCTCTAAGCGCTCACTTCATTTTACAGCTGAAGCAGCAGGAGGATCCATGAAGTTGAGTTGACTTGTCCAAGGTCACGGAGATAGTAATTGGCTTTTATTAGAGCCATGGAGGACGGCTGGTTAGGACGTCGACTCTTGGCCTCAAAGATCCTACTTGTTCTCAGCATCTACCAAATGGCGTCACACAGAGACACAATGTAATTCTGCTTCAAATGTTATCTGTTTGCTTCTCCTGGGGAAACTTAGAGGACTGGAGCAAACAGGTAGGGAAAACAATAGGAGGTTCCCCATTATAAGTCCACAGTAAACTCTGTCCTCAAGGTCAGAAAATGATGCAAGACCAAAGACTTCCCTACCCTCTAAAACAGCAATGTTTCATTTCCTTATCCCCTATGGTTACTATGGATCAGATTTTCCCCATTTTATTCTGTTATAAATCCTCTTGTATGCTCTGCACTAACATTTAATTTGAATAACAGTTCATCCAGATGATTTTCCAAAATTGATAATAGAAAATCAAACAACAACAACAACAACAACAACAACAACAACTGAAATGAAGAACACTCAGTTTTCCTCACCTTTTAACCCCTGCATAGTTTCCAGGACCAATTTAAAGTGCTGGTTTTGACCTATAAAACTTTAAATGGCTCAGGACCGCAATACCTCAAGGACCACCTCTTTCCATATGAGCCTACCGAGACCCTGAGATCATCTTCTGAGGCCCTTTATGTGTCTGCTCCTTGAGAGGTTCGGTGGGTGGCAACACAAGAAAGGGCCTTCTCTGCAGTGGCTCCCTGTCTGAGGAATGCTTTCCCCAGGTAAGTTCGCCTGGTGTCTTCATTGTACACCTTTAGGTCCCAGGCAAAAACATTCCTTTTTAGCCAGGCCTTTGGTTGGATCTGAGTTACATCCTATGCCCTTTTAAAATCTTTTTTTCTTTTTTTGGGAGGGGGGGCTATTGGGTTGTTGTTTTTATTTTTATTAGGTATTTTGTGGTTTTATATCTTGATTTGATTCTGTGAACCGCCCTGAAACCCCCGGGTATAGGGCGGTATATAAATCCAATAAATAATAATAATATGTGTGGGTATTCATATTGCACTGATAAGATGCCAGTCAGCTAGAGATTGATGCCACAGGATGGGAGCTTCTGTGCACCTTAGAATTAAAGGCCAGGGTACCTCATAGCACATGCTCAGGCTATGAAGTTGTTTCTAGAAATGGGACTCATCTCACAGTCCTTTCACTTGCTAATCCACTCCTGGCTCCCCCTGAAATGTTATTTATTTCCACAGTCTCTCTTAGGAGTGGGGGAGTCTTGTTGTTATAGCCACAAGAATCCTCTACTGGCTGATGCATAACCATTCTCCTCCCTTCTTAGTCTCCTGGGACATCTATATTATTATTATTATTATTATTATTATTATTATTATTATTATTATTATTAAAATAAGCAACCTTAGAGATCTAGGTGATTTGGATTGTCAATCTGCCAACAGAAAAAAAACCCCTGAAAGAACTCTGCCGAGCAATTTGCTCCAAGCCCTCCTCCGTTTTAATGTGGCTCGATCTCATCAGCTCCCAGTATTGATGTCTGATCATAGAACCCCCTCCAAATGAGGTGACATAAGAAGGGCACAGCTGAATCAAAAGCTGTGCCACCAGTCACAGTTGGGTTCTGCTCGAGTTTCATTAAAATTTTAATTGGAACCAAACTAGGCCGTCACGGAGCTCATGAGTATTTCCTGTTCATTCTGCCTTAGAATCAGATGTTCAAGGACTGGCAAATTAGCAAAGAGCATGTTTACACTCTGCTCCCCTATTACAAGAAGTGATTATTTGATAAGCAATGAACAGCAGCCAGGAAGGAATGCCAACATTTGTTGACAGCTTCGGTGATGTGTCTCGGTGATTACACTTCATTCTTCTGGGTAAAAAAAGAATCGGCAGCCTTGGGCAATTCTCCTGAAACTGATGTGTGTGACTCGGCAACTGTCCTAAATGTCAAATAAGCCTCCATATTGAAAGGCAGCAAGAATTCCAGAAATCTGTGAATAATAATAATAATAATAATAATAATAATAATAATAATAATATTTTTATTATTTATATGCTGCCCATCTGACTGAGCTGCCTCAGCCACTCTGGGCAGATGCCAACAGAATATTAAAAACACAATAAAACATCAGACATTTAAAATTTCGCTATACAGTGCTGCCTTCTGATGTCGGATAGTTGTTTATTTCCTTGACATCTGAAGTGAGGGCATTCCACAGGGTGGGCGGATGATTGTGACCGCATGATTTACCAAAGGCTGGTTCACAAAAGGAGGCGTATCACTTTACAGTGGAACTTTGGTTCTCGGACGGCTTAGTCGATGAACAAATTGGATCCCGAACACCGAAAACCCGGAAGTACGTGTCCCGGTTTCCGAATGTTTTTTGGAAGCCGAATGTCCAACGCTGCTTCTGCTTGAGTGCAGGAAGCTCCTGCAGCCAATTGGAAGCCACGCCTTGGTTTTTGAATAGTTTCAGGAGTCGAACGGACTTCCGGAATGGATTAAGTTTGAGAACCAAGGTTCCAGTGTATTTAGGAAGACAAACATAGGCAATGCCTTATACTGAATCAGACTTGGTCCATCCTTCTCACTTTTGCCTACACTGAGTGGCAGCAGTGTTCTGGGATTTCAAATAGGAAACATCCTTGATGAGGACTGAACCTGGGATCTTCTGCATGCAAAGCAGATGCTGTATCACTGAGCTACAGCCCTGTGCTTGGGATACCAGTAGCCAAAGGTGTGAAATGACTCCATTGCGATGCATCATGTTTGAGTTTATATGGAAGTTCTATATGTTCCGATTCGATTCATGAGGGCTCCTTTGGACATCCAATGAAATAAGATGCTTTGTGTGGGAAGAGGCCCATTGATTCAAGAAATAGGTGGCACACATGGGAATACAGAGCCAGAGCCAGAGGAAGAATGTAAGAATAGAGCGAATGCAATGGGAAGGAAATAAAGAGAATCATGGCAATAGCTGGGATTAAACATACCAACACAACTTGATTAACAAAACATAAAGCAATAGCTGTTACAAGCCCTCCAGTTTTCCTCAGATGAAAATAGGGACATTTCTCACTGACCAACTGATCAACCTTCTCACACACCCCACTTTTGGCTCTCCCAAAGCAGGGGTCAGCAACCATTTTCAGCCGTGGGCCAGTCCACCGTCCCTCAGACCATGTGGTGGGCCAGACTATATTTTGAAAAAATATATGAACAAATTCCTATGCCCCACAAATAACCCAGAGATGCATTTTAAATAAAAGGACACATTCTACTCATGTAAAAACACGCTGATTCCCAGACTGTCCACGGGCCGCATTGAGAAGGCGATTAGGCCGCATCTGACCCACAGGCCTTAGGTTGCCTACCCCTGGTGTAGAGCATTTCCTATCAGAAGATAGGGTACTGCCTGTTGTGTATTAAATAAGATATTCTGGCAGCAGGGTAAAGTATTGCTATTGGTCAATTTGAAGTGTTCAATCACAATCCACAGCCTGATTGGGTCCCGCCGGAAAGTTTGAATATTATTGGTTCCCGCTAAAATGTATCTTTTCCCTCAGTCCCAATGTGTCTATAAATAGAGCTTTCCCTACCCCCTATCCCCAGTCTTGTCTTATCCCTTACAATAAAGAGCTGTTTTCACTAAGAAGTATTGCTGGACTTCTTGCTATCAGAACCCACGACACAACATACTGGCGACGAAGGTGGGATTGAATTAGGCCGGCTGAGGGCTGCTGACCCTAGCGACCTGATTCTGGCGACAAGACTCCCTGTGACTGACAGGACAGATCAGTCCACTAAGATGGCTGCGTCACGGTTCATGGAACCATTTCATCCCGGAGCAACTGAGGCCTGGGATGCTTACCTCGAGCGCTTTGAATTCAGCGTGGCAGCAAAAGGGGTCACTGACGAGGAAAGGAAAAAGGCGTTGTTCCTGAGTTGCTGCGGGGCAGAGACCTTTGAGTTGGCTCGGGCAATTCTGGCCCCCACGACACTGCGGGAGGCGTCGTTCGCGAGCATTACGGAACACCTCTCCAATCACCTTAATCCGACAGCGTCGAAGATGACATGGCGCATCGAATTCCACAAGAGGCAACAACGACCTGGAGAGACGGTAGCAGTTTTCCTCACCGAACTGAGGAAGCTGGCGAGACACTGCAAATTCGCCAACTTGGAGGAGGCCCTGCTGGATCGGTTTGTGTGCGGCCTTCGCAGCAGCAAGGGCCGCAGGCGGATTGCGGCAAAACAAGATATGGATCTATCGACAGCGCTCCGTGAGGCCATTGCGACAGAAAACGCTGAGAGAGAAGAGCAAAACCCGGGCCAGCGAGCCGAAAAGAGAGCTGGAGAGTCAACCCACACCGTGGACGACCAGGATGTCAGCCCCAACCAAAGCCCTGTGCGGGGAATAGAGATGGTGCGACAGGAGAGCACAGCAAATAAAGGTCGGCAGGGGGTCTGCCCTGGCTGCGGCGGATCACATGAGAGAAGGAAGTGCCGGTTCCGAGAAGCTACGTGTCATGCTTGTGGGAAAACGGGGCACATAGCCAGGGTCTGCAAGTCGAGTGGCACGTCGGGGTCCGCGAAATCAAGAGGTCAGAGGACATCCACAGCGACGCACCAACTCGACGATTGCAACTACCTCACGCAAATCGAGGGCAGAACTGTGCCATTTCCAGCCCAAGGGAAACCAGCTGTGCGGGTCCTAATCGAAGGGAAGCCGTGTAACATGGAGGTGGACTCCGGATCCGGATTCTCCATCGTATCGGAGGACACGGCCAGATCGTTATTTCCTAGAGGTAAGCTTCCGAGATTGGAGCCCTTCCCGGCTACTCTGCAATCCTATTCCGCTGGCCGCATAGACATTTTGGGAATGTGCGCAGTGAACGTACAGTTCCGCGAGAGGGAGGCCGTATTAAAGCTTGTGATCGCAAAAGGGAAGCGCACTAGCCTGCTGGGCACGGACTGGTTCCCGGCCTTAGGGTTGGGAATCTCAGGGCTCAACACGGTCCAGATAGCTTCGGAGACATTTAACACCCTGTACACGGAATTTGGGGAGCTATTTAATGGAGAGTTAGGATGTTATAAGGGGCCTCCAATTGACTTAGAACTGGACCCGGGGGTTGCGCCAATGCGCCTCAAACCCAGGCGGGTTCCATTTGCGCTACAGCCTAAAATAGAGGCTGAATTGGAGAAGCTAATACAGCAAGGGGTGCTTTCACCAGTGGACTCTGCTAAATGGGAAACACCCATTGTCACACCCCTGAAGGCTAATGGGGAAATACGAATTTGTGCGGATTACAAATGTACGATTAATAAGGCCATCAGGGGCAACTCGTATCCAATTCCAGTAGTGTCCCAACTATTAGCGAAGCTGGCTGGGGGCAAGGTGTTTGCAAAGATTGACTTGGCACAGGCATACCAGCAGCTTCCAGTGACTCCAGCGTCCGCTGAAATCCAGACAATTGTGACGCACAAGGGCGCCTTTAAGGTGAATAGGCTGCAGTTTGGAGTCTGCGTGGCACCTGGCATATTTCAAAGTCTTATGGAGCGCCTGTTACGGGGCCTGCCAGGTGTCCTGCCGTATTTTGATGATGTGTTAATTGCGGGCAAGGATGCTCAAGAACTACTGGGACGCATCCAGACAGTCCTATGCAAATTCCGGGATGCGGGGTTGAAACTAAAGAAAGAGAAATGTAGTTTTGGGGTAGCAGCTGTGAACTTCTTAGGGTACAGAATTGATGCTGCTGGCATCCACCCCATGGAAGACAAGGTTAAGGCTATCGCCGCAGCACCGACACCTAGTAACAAGGCTGAGCTGCAGTCCTTCTTGGGCCTCGTCAATTTCTATCACGCCTTTGTGCCACACAAGGCATCGATAGCCGAACCACTGCATCGGCTACTCCAAAAGAAGTGTGCATGGCGTTGGGGGCAACCGCAACAGAGAGCTTTTGAAACGCTGCGGGGCGTGCTGTCAAAGGAAAGTACACTTGCCCACTATGATGCTGCTAAACCACTGGTGCTGGCGTGTGATGCCTCACAATATGGCGTGGGGGCTGTCTTGAGTCACCGGGAGGCGGATGGGTCGGAGCGTCCAATCTCATTCTATTCCAGAACCTTGAGCCCCACAGAGCGGAACTATGCCCAGATTGATAAGGAGGCACTGGCTATAGTCACAGGAATCAAGAAGTTCCATGACTACGTGTACGGCCGCCCTTTCACAATTCAAACGGACCACAAGCCTTTGCTGGGTTTGTTCAGCCCGCATAAACAAACGCCTCAAATCTTGTCCCCACGCATGCTCCGATGGTCCATCTTTTTGAATGGATTTCAATACGAACTGTGTCATGTGAAGGGTAAGCTGTTGTGCCATGCGGACGCGCTGAGTCGTCTACCACTACCTGGAGCAGCCGACGACGACCCAGCCCCGGCCGAGCACGTCATGATGATGGAGACACTTCCCGGACCACCCGTGACTGCCGTCGACATCGCCGCAAGAACTAAAAGGGACCCCGTCCTCGCCCGTGTCCTTGTGTGGGTGGGGAGGGGATGGCCAAGTGGGACTCAGGAAGAGAAATTTAGACCTTTCATGGCAAGACAAAATGAGCTGTCCCTCCATAAGGGTTGCATATTGTGGGGCGATAGGGTGGTTATTCCAAGGTCTCTACAGAATGAGGTGTTGGACACATTACACATGGGTCATCCGGGCATGGTTCGGATGAAATCTTTAGCCAGGTGCTATGTGTGGTGGCCTGGCATGGACAAGGACATTGAACAATGGGTGCGCACCTGTCGAGCGTGCCAGGAGGTGCACCCAGAAATGCCCAGGGCACCAGTGCATTGGTGGGAGCGGGCTAAGAACCCGTGGAGCCGGCTCCATGTAGATTTTGCAGGGCCGTTTCAGGGAAAGGTGTTCTTAATTGTAGTAGACGCCTACTCGAAATGGCTGGAGGTCTCAATTGTTCCAAACATGTCCTCAGCTGCTGTAATCAGGGCCCTTCGCATTTTGTTTGCAACGCATGGGTTACCCGAGACCATAGTATCAGACAACGGGGCGGCTTTTGTGTCCCAAGAGTTCAGGGCATTCCTGGCCGATAATTTCATTAGAGGGGTCACTTCTGCTCCCTTTCATCCATCCTCGAACGGACAAGCCGAACGGATGGTGCGCACAGCCAAGGGTGCAATAGCGAGGGTGACAGAACCCGATACCTGACAACAGAGGATTTGGTTTGGGTCCGGAACTATGCAAGGGGACCAGCATGGGTGCCGGGGGTGGTCACCCGACCCAGTGGGCCAGTGTCATATTTTGTGACGTTAGAGGATGGCAGAGTAATGCGCCGCCACATTGACCAGCTAAGGCGCCGGGTTCCAAGCAGGGTAAGCTCGAGTGGGGAGGAACCGCGCACAACTCTGCCGGCGTTCAGTGAATCGCAGCAGTCTAGTCAGGATGACTCCGGGCCACAGGGGGTGGAGGGCTCAGAGAGTCAGGAAGCTGTGGGCTCAGAAAGTCAGGAAACCGAGATCACCACTGATGAACCTAACCCGGGGACAACTAGTCAGCCTAGAGAGTCAGCTAGTGACACAGCTCCAGCTGAGGTACCCGAGGTTATTGGGGAGAGAAGTCTGACCACGGATAGTCCAAGGAGTGACACACCGGGGGTTAGGCGATCCGGTAGGACTCGAAGACCTCCGCAACACTTGAAAGATTACGTGTATAGTATCAACTAGGTGCGGGGGAGTGTTGTGTATTAAATAAGATATTCTGGCAGCAGGGTAAAGTATTGTTATTGGTCAATTTGAAGTGTTCAATCACAATCCACAGCCTGATTGGGTCCCGCCGGAAAGTTTGAATGTTATTGGTTCCCGCTAAAATGTATCTTTTCCCTCAGTCCCAATGTGTCTATAAATAGAGCTTTCCCTACCCCCTATCCCCAGTCTTGTCTTATCCCTTACAATAAAGAGCTGTTTTCACTAAGAAGTATTGCTGGACTTATTGCTATCAGAACCCACGACACAACACTGCCGCCACCACAACACCCACAGGACACAGAACAAATGCCCCCCACCCACCGTCCTGAGAAAACACCTTAATCCTGATTTCATTTCATTCTTTGGTAGATTTACAAAAAGAAAAACACACACCAATAAATGAATTTTAGAAAAGCACAAGTTTAGATATGGTCACACAATTTTTTTTTGTAAATGATCAGGACCCCTTCCACTCCACTCTATTTCCCCCCTCCCGTCCTAGGGTCACCGTATTTTGTGGGGAACAAACCCAGATTGCTGAGCTTTTCTGGGGACACCTCCTGCAAAAAATAGTGATTTTAAGCTTTTGGAGCTGCTTCCGCTGTGTTGCCATACATCCGGGTTTTTCCTGACATTTGCAAATCCCCCCATGCCATTTTTACACTCGAAAACCAGGACATGTCAGGAATTTTCCTGATGTGTGGCAAGCCTACCTTGTCCTCCCACCCAGGGCAGCCCAGACGTCTGACTGCCCCTCAGAGCTTGTGCACCATGTGGGGCTGGGCCTTGGTGGTGGCAGCCTCTCCTCCTCGTCTACTCTCCAGCAGCTGCTGCGAGCTGCTCAAGGGAGGCCATGGAGAGGCAATGGGATGCTCACTCACAGCTGCCACTGCCACAATCTCCGCTCAAGACAAGCTCTGGCTCACCCTCCCTCCTGAGCTCAACAGCAGCAGCAGCAGCAACACTGGCAGGATCAAATCAGATACTGGGATGACGTTCGTAATTTTGGAACTGTCCATTGAAAATTGGGGCACTTGACACATATGCTGTTAACAGATGTGAGCAGGAATTGGTTAGAAGCCTACTTGTGATTCAATGGCTGGGATTAAGGCCCTCCTGAGATGTCCCCCAGGGGGGTGCCACCTGTGGTGTGTGTCCTAGGGGGACGTCGCCTGTGTCAAGCATCACAGGGCAGCAGGGCGGCGATGTCACCCCCCTCAGGGATGACACCCAGGACAGACCTCCACCACCGCACCCCCTTCCTCCTCCAGTGCCCCTGGCACAGCTCATTCACCCAGGATCTGCACTTGATCTGTTCACTTTGTGAGGAGAGATGCTTTTGAGCAGGCTTCCTCAACCTCAGCCCTCCAGATGTTTTGAGACTACAATTCCCATCATCCCTGACCACTGGTCCTGCTAGCTAGGGATCATGGGAGTTGTAGGCCAAAAACATCTGGAGGGCTGACGTTGAGGAAGCCTGCTTTAGAGGGAGATTCACCCACTAGAGCTGTCTGAAACACAGTTGGTTGTCGTACCATATCTCTAGTGCCATAGACAGCAGTCTCTTCCACTAAGTGTCCTGCCATTCCCTATTTCAGCTGAGGTAGTCCTCTGAGGCACCATCTCATGCTCCCCTTACTGCTAATGTGGGTTTTTTTCAGCCTCCATCTGTTGCTTCATTTACAAAAGGCCATGACAAAAAATCAACACGAGTTCGCCAAGCAGCCACAGTCAACCGATTATCAAATCACATAAAAACTGCCCAGCAGATAGAGCACCCTAGGGAACGTGAAAAAACATGCCAGCCCATCAGGGCTTCCATTAACAACAACAACAACAACAACAAAACCATTCCCATAAGGAGCTGTAGCTTCCAACTCCAATTTGCCTCTCACTGTTCCTCTGTTAGACATGGAAGGAACAGGGCCCTGCTTCCTGCTGCAAGTATTGAAAGCCAGTATAAAATCACAGAAGACTTTGGGTAGGTGGGTGGGGGAATGCAAATAGCCAATGGGGGAAATCCTATCTCTAGCCATGAACCGAAACACAGCCATCCTTTGAAAAGTGTACTTCTCCAATTTTTGCAATGCAGATCTCCAACCATACAATGTCTACAAAAATGCATATATGAGGCCAAAATGCGCAAAAAAAATGTATATGTTCATGGAAATAACACACAAAAATGCATTATATTAAGGGAAATGGCTTGCAAAAATGTGTATGTTAGTCAAAACAACATATAAAATCCTGGGGAAATCCAGCCAGATGGATGGGTTGTGGTTGTTGTTGTTGTTGTTGTTGTTGTCTGTTAGGAGACATTCATGCTAAAATGCTGATCAATTTTCCTGAGACAGCTTAGATAGATAGATAGATAGATAGATAGATAGATAGATAGATAGACAGACAGACAGACAGACAGACAGACACAATTGCAAGTGGCTGTGGAAATGTGGAAAACTGAATTTAAGCCTGGAAAACGAGAAACTGAAATTGACAGATTCACCTATCCCTGCATATGATCCTGCAGATCTTTGGTAAGCCCTGTTTTGCCCTACCTCTGATGAAGGTTTGGCCTCATTGAGGGGCAGTATTTCAATATGAGTAGGAAAATTACTAAATTCATGTTTTTTGAAAGGACAACATCTGGTGATGGAGATCAACAGCAACCAGAGGAATCGGGAAGATGTTAGTGCACACAACCTCATGCCAATGTGGTAGTTACTGTGGGCTGTCAGCTGTGTAATATGGGATAATGCATGTTCTTTGTACTTTTGCCCATTTACTGTATTTATTTTCCCTGATTTGAACTATAAAATGGTGATTATTATTTTTTAGTCAAAATGAGAGTACCCCTAAAAGTTCATTTTAGACAAAAAAGCACTGTTGATATCATTTATGAATCACAACCTGTGAGGCATCCCAAAGTGATTTACAATACTGTACAATAAAAGTGTATATGAAACAATGGCATATATACAAACCATTAAGGAAGTTCCTTATATAAAAACACTTTAAAAAAAAAACCTGGTCACATATAAAACAATTAACAACAACTATTATGTATATAAAACACATCTCAAATCCATAAAAGATACAGCTGAGATAACAATATCTACTTAGAAGGTTTGTTGAAAAAGGAATGTTTTCAACAGTTCCTGAAAGGACAATAGAGATGGAGTATATCATATATATGAGGAGGTCATTCCAAGGGGTAGGTGTGGCCACACTAAAGGCCCACTTTCCACATGGCGTGGAATGGACTTCCTGATAAGATGAGATCTGCAGGATGCCTTCTCCTGAGGGGTGCAGTGATCAGTTGGGTATCCAGTGGGTGAGACAATCTTTTGGGAATCAAAGCAGTCCAGGAAAGAGTCACACTTCAGTGGCTCCTTCACTGTTAAAGGGGGACCCCTTAAATGGAAGTTTCAAATGTGATTGTTAAACAGCTTTCAGACCAGCATTTAGGAAGAGTGGGGACAGTTGCCTTGCCTCCTGCCTTTCAGATCAGATTTGTTATTCTTCATTAGCCCCATAGGCATAGTGTGGGGCAGCAGGGGGCCTGTGGCCCTGGGCACACATCTTTTAGTAGATGCAACCAGGTGCCCCCACAACAGCCACAGAGCCTGGCAACTGATGCACGGCAGCGGTTGGACTGGTCTAGTGGGCAGGTGGATGGAGGTGTCAGGGGCTGGGTAGAGGAGCAGGAGGAGGAGTGGTGGAGACCGCCTCCCCATCCTGACCCTTTCAGGGAGGAGGAAGAGGAAGACAGTATAGATTTACAACAGGGGTTTGTGGGAGGTCGCAGCTCAGAGTCAGATGAGGAGAAATAATGGGAGAGGTGCAGGCAGAGCCGGAGCATCAGCTGGCTGACACGTTGTCACTAGAAAGCATTTCAGACCCTCCATCTTCCAGAATCCGGTGAGCCTTAAAAGTAGGAGAGTAAAGAGCTCAAATACTTTTTCTTTGTGGAACAGGAATTCAATAATATGAAGCACGCATCATTCCTATGCTGGACCACAAAGCCGTCTTCCTAGCCCCCTCACTTGTAAAGCTTAGATCCTCACCATACTCATCCAAATCTTATTCCTGGTTCCTTATCTTCTCCTTCTTCATCATTTTTTCATACAGAGAAAAAGGTGCTATAGAGTTGAGAAAGGAAATGTGTTTGTATGAATCAGTCCCAAATTCACACATAAAGTTGATTATTTGATGGGTACAGGGTTGTGAATGTATATTTATTAGCCTCAACTGGATGGGGTACAAACTGGCAAACCAATCTAAATTTCCCCCAATAGTAAAAGTTAATATATCCCCCAAATAAATAGTTATTCATCACCTATTATGGAGATCCATCTTGACAATGCTGAGATGCAGTCTGTTAACTATTTTCAACTTTACCAAGACTTAAAGCATATCCTCTTTGTGACATCACACATGACATCAGAATGGCATATTTGCATTCAACCTAGACTATCTCCATGCCAACAGCAAAGGCCAGTAAACCTCTGCAACCAAGTAACCATCAGCCTGACTACCCAGTTGTTTCTATCTAGACTATTGGATGTTTCATTTTTTGCTCTCATAATCAAAGCCTGAAGAAGAGCTGTGTATAATCTGAAAACTGCTTCCACTGTTAAAGAAAACTAATTGTCAGGGACTGGGCAGAGGAGGAGCAGAAGTGGTGGAGACCGCCTCCCCATCCTGACCCTTCCAGGTAGGAGGAGGAGGAAGACAGTATAGATTTACAACAGGGGTTTGCAGGAGGTCACAGTTCAAAGGCAGATGAGGGGGAAAACTGGGAAATCATGGGAGAGGAGGAGCAGCAGCTGACTGACATGTTGTCACTAGAAAGCATTCCAGACCATCCATGTCCCAGAATCTGGCGAGCCTTAAAAGTAGGAGAGCAAAGAGCTTGAAGACAGAGGGCACTTAGTGGCACCCATATAATGATCCCTGGTGACTAGCCAGCTTCCTGGCAGTAAGCAGACTCCTGTCAGTTCAAGATAGTTTTTATTACTCAAACATCCTGAGTGGAGCTTCACACTCCTCTCAGCAACAATAGATGCTCTAATCTAAATCCGATTTCCGCTTCCAACAGGATCGACGCCAGAACCTCGTATGTCTGCCCCTCCCTTTCACTCCTCTTCAAGGCATTCCCAACGCCACTTTTGAGGACTGAGAGTCTGAATCGGCTCTTCTTCACTGTCAGTGGATAGAGTCTCTCATCTGTTGGCAGCCTGTCCTCTCCTTGGCCATCTTTCAACCCTCTTCTCCCTAGGAGTGTGAAGAGAGGGCATCAGAATCTTCCTCATCAGCCAGCCTGTGAACTGCTACCTCTGAAGTTTAAACCTTCTGCCTCCACAGGAAAGCCAGCCTCTTGTTCACTTTCAGAGGCTAACCCTTCTGCTGGGTCCTCGGGGGCCATGTTCCTGACAACCCATAGAGGAGATGATGATAATGATGAATGAGGAACTGGGAGAGACGTGGGGGTGGAGATTCACTCGGGACAATGCCATTATCCAAGAGGCTAGGTTCTAAAGACTTTTCCTTGTCTTTATACTTTCCTGGACAACCAACTGGGAGCCGCTGACAGGAGGCAGCCGGCAAGGAGCCTGTTGGAAGCAGGCTCCATTCACCCTCCATGTAGGCTCTGTGCATGTCCCCAGCTGCCCAATCCACCAGAGGGCATAAAACTTGCCCTCCCCCGGGCACCAGTAACCCATGCTACGCCACTGATCAGCCCTATTCAGATCGTCTCCTTGCATAATTTAAACATGTGAAGAAGGTGTAAACTGGACTTCAGCAGTGACCCCCTCATCACCATCTTATCCATATTCAGCATGCCATCTGCAAAGGGGCCTCTAATCCACACACTACAGACGTACTTTCCACACAGTTAGATACTCAGACAATTTTTCAAGGCAATCCTTGATGACACATAGGTTTCAGAAACTTGGGCCAAGATATATGGCACACATGTTAATTTCTATATTGGCCCAGGTAATACTATGAATGATATCTGATACTGATGAAAAGTCATGTGCATTTCAGTTACCAAACTTTAATGTGATGTAGTATTATTGAAAGAAGGGTGTGGGTGGGTGAGAGACTAAGGAAAAGGAAAAGAATTACAGTTCCAAAACAAAAAAAAACAAAAAATACCCTCCTGTCATTATATTTTATCCTAATAAATTTCTGGCTAAACTTTTTTTCTTTTTATCGTCTCCGTTAATTTGCTTCTTGCACTGTTGAGTTCTATCGCATGCCGAGTGCCGTTCCAAATATCTATTGCATTACCCTAATGTTTCCTAGGGATTATGACTCATCTTTAGTAAAAGCTGTTGCAGTCAAAAATGATGAAGAGATGAAATCAACAATTCTAATAATATATATTTTTAAAAATCCTAGCATGAGCTTTTTTTTCCTTGCAGGAAAGTAAATCTAAAATTTCTTTCTTTTTAACCCTTCATCATACATTTTTTTGGAAGGGTTGTGTGGAAGCTTCAGAGAGTGAAGTGGTCACAAAATTATTTTTCCTTCCTCAAAGTCCCCGAGGAGAACTTTGTGCTGGTAAGAGATAGACCATCCCACTGTCCAGTTAACAGCACTCTATGCTAATTATTTTTTTTATCACAGGTGTGAGTCGAGGCCCCCCACTTTATGATAAAATAAGACACATGGACACGAGTATTTTAGGTTAATGGGCTAAAAAAGGCCACAACTTTATTGGTTACAGAATGTGAGTGGTATTGGCTTAGGCACTGGATCCGAACCGACTATACTTGACTCCTGCCTGCTCTGCAAGGGTTAACAACCTGTAGGGGGAGCTTGTTGATGTGTGTGCAGGAAACAAACAGGCTGAGCTACAGTCCCACACTCTTTAAGAGAGGCAAACCATGTCCCTCCCGCCAGCCATATTGGCTAGCTGCGGGCATGACACAGGCCAGGGACTCTCTGGTGCAGTGGGCCATCCACGCCCCCTGCGAAGCATGGGAAGCGAGACCCGCTCACAACCCCTCCCATCGGGGAAGAGGAGAGGCTCTGTGGACAGCCCCCCTGCCCTGTGATCTTGATGAAGGACCCTTACCCCAAGTTCAAACAGGGATCACCCACCCTATCCTTCATCTGAATTACTGGTTTTTGTGTTTTTTGTGTGTGTGTTTTTTAGGGAACTGATCTAATGAGTCTGGATAGCTCAGTTGGTTAGAGTGTGGTGCTGATAATGCCAAGGTTGCTGGTTTGATCCCCGTATGGGACAGCTGCCTATTCCTGCATTTCAAGGGGTTGGACAAGAAGATACACAGGGTCCCTTCCAACTCTACAACTCGATGAAACTAATAACTATGAAACCCCAATCAAGGTGCGGGAAGAGCGTCCCGCACCCTGGGCTCCCCGGCTGTGCCCGTTGTGGGCTCCGAACCCTTCCCTCGCCCCCCCTGTAAAGGGGGAGTGGGGGTGAAGGGACTACGGAGCCGGGCTATAGGGGATATGCCCCAACCGGGATGTAAATGCGGCGACAAATCCCGAATTGAGCGTCGAAGTTCTACCTGTGATGTTTCGACTGAAGAACCCGGTGGTCGTGAGTACTAGAATTGGACTTTATATCATGCTTTTTGGACGATCCGGGGGAAAGAGAAAGGCAGCCTGCCTCCCTCCCTTCGGATGAAACAAGTTAACCAGTTTGAGTGACTGCTGCTATAGAACTGGTTACAAAGTATTTGAAGTTTGATGAGTGAGACTGTTACAATTTCCCTTTGGGGAGTAGATTGGTGAAAGATATTTCCATTTAAAGTTTTAGTCTTTGTACTCTGGCTTCAGGAAAAATGGCGACGAAAAGTTTAAATTGAGGCGAAAAACAACTCTCACAAAGGAAGAACATAGAGATAGGAATTGTAATTTGATACTTACTCCCACCCCCCTCCTCCGTCATGATGAACTTTGTTTTCGAACTTGTTCTCAACCCTGGATTAACGGATGAACAAAGGCTCACCGAGCTGAGAGTGGAACTTATTTATCGGAAAGTGAAAGTCTTGTGTGGGGATCTGAAAGGAGGTTTACTTCCCACAGAGGAGGCTCTTAAAAATTTTGATACTTTGGAAGGACACCTTTGCAAGCAGCTGAGGGGGTTGTTTGAAGGATGGAGAGAAGTGGAGGGGCGACTCCGGGATAAATGTTCGTTTTTTGGGGGTGGCAGCCCCAAGACGACGATAGGATTTGTTATATCCAGTCCCCGAGGTGTGAGCTCGGGGGCAAGGGACAAAGAATTAAGATATCTACAAGAAGAAGAAGAATGGTTTCAAGAAACGGAGCAGCCGAAAGAAGATGAATTGGATACCCTGAAGCTCGTTGCAAAGAGTGTTCCGAACTGTGCCTGGATCTGTGGTCATTTGGAAAAAGAGGACAATTGGAAACTTGGCTCTGGTGTCACCAGGAAAAGGACAATGGACAGAGGGGGGGTGGGGTGAAGTACTAAGTAAAATTTAAAATGGCTTGATATGATGTTCTGGAATCGGAGTGTGAAGACCTTTAGTTTTTTAGTTTTGTTTTTTATAAGAAAGGAGATGTCTGAAATTATATGTTATTAGCAGCAGATTAAAGGATAAAGGAATAAGTTAAGAATTAGATAAGAAAAAATCTTTATGATGATTTTCGAGGAGATATTGTCAGTAAACCTAGCACAGGGTGAAGTATAGAATAAGTTGATTAAGATAATTGCTGTATTTTATATATATAATTGTGTTATATTTTTAGAAGTAATGGTTAAAGAAATAGATCAAGGTTATAAAACCGAAGGAGAAAAGGCAGGGGAAGTCATGGTCAAGATTTGGAAAAAGAAATTTTTTGATGAGAGATTTAAATAAGAAGAAGAAGCTTGGCAATGTTTGTATTTGTTTTATAAGTTTATTTGTTTTGTATTTGTATAATTGTTGGTGGGGATTTGGATGTATGTGGTTATAAGAAAAATGTCAATAAATTCTCATTAAAAAAAAAAAAAAAAAGAAACCCCAATCAAACATTGGGTGGAAGGGGGGAGAAGGTGCCCATTTGCCTCTCCCTTCCTAGACTTACTGCAAGAGGGTTTGCAAAAGAGTGCCCAATAGCAGTTGAGTGAAGGAATTAATTCTTTGGGGTGCTGCTTCACGGGTGGGGCACCGAGCCAGAATAAAAGATAAACTGTGACTTACTGGTTTTAATTTTATAATCGATACGTTTGCATCTCAAAGAGCTAAAATAAAGTAACATTAAAAAGCACGAAAGGAGGATGGCTGTGTTTCAGTTTGTGTATTGTTTCAGAAAGTGCAGATTACTGTATTTACGTGAATCTAATGTGCCATCAAATCGAATGCACACCTCAATTTTCAAAACCTTGAAACCCCAAAACTATTTGCTGGTGGATGTCAATGCACCATCAAATCTAATGTGCACCCTAATTATTGCAATGTAATTTGGCCCCCAAAGGATGTTTGTTACATTTGAGTAAGTATGGTTGCTAAATCTGTGTTGCAATGTGAACTGAGTCAAATTTCTCCCCTATCCCTAGTTGTAAGCTTGTAGGGTTAAAAGGTCAGGAGTGGTCTGGCCCAAATGCCTTTGTTCACTAGGCTAGCTTCAGACACCAGTTGAACCAAGTTTACATAGTGAACTTTATGACTGATCAACGAAGGGAAGTCAGGCTTCCAAAACCAAGTTTTCTAACTACTAAACTAATCTTCCTTAGCCTTAGGTTCATGGATGTTGTTGGACTCCAGCTTACATCAGCCCCAGCTGGCATGGCTAATGGTCAGCGAGGATGTGAGTTGTACTCTAACAACATCTGGGCACTCAAGGTTGGGGAAAGCTGCACTGTTTCAAGAACATGACCTCCCAGAGCGCAGCGGATGAGTTAGACTCAGAGATTGAATTAAATGAACGAGGGTCTGACTCTGCAGATGAGAACTGACTGTCAGAATCAAGAAAGGGCAGTTCGACACCCCCCCCCTTTCCAGAGAAGACTTTATTAGCTCTCAAGGAGAGGAAGAGATAGAAGGCAGCCAGAGTGTTCCTAGGCAATCAGCAGATAAGCAGAGGTCTGAGTTTGGGTTGAGTGGAAGCGAGGAGGGGGGAGGTCAGCCTCTCAGTCCCCAATCCAGGCATCTGGATAAAATCAGAAGGCAACGGAAGGGCAAGATGGAAAAGGCCGGAGTCTGTTATCCTTCCTGCTGTGGGAGGAGTGAATCTTCAGACTGACCAACAAACGTAAATCCAAGCAGGTGAAAAGCCGGGCTCTGCATGTGTCTTTTGTAAAATAAACATATATAAAATGCTGGAGTGTCATGACTTCTTATCGGGGCTTGATTGCCTGCCAGAGATCATTACACACTGCAACACCCACTGCAAGTTCACTATTCTATGACTACCGGCTGAGTCTAATAACTGTGCTATATGTTAATGGAAATATAATGGAAAAACACAGCCATCTGAACTCTGGACTCTTTGGGGGCAAGGCTTTGGAGGCTGTCATGACTACCTCCTGCCAAGGCCGTCTTAAGCCTATCTGGCGCCGTGGTGCAGGGATTCCTCTGGCGCCCCCATGCCCACCTTTACCTCTGGGGAAAGGTGGGCGTTCCACATGGATCCCTTCCACGGGGACCCCTCAGGCTCCTTCCTGGCCACCCCGTGCCCTCCTCCAGTCCTGCGCAGCAGCAGGCTGGAGAAGCACTCAGAGGAGGGGCAGCCTCTGGGGATCGCACCCACCTCCCGGGCAGGGCGCGCACACCAGCCGAAGGGCGCGCACACCAGCCGAAGCTTGCCACTGCCGATCGCCTCCTCCTGCCTTCTCCATGGCAGCTGGCAGGCTGCTGCCCCTACCAAGCCACCAACGTGGCCCCCGGACCTCTTCCCTGGCACCCTCCAAAATGTGGCACCGTGGTTTCCCGCACCACTAGCCTCTATGGCTAAGACACCCCTGCCTCCTGCACTTCAAAAATCTGCCACTGCACCACTGCAGTTGTTTCTGGTGTTAGAGCTCAGAGGACGGACTGCATTAGACATCTGCTCATGAACGGCCATTTTTGCCAAACCAAAGAAGCTAGTGGGATGTTCAGGGGATAGCAATAAATTCAAATGTAGAAGTTAAAAAAAAATGATTTTACTTTTAAAAATTTATCACATTACCAAATACATAACCATATGTAGGGATTACTCTGAACCCCTTGACTTCACACCATCCCCTCCATGGGTCTCATTGTCAGCATTTTCAACTGCATATTATTACCAAATTATCATATCTTCCTATGTAATCCTTTGTATTTGTTACATTATGCGTATTGTTAAAATCCTGCTAATGTTTTCATCTGCTTACAGTGGTCTCCTAAATAAATTAAAATTCCTGCCCCCCCCATTCTTTCTTGAAGTTGTTGTCTTCTTGGTTCCTGAGCTTTCCGGTCAGTTTTGCCATTTCGACATATTCCATCATCTTAATTTGCCATTCCTCTGTCTGTTTTGAAATGTATTTTTATTAAACATTTTCTTGATTTATAAAGGTATGTGCAATGTCTCTCTCGTATTTTCCCCCATGTAACATTTTTTTACAAATCGGTTTCATTTGTTGAGACATTAGGAAGAAAAGGGGCAAAGAGGTGGAGGGGGGAAAGATGAGTGGGGATGGGGTCGGGTGGCGATGTTTCTATTTCACTTTATATATGTGGGGTTTACCATTCCTCTCTTGTGGGCATTTTGTCTTCTTTCCACCTCTGGGCCAGTAGAGTCTTTTCTACTCGTTTGGAATGTCGGTACCGATAATTCCTAATAGGAAAGCTTCTGTTTTTTTGTTTTTTTTTACAAAGGTTATTTTTTAAAAAAATTTTTTTCAATTCATTGTATATCATTTCCCAGAAAGCTTTCATTACCTTACATGACCACCACATATGATAAAAGGTACCTTCTTTTTCTTTACATTTCCAGCAGGTATTTGTACTTGTCTTATACATTTTTGCTAACTTACTGGGAGTCAAAGGGGACATTTACTATCTAAAATGGATTTTGAGGGCTGTTCTATGAAGTTCTGCTGATTTCCAGGCATATCCAGGGCTTTTTCCCCCCCAGCTGGAACTCACCAGAACTTTGTCGTTATAAGAGAACAAGGGTGAGTTCCGGCACCTCTTTTTTTTCCCCTAGAAAAATAGCATTGGGCAGATCTAATGAAAATATAAAGGCTTAACTAATTTCAGATACTTGGGAGGAGCTGTACTATTCACACCAAATAATAGGCTGTCACTTTTAGCCCTAACTTTTTTCGAGGGGTGGGATAGAAGAAGAAAGGATTGTACTGATCAGCTTTCATTCTGCTGCCATAATCCTCTTGGAACTGCCAATAAACCATTGCTCCTCAAAAAGCATTGCATTTTTCATTACACTTTTGGTAACCGGGATTGTTTTTAATAGACCTGGGCAACCCCGTTGAGAAAACCTGCTGCTTTGCAAGTAGATGTTCCTTGATGTGCCTTAGGATTCTAACCTAATTAAAACTCAAGAGGATTTGTAAAGTCAGAAAGATGCAAAACTCCCAATAAATTAATGGGAGAATATTTATGCATGAGAAAAACAAGAATAACGAAGGAAATAGGTCATTTTGAAAATGCATCCAGGGATAAGGAGAGAATGAGTCCTAGTTTATGATTGATGGATGGAGAGATGTCATCCATTATCATTTTGAAAACACAGTGGATACAGTTTACATCCTTATCTCTTGTTACAAATCAACTCATTATTTGGGGGGTCTTTATAACTGAGCATAGTTTACTAAAGATCAAGAATATCTCATTTCCCATTCCAGTAGCATATCATTTTTTCTTACCATCTTTTAGAGATATGACTTGATCAATTATTTTCATTTCCGAAAACAAAAAGAACAAAGGAGGTCAGATAATTGGGCATTATTACTGTGCTATGTAAGTTTGTTTTGCTATTCTTTATGTAACTTTAAATGTATTTATTTTAAAGAATCTCTTATTTTTGTTGAAGCCTCAGCAAAAATGGATATCGGACCATCAGTATTATTATTCTACAGTGTCCTTTGAGATCCTAAAACCCGGAGTTTCAAAGTGCAATATTGCCTGCCTTTGTAATGATGTCAGGTGATTGACAGGTCGGTGGCCCCATCCACCTGTCTGACCTGATCTTGCCCAACAGCCAGAAAAGGTTTCTCATCCCTGACCTAAAAGGGATGGTGGGCTCTCCTTCATTGGTGATTTTCATGGACTGGATAGGCGTCTGTTTGGGATTTTGCAAGTATAGATTTGTTGCATTGAACTGGGTGTTGGACCCAACCTTAAACACTATGATGGTTGCACAATCTGCTAGTAACTGAATGGCTGCCTGTTTTAAGGGAGAGATCTTAGCTATAAAGGTAATCCAAACACTATGAAAAGCTAATAGATGACAGAGAATCTATTTTCCCACATTAAGGGAAGATAAGAACGTTCTTTGAAAGACTATCAAAAAGTTCAGAAACCTCAATAAGAGGATGTTAAATATATTAGAAACAGAAAGCTTGCCAGATCATTACTAGAGCCATTGTACTTTCAAGGTGAAAGAGATGCAGTCAAGGAAGGAAGATATTGCTGAGAAGCTAAATGAATTATTAGCATCTGTCTTCACGAAGGGGGCAATTGGAAGAATAAAACTGTATCAACTTACAAGTGAGTGTTTCTTTTCTTTTCTGAAGCAGTTCTAAAAGAGGTTGCAAAGGGAAAAGGTGAGCAAGAACCAATTTACAGTCAGGCCTGAAACTGTCAAATTAAAAAAGAGCACCTCCAGCTTTGCACAGTATAGAACAGAATAGAACATAGAAGCTTCTGCATGTCTGAACAGACCCTGGAAATCAACTGTGTACACCCAAGGCACAGTGATCTGGATCCTTGGGACTGCATGTTTATCAAAGTATCTCCCTGCTGTGCCAAAACTATGCAAATGTCATATTTCTCCGGGGATCAACTGTGGGGCTTTGAAGGGAAGTGGGAAGCAGGTCTGATATGGCCCCTTGGGTGATACGTCTGACGTGAGATGCATAATATGAAACAATGTCATTAGCAAATATTAACTTACAGTCAAATACAATATCTGAAGCCAATTGCAATTCAATCTGCAGATTATTTCCTCCATCATTCCTGGAAGCATTTTAAGTGCACAACCTCATTATTGCATCATCTGCATTTTATGTCTTAGCATTCTTTAACAGTCATGAACTTTTGCCTTAATTTCATTCAGATTATTTTCTATTATGGAAGAGCAAATAACAAACAACGGTGCATTCTAGTGAAGTTGTTAGATTGATTTTCCTGTAAATATATTTGTGGCCGTGCATCAATTTTCATTGATTGCTTTGCTTTGCATTCTAAATCTCTTCATGGGAAAAAAAACCCAAACCAAATCCAATAACATGACATTTTATAGCTTTCCAGCGAGTACCCATAGAGGGGCAGCTGAATTCAGAAATAAATAAAGTAAATACAAATATATTTATTATTATTATTATTATTATTATTATTATTATTATTATTTTAAGTGACCACTGTCCAAACTCTCAGGTCTCTTCTAGTTTCTTCATTGGGGACTGAAATCGCAACCTGTCCCAAATTGATATTTTCAACCCCAAAGAATTCCCTAATTATTGAAGCTTCATCAGTCTCCTGTATCTCCTTATAGCAATGTGCTTTCCCTCTCTTCTCGAGGGCAATGTTGTAAACCACCCATGACCCATGCAACTTAACAAACCTTTAAGCTCCAAACATCAGGACTGTCAACTAAGTGTGTGTGTGTGTGTGTGTGTGTGTGCGTGTGCGTGTGGAATTCATTTGTTCTGCTTTTCATAGCATATTGCTCTGATCCAATGCTCCTGAACTTGCTTGTAGATCAGTACTAGGGCTGAGAAATATATCAACATATCGTCCAGAACTGGTTTGAAATCCATATCTTGATATCGGCTTCGTAATTTTGACCTGGCAATATGTTGCGAATAATGATGTATGTTAGGGCTGGGTGATATATGCATAAAATATGAGTTTCACATAAAGATGCACAATTCATATTTTATTGGTGAATGTATTGAAAAGCTTTTAAAAGTGCATATGTTATATTTAAAAGTGCACACAGCGGGATGCAATGGCACACAAAGTGAGAGAATCGGACAGAACAGACCTGGGATTGAGTGCCAGAGAGACCGAAACAGGATGAAATTAAAAGCTTGTCCCATCTCTGCTGTCAAACTGCTTCCTTCTATCTTAGGAATCAGCTAACTTACTGCACCTTGGGCCGGTGTCTCCAGCGCCAATTGCACGGTGGGCCGGAGGGCCGGGGAGCGTGTGCCCACGCTATTTCCAGCGCACTTCTGTGTCGGAGGAGCACCGGAAATAGCTTGTGTGCATGTGCATGGGCCTCCTCCGACATGGATGTGCACCGGAAATAAAGCTTGCGCATGCGCACAAGCTATTTCTGGTGCTCCTCCGACCCGGAAGTGGGCGGCCGCGCAGCACAGTGCCAGTAAGAGCGGGCAGCGGCAGCGGGCAGCAGGGGTCGCCATGGGCCAGATAAACAAGTCCCTCGGGCCTTATCCAGCCTGCGGACCTTAGTTTGGGGACCCCTGTTCTATCTCCTTTTCCTAGGAACACAGAGTTGCCTTGCATATGACCTGAGTGTTTGAACCATCTAAACCAGCACTTTCTAGACAAAACTGAGCTACGTTCTCTCTCTCTCTCTCTCTCTCCTCTCTCTCTCTCTCTCTCATCTTTCTATCTAGAAAAATTATGGGTGGTTGGCTTTAGCTGCCCAACTCCCCAAGTGACTGAGTACCCGAAGCCCATGGTCAGTCAGAGATGTATGGGTGGAGGCAGGAGGCAGTGAAAGCAAGGCAGATCTTTATTTTTCTGTTGCAACAGAGTTCCCTTCCCTCATAGCAAGGATCTCAAATATAGAATAAATATTGATAATTGCACAAGGTAAACACACATACATAAGTATATAAGCCACATGTCTAAAATAGTACAGGAGAACAATCCAAAAGCTATCTTGGCTCTCCTAAATATTTCCTCTGCCTCCTTAATCCCCCTTGCCTGAGAACACGTAGGCAGATAGCAATCAGGAGAAGTTCCTGAAGGGATTCCTCTCCTATATCTATGAACCTTCTTTTGTAGTAATTGTCATTGTTTGCCCAGATGCTCTGCATTGGGGAATGTTTGACAGGCATCCCGACTGTCTTATCAAATGCTAATGTTTTGCATAAACTGTGTCAGGAACTACATGAAACCTGCTAAATCCTCAGGAATATCACACCTTGGCCTGCCTGAGCCACAGTAGTGTGTGATATAATTTCTGACTGTTTGTAAAGGGGATGTCATTCTTTTCCACACCAAAATGCAAACCCTTAAAAGAGATTTTTTTTTCTTGGTTCTGGGTCCTATAATGTTATCTATCATTTAATTTTTGATTTGCATTCCACTCTTACTCCCAAAGGACCCTGGGCGCCAATCATCCACATTAAAACACACACCCTAAAACAGTATAAAACAGTTACAGCCAAACCTCTGTTCCCAAACACCTCCGTTATTGTACGTTTTGGCTCCCGAATGCCGAAAACCCGGAAGTAAATGCTCCAGTTTTCGAACGTTTTTCGGAACCCGAATGTCTGACATGGCTTCCACTTGAGTGCAAGAAGCTCTTGCAACCAATCGGAAGCCGCACCTCAGTTGCCGAACGTTTTGGAAGTCGAACGGGCTTCTGGAACAGATTACGTTCGACAACCGAGGTTTGACTGTACAATTAAAGGCATTCCAAAATGGATCTTGGATGAACCAGCAATACAAAATGGTTTCATACTCCAAACACACACACACGCACACACACACATTTTATTAGAAATATCCCAGTGTGCTTTTATGTGTCAAATTGGAGCAGAAACTTTGACTTCCCAAGCACTCTGTTCATTATGGCAGAGCTGACCTTTTTGAACTGGGATGATGAAGTTGTTTAAGGCTGACTAGGCCAGCAATCCTTCCTGCATTCTTTCACTCTACTGATTAAAACACTGCTGGCAATGGAAATAAACCCAGGATGGAATGCATGCAACAAATAGATGGAAAAAAGTAAAAGTGGATAATTTCCCAGTAGCTATCATGTCATGATTGCAAGAATTGCCTGGCATTACTTTTTTCATTTTGATGCAAAAAAAAAAAAAAAATGTAAGGAGATTTGGGTGTTTTGTTTTTTGTTATGCATTTTTATATTGACAACCACACTGTGTTCCTCAGATGAAGGGTGGCATGGACATTTAATAAATAAATAAATCATGCAAAGTTCTTAGAAGTCCAAGGTAAGACTTTTATCTCTTGATATATTAGCAGCACTCCATCCTTATGCAGTTCCATGGATATTTATAGCGGAAGTGTAATGAGGTCTTTCAAGAAGTGCTAAAAAGCTAGATTTCTACAGTCTACCCTGAAGCAGTAGAAGGCTTCTCCCCTTGTCAAAACTCTGCTGAATTTAACACCTGGTGATTGGTACTGTGTTCTTGTTGTCAGTCACCAAATGGAGAAAGCTGTTAAGTGCTAATGGGGAAGGGAAGTCTAGAATACACAGTGCTGTATTCTAAAGAAAAAATAATTTAGTTTCCGGGTGTATCACTGTGAGCTGGGAATAAATGTCACCCTTAGAAGTGATAGCTCTACGAATATCCAACAATGATAATACCTTTTTGTGTGTGCTATTAGGGCCCTACTTGGAAAATGTTTATTCTAAAAAAACAACAACAACGTAATATTCTGCACACCCCCAGCCAAAGAACTGCAGATTATTCCTCATTTAGAACATTTTATGCACATAGATTAGAGAGATGTGAAAAGTTCCATGGCAACTTTTTGTTGCTATTTATTATCTTCATTTCTATCCTACTCATAAATACTTTTTTAAAAAGCAAACAAAGAGACTTACAATCATGAAAATGGTTATACAAATGCTAGAATTATAGTTGATAAACTAAACACAACAGTGCCTTCATTTCCATGCCTGCTTTTAAAAGAGGGGAGAGGTAAGCGAACCTGAGCATTTAATTTCATTGTGTACATTTGTGGTTTTTTTAAAAACTCTTGTTGATTTCTGTCTATATTGTGATAATTTTATTATTTTTATTGCTTTTTGAAGTCTGTGTCTATTGCTTTTTTTTGTGAATATTGCATGCTATTGTATGTCAACCACTTAGAGCAGGTGTGGGGAATCTTTGGCCCTTCAGATGTGCTGAACCACACCTTCTTCCATCCCTGGCCATTAGCCACACTGACTGGGGTTGATAAGAACATACCCTCCAACATTCCTCAGGTGAAAATAGTACCGTATTTTCTGGCATATAAGACAACTGGGCGTATAAGGATTGGGTGTATAAGATGACCCCCAACTTTTCCAGTTAAAATATAGAGTTTGAGATATACTCGACTGCAGATTCTCCACCCGGCGTATAAGACGACCCCCGACTTTTGAGAAGATTTTCCTGGATTAAAAAGTAGTCTTATACGCCAGAATATACAGTAATATTTTTCACCCCCCTTAACTGACCCTCCTCAACCCCCCACTTATGACCTCCACCATTCTAAGAAAACACCTTAATCTCAGGTTTATTTCAATTTGGGGTTAGATTTACATATATATATATACACACACACACACACACACACACACACCAATAAATAAATTTTAGAAAGGGACAAGATTAGACACAGGCACACAAAGCATTAAAAAATAATAATCAAGATTCCTTGTGCTCCACTATGCTCCCACTATCTTCCCACCTGGGGTGGTGTTGCTCCTCAGGAGCACTTTTATCTCTGGTTAGCTTAGCTTCCTGATTTTGCATAGGGCGTGCCAAGTTACAAGTTCCTCAGGCCAGGGGCAGGGGCAGGGCCTATGTGGGGAGGGACTGTGGCCTAGCCCTAGCTTACCTGCTTTGCATGTACCCCCAGTATCAGGTGAGGGAGTAGATGATGTCAGTGATGAGGAAAAGTCTCTGTTGGACCATACAAAGTACCAAACAGAGCTGGCTTGTGTTCTCCATCTCCAAATCCCTGCAGTCAGCAGCTAGAGTTTGAAGCTGAGGATCCAGCTGAAGTATAGGAGGCAGGAGTTTCTTCTCTGTTGGTTTGAAAAAGACAGAAACTCTTCTAGTATTTATTTCAACCCTGGCCAATCCGCAAACTCCATGCCACTTGCTAATCAACACAGCTGATGTGGCACAATTTCTTTTCTGTGCACAAATAGGACCCTGGGACCTGACCTATAATGATCCTTGGCAAGCAGCAAGCCTGATGAGCAGTGAGAGACTCCATTAGTTCCGAGTTAGTTTTTATTTACAAGAAAATACATCCAGAGCGGGGCTTCCCACTTGCTCTCATTTACACTAGTTGCCCTAGTCTGAATCAGAATTCTGGTTCCAACAGGAATGATGCCAGAACCCTTTATTCTGACCCCTCCTACTATGGGGACTAAAAACTTGGCCTGTCTCATTCCCAGAGCTTTCTGTCCCAGTCTTATCTGATAGTTGCCTAGCCATGCTTTAGCCAGCATCCAAATCCTCCTCTTCTTGGGAACTAAACAGTTCTTCTTCACTGGAAAGGAGGGGCTGTGGGTTGCTTTGCCTGAAAACTAACCCTTCTCCCTCATCTACAGATTCAGTCTCGTTCACTTCCTGAGACTGCTCTTTCTGCTATGCTATGGAGGGGGCACATTCTTGAAATGACCATCCTCACTAGGCTAGACCAGCTGCAGGATAAAGGAGACCCTCCAAGTTTCCTTATTTTCCAGAGACAGTCCCGGATTTACAGAAGCCATTCCAGTCTTCCTTCAAAGCCAGCATGGCACATGGGGCCAGGCCTCGATGGCAGCAGCCTCTCATCCTCCTTGCCTGCTCTCCAGTAGCACCTACAAGCTGCCCACAGGAGGAGGTCAGCAGTGGCAGCCACGGAGAGGCCATGGAGAGGCAATGGGATGCTCTCTCTCTTGCAGTAGCTACTCGGGAAACATGTCAGCTCATCTTCCTCTCTGAGCTCAGCAGCGGCAGCACTGTTGAGGAAAATAGGGACATTCCAGGATCAAATCAGAAGCCAGGATGGCTTTCGTAATTCCGGGGCTGTCCCTGGAAAATCATGACACCTAGGTTACGAATAAAAGTTGTAGTTCAGCAGCAGAGATTTAGGAAGCAATCCTATAGCAACATGGGCTGGGGTGAGCAGGATAGCATTTAGTAGATCTCCGGAGGTTCCTGGCATACTCGGGCTATACCAGCTTAGCTCCCTCATCCTTGACTCAGCCAGAGATATCCCCAAACCATGAGCTGGCTTTTATGATTGTCAACCAGTCGAAAACCAAGGCTGCTAAGAGACCAGGACAATTAACAGTGGGGCAATATTTTCCTCCATTGACTGGTATGGGTCATCCATCAAAGCAACAAATTTTCAATTTCAAAACCAGACTGGAAAGGCAGGAATAGTTGTTTTTTGATACAATTATCTAACAGCACCACACTGTTGTAGTTTAAATAGCAACTGCAGTGGTACCTTGGTTCTCAAATGTAATCCATTCTGGGAGTCCATTCGACCCCCAAAACCAGTCAAAAACCAAGGTATGGCTTCCAATTGACTGCAGGAGCTTCCTGCACTCAAGTGGAAGCTGCGTTGGATATTCGGCTTCCGAAAAACGTTCGCAAACTGGAACACTTACTTCCGGGTTTGTGGCAATCAGGAGCTGATTTGTTTGACAACTAAGCTGTTCAAGAACCAAGGTACCACTGTATTTTATTTTCAGAGGATGGAACCCGATGGGATATTGTGGCTCAGGCAGTAGAGATAACTACCTACTGCACCATATACTGGGATAACCTGCATATACTCCTATGAATTGACATCTGAGCTACTAGAGAACCAGGTGCTTGAATACAGAATGGCTCAGCTGAACTGCACAAAGACCCAGCCAGGCAATCAACCATCCTGGCAAGCAAGAGTCCTTATCAGAGTTCAGGCCTCTCCCTATTTTGGCTATGGGCTTGTATTCTGTTGCAGACTACCTTAGTAAGGGGAGCTTTCATCTTGGAGAGTCAGAAATCATCTGGGCTGCTGGATTCTTCTGCATAAGATATGGATGGGCCTTTCATCCAAGGTGCATTGCTGTGAGCATAGTACTGGTATATTGTGGGCACCCAACAAAATTCGATGGATGGAGAAAAGAAAAGGGTCTTGATAATGATAGATGAGGAACTCTGCTCAGATAGAGCTGTGACCACAAAGATCTTGCCCGCAAGAATATCTGCTTTGGTTGAAAATGTCCATCTCAATCTGCTGATTTACCCTTGTTCTTTCAAAATAGAAAGTGCTGGATAAACCATTAATCCTTCCTAAGATGTAGAGGGTTTTTATTGGGTCTTTGTAATCAATTTGTATTGATGCACTGTAAGTGATCAAAGCCAATGTGCTAATTGTCAAAATGTTGCAGGGGCATTCTGTATGCACAAGTGATGAAGGCACAAATCCTGTATTACACCGGATGCTTACAGTCATGTAGATCATGTCATTGTAAGCCCAACTTACTTCAGAGGCCATCTGCAGTACTTCATAATTAGAGGGTAGACTTATTTATTGTGGGAAAAGCAAAAGACTAAGTCCAATCCATTTGCTAAATGTTGCATCGGCACATGAGTCATTGAAATGAATGGGAGATGCCACTTCACAGTGAAAGGCTCTAATCTCTTTAGAGAAAGACATGTCTAGTTCTGTGTTTGTTCAGCACTTATCATTAAGTGGCTCACATAATATAAAGGCAATAGACTGTTCCTGCCCTGAAAAGCTAAGTATGTAATTAAAATGCAAATTCTAGTCTATGAGTCTGTATGCAACAGTTATATAGTGCAGGCTGGTGTGACCCACTAAGTCAAAAGTAGTATGCAACCTGCCAAGTAAATGGATGTTGTCCCTCTATCCCAACACACCTTCGTAGTCCACTTTTGTAGGCTGCTAGGGTTGGGGGATATTGAGCAGAAAAATAATAATAAGTTTCTTCCTTTTGACCCCTACATTCATCATTCCACAAACACATACTTTAGCGATGCTAAATCACGCATGCATCCCTTCCAACATTTCTCGGATGAAACTAAGGATTTCCAATTCCATTATGATAGTTTTATTTATACCCTGCCCATATAACTTTGTTTCCCCAGCCACTATGGGTGTCTTCCAACATATATAAAAACCAAATAAAACGTTCAACATTAAAAAATAATTCCCTATACAGGGCTGCCTACAGATAACTCCATACCCTCCAGCATTTCTTCAATGAGAATAAAGATTTCCTAAGGGAAAGTGGGACATTCCGGGATCAAATCAGAAACTAGGATGGCTTCTGTGAATCTGGGACTGACCCTGGAAGATAGGGAAACTTGGAGGGTCTGTGTATGTCATCAGAAAACATAGAAATCCAACATAAATGGACGATGACATATATTTGGTGGGCTCCAGATCCAGAATAAAGTGTTCTGCTTGAACATGGGGAATTTTAGGAAATGGGTAGGGCTCTTAATTTAGATTTGCATAATGACAAGTACATGCTACCCAGGTATTAGATGTAAAACAACAACAACAACAACAACACCCCAAAATGAAACAGTAAGCTGTGGCATGCTGAGAGAAAGTCACAGGTAACACCGAAGTAGGTGTGAGTACAATTCAAGAGCCTAAAATTTGCATTTCCGAATGCATTTTAACCTAAAAATATACATTTTTGTATAAAATTTGATACTGTTTTTTCAGCCATGAACTGTATCACAAAATTTGTAGAAATATGCAAATTGAAGAACCACAGCATACCAATCCGCATATTAGTCCAGGAAATGTAAATCATATTGGTTTGCTTTAAAATGAGGGTTGCATGTGGAGATCCCCAACGCCATCCCCAAATAATTCAGTTTTTGGCAGAATTTAAGCCACAACTTTATTAAATTACAAATCAATGTGAGTGGTTGTGTAGGCATTGGTCCAGACTAGCTGCCCAATGGGACAGAGCTGACCATGTATCAGCAGTGGGAAATCCCATCTGGGGAGAGATCTGGGGGTTGGTACGCAGAACCCTCCCCCTCCCCAGTGGGTCCCAGGGGCTCTCGCATGGGCCCTGACCCCTACCGGGGTTTCGGACTAGCATATGAGCCCCTGGATTCCTTTAACGGAATTCCCAGCACACCATCACCATTTGGGATGGTGACTACCGTTCTCCCATCCAATCACACATAATGACCAATGCCTAACCGCCAACCTTACAAGTTGTGACTAGTTGCTTAAGCAGTAGGCAAAAACCCAGAATGGCAACAGCCAATCAGCCAACTGGCAAAATTCCTACCAGGCCCCTGCCCCAAAAGCAGATGACCCCATGACAGGCATAGCAAGGTCAACACAGAGGCCTAAACACAGGGGGGAGGGCGGGTGATCCGCAGCATGCAGCCAAGAGGGCGGTCAGTCACGAGGCTGACCCATATATAGGCTGCTGGCTGTCCAATCACCAATCGATACATGTGAATCTCCCTAACAACACCCCAAAGCCCAATCAGAGCTGTGGCCATCTATACTATTCTGCCCACAGCAATGGAGGTGGCTTGCTGGCCCCAACCGCAACACGTGTTCTCTATGAGGGAGAACCCGCTTAATAAAACCCCTGAGCATTAAATGATATGGCCACAGCTATGATATGGAGCAGAAATTTCAACAAAAAGTTATAAACTCTCTTCTTTTCAAAGTATAGCTACATTCTGCAAAATGGAGTGAAACTCATCATTGAGGATAGGGCAGCGATTCTCCTCAGAGAAAACATAATCGAAGAGCCAGCAAAGAAAAGCCTCTTAGAAGGAACGAGAGCAATATTACTTTTCTCATCACTTTTATAGGAAATTTAGCAGAGCGGCAATGAAGAAAGAAGAGGGGATTCACCATTTGTTTTTATTCAGAGGAATTTCTTCCAGTTTTTAGTTCTCCCCCAACCAAGTGTTGTAGAAGACATAAAAAGGTAAAGGTAAAGGGACCCCTGACCATTTGATCCAGTTGCGGACGACTCTGGGGTTGTGGCACTCATCTCGCTTCACTGGCCGAGGGAGCCGGCGTACAGCTTCTGGGTCATGTGGCCAGCATGACTAAGCCGCTTCTGGCGAACCAGAGCAGTGCACGGAAACACCGTTTACCTTCCCGCTGGAGTGTACCTATTTATCTACTTGCACTTTGACGTGCTTTCAAACTGCTAGGTTGGCAGGAGCAGGGACCGAACAATGGGAGCTCACCTTATCGTGGGGATTTGAACCGCTGACCTTCTGATCGGCAAGCCCTCGGCTCTGTGGTTTAGACCACAGCGCCACCATACTTAGACCTATTTCTTTTTCTGGTAAGAAGAGTGTGTTCTACTTTTAAAATAAATCCCTACAATTTTGAGAGGGTATTAATTTGCCTTTGGTATAGAAGATATAATATGCAATTTGGAAAACACTAATTGTTTTGAACCCAAAGCATTCTACAGCTGTTTTTTTTTTAATTGTAAAAAATCCACATTTTCATGAGGTTTGGTTGGTATACAGCTAAATGTAGGAGAGTTCCAAAGAATCATTGAATCTAATTATAATGATTTGATCTGGTTAAACACTATTATGCCTTTGGCAGGAGATCCATTTTAAGGCTTGGCAGAAATGCTAACATTTGGGCTAGATTTCATGTAGAATTCTTTAATGCTAAATTGAATTGAAGATGCACTGTGCTCAAAATAGCTACTAAAAAGGCAGAGAAGAACCTTGAGGGAAAGAAAATTGAACAAGGGCCATTGCCTCCGATGATGCATTGTTTGTGTCGCTGTTATTATTATTATTTTTTTAGTTATACACAGTTTTATTTATTTTTTAATGGATATAACTGAAATTTCACCATAGGGCCTAGTAAAATACTGCTTTCTCCCTCTTTCTTTCAGTGCATTCCTGCTATTAGTTGGAGCAGGAAGTTGGTGTGCTCCCTGTTCCTGATCCAGACTGGAGTGGCTCCAGAGGAAGGGGGGGAAAAACCTGCTTTGGATGAGTGAAGTTATTAGATCAAGAATTTAATCCATTCTATATGAGAACATAATGTACTGTGGCTGAAATCTGAGTGAACAAATAGGACAGTGCCCTAGGCCAGGGGTTAGCAACGTCCACCGTCCCTCAGACCATGTGGTGGGTCAGACTATATTTTGAAGAATTCCTATGCCCCACAAATAACCCAGATGCATTTTAAATAAAAGGACACATTCTACTCATGTAAAAACATGCTGATTCCCGGCCCATCCGCGGGCTGGATTGAGAAGGCGAATGGGCCGTATTCGGCCCCCAGGCCTTAGGTTGCCTACCCATGCCCTAGGCTATAGTCCCTGAAGGATGCAGCAGAATACTAGGATCCCTACAGAGCCCCACATGTGCCCAAGTTTGTAAAAATGACTTGGTGACACTCTTACTCCTTTGCTAAGGAGGCCTGAAACTCTTCTCACATACCCTCCAAGTGTCCCTATTTTCCAGGGACAGTCCTGATTTAGAGAAGCCATCCTGGTTTCTGATTTGATCCTGGAATGTCCCACTTTTCCTTAGGATGTCTCTATTTTCATTGGAGAAATGTTGGAGGGTATGGAGTTATCCGACTCCCAAGCCATCTCAAGGCAATCCTTTTTGGGATGTTAAAAATAATAATAATGTTTTATTATGTTTTTTACAAATGTTGGAAGCTGCCCAGAGTGGCTGGGGCAACCCAACAAGATGTGTGGGGTATAAATAGTAAAAATTATCATTATGGAATGGGATGTCCCTATTTTCATCGGAGAAATATTGGAGGGTATGTTCTTATCATACGTCAAATATCACTCTCAAAATTGGACAGACACAGCTACATCTGCTTGGGGTTCTTCCTATGTCCTTATTCATGGATGATATGGCTACCAGTGGCAACTACCCATAATGGCTTTGCTCAGCCTCCAGTGCTGGAGACCTCCCTTGCTGGAGAGGACAAGTGGAGAGAGTATTGCTATGACCAGGTCCTGCTCATGGGCTCCCCATATGTTGTTTGGATTTTGGTGAAAATCAAAAGATTTGAGATATATTAGTAGAATTCCTGGATGACAAAGATCCAGGTTTGATGAGAGAAACCTAGCAGAGTTTTAAAATAAAAAAGTAAAGTGTGGAAATATAAGCCGTTAGACCTTGAAATATCCTCTTCTAATGCATGCCAAATAAAGCTATTTGTTGAGGGGCTATTATAGCTTGGTTGCTACAACTCTGAATTCAACAACAAATCATGCTGCAATTCTCACTAGCCTATAATCCTTTTTTTGCAGGGAGGGGAGTCTGACCTACAAACTTCTGAAATTTTCTTTTATCTGTCTTTTCTTACAGTATCTTCTTTTTAGGGGACTGGGATAAGATATCTTAGCACACCAATCTTTAAAGGAACCAATAGTTTCTGAATGAACCGTCTTGCAATATCTCAAACATCTCCCCTCCCATCACTACCAGTCTGCTTCCTTGAAACCATTATTGTTGAAAATGGATTTCCCCAGTTCTGGATGCCTGAACTTCTTGCTGTTATTGTACAGACCATAGCCTAGTCTGTCATTAAAAGTGTGATTTAGCACAGCATGAAAAAAAAATAATTCAATGTGGAGCTTGTTGAGAGTTGTCAGGAGGGAAAAAAACCAAGCACAACCAAATTCCACCTGCTCTCTCTTATTAATATTAGGATCTCTCAATGATAACCAGAGGTGTGACAAATCGCAAGGTGTTAGTACACCCACACAACCCCTCAACAGTTTCCTTTTTAGCCTAGTATCAAAGGGCGGGTTCACACATACATGTGTCTCGTTGCTTGATTTATGTACCTTTCTGGTTGGCAACTGAATGGGTGAAGTGCCTATACTGAAAATGTATAGTGTCCAATGTGCGTACAGGTCTTTTTCATCGGTTTTGTATCTGCGATGGACATTTACGCATGCCAGTGATCACCACTTGTTGCCTTCATCAAAAAATGTATATGTGTAGCCCCTAATATTTAGGATTATTTACGCCATTTCATGTTCTATTGTTTTTAGATTAAGAAGATGGAACGGAAGAACAAACACAAACGGGGTCAGGTGCTGAAACCACCTTAATTTAACTACACCACTATCTGTCGGATGATGTAGAAATATGACCTTCATTAACCAAACTGCGAAACCTGCCCTTCAGGTTGAGTTAGCTGGTAGCTTGGCTAATGCCACTCTAACTACCTGAGCACAGTGTTTATGCAACAGGTCAGATACTGTGATTGTTACTTGGGCTTCCTGAGAAGGTGATCCTTCAGGTAACCTCATCCTAAACTCTTAAATGCTAAGCCTTTATAACTCAAAGATGAACCTGAAAGGGCTGTGTGAACTTAGTGATCCATTATTTCTCTGAAATATACCAGAGTTATGGGTGTATAATCATGATTTTAAAAGCTCCCCCATTTCTGTCTGAGATAAACACCTCAATGTAAAACTCTTTGACTCATAAGTTAGACTCATACATTTCAGTAGAACCTATGTCCCAGAAATCAGGCTTAGGATTCCAGTGTTAACCTAAAGAGTTTTAACATTTTCCAGAAAAATCTATTTCCTTGTTGATTGGAAACTCATGTGCCAAGGGCAGAATGTAAGATCTCTATGACAAGTAAATTTCCATCTGACGGGCTTTAATAATTTTTTCCCTCATTTTAAGAGGACAAAAATGTGACAGTAAAGAGATGACAACTTCACACTGAAGGAATGTGTAATAGAAGAAAGAAAATATTTAAAGCCATTTGGTAAATTGCAAGGTTCATTTTTTGAATCTGTGGCTGTTGCGGAAAATAGACTGTGATGTGATGCTTAGTCAACTATGCCCAATTTCCCAAGCATTTGCACTCATGAATCATTGTTTTATATTGTAAAATAAAATATAAATATGTCAGAAAAGGAAATGTGAATTGGAACATGGTAATTTAAGCCACCGCACTGTCAGCTGTGTAGGCTTTATTTGTGATCATTATTTTATGATCACGCAACACAAATTTTCATTTCTGTCAGCTCTGTATTATATCTAAAACTCTCTCTTTTTGTGGGTGGGGGGGGCTGCTACTGTTAAATAAAATTGCAGTTGATAAACACATGGTGGTATAAAACATGAAGAGATTACATAATGCGCTGAGCTGTGCGACTTTATTTTCAACTATGTTTCAGGAAATGTTAGCCCTGTTTGTCTAAACTGAGCCAACACTGTCTTACCTTATTTAAAGAATGCTTTCTTAAGCTTGAGGGTGGAATCCTTAAAAAAAAATGGGGGCATGAAAGGGCGCAAATTAGTAAAGATATTCTGTGCTATGACTATAGAGAGTCCTTCCTTCGAACAAATAAACACTCTGGCACTTATCCCTTCAAACACAGACATACATATACAGTGGTACCTTGGTTGCATGGCAATGTCCCTCCCTCCCCATGGGAAATAATGACACGTGAGATGTAATATAGGTTTAGACTTCCGGCGGCGACGCCATCGCGGGCGGTCGTGGGTTGCCTCGGCAGCGAGGCGACCCAGGCTGGCTCGGCGGTTGGAGCCCCGCTAGCTAAAGCGGGGCTTGGGGCGCGGGAAGAGCGTCCCGCGCCCCGGGCTCCCCGGCGGGCCCGCTAAAGCTGAACCCTTCCCTCGTTCCCCCTGTAAAGGGGGAGTGGGGGTGAAGGGACAACGGAGCTGGGCCAAGGGGACATGCCCCACCGGGTCAGCGACGGCGGCCGCCGCTCGCGACGAGCGTCAATGTTCTCCCTGTAAGGATGGAAATTAAAGGCCCGGTTCGTGAGTACGGATGTTGTTTTTCGTCTTTAGCGGGAGGTATGAAAAGGAAGCCTGCCTCCCTCCCTTCGGTGGATAGAAAATAACTTAGGCTGCTGTTACAATTGGACAAAGTAGCTGAATTTTGACAAGTAACTGTTTCGACTCCCTTTGGGGAGCAAGTAACGGAGAATCCCTTTCTAAAAACTGTGTTCTTGGCGCCCTGGCACAGGGAAAATGGCTGTGAAAGACGATGACAAGTGGAAATTTACTGGCCTAAGTGGGAAAGCTGAAATTGAAACTGAATTTGTCCTATGCCCGCTTCTGATGCTGGGAGTTTGGAGCTTAAATTATGGACTGACATGATCAAAGGATTACTCTTTTAGACTGAGCTGCTTAACCAAAAACTGGATACTGCCGGGATATGTCAGAAAAGATATTACCCACAGAGGAGACATGCGGCATTGGAAGAGAGCCTTGGCAAAGAGCTAAAGGGATGATTGAAGAACAGAGCAAAATGGCTTGGCGACTCCGGAAAAAAGAAACTCCCGGGGGTGGCAGACCCAGGACGGGGAAGATTTCTATATCTATCTTTCGAGGTGAGAGCTCGGGAGTGTTGGTGAAAAAATTAATACGTTTGCAAACAAAAGAAGAATGGCATTTTGAACCGGGAAGCGGAAGAAGAGGAAGTGCGTACTGAAGCTAGCAAGGATTGCTATGGACTTTGTCTATCTGTGGACATATAAGGAAAAAGGACTCAAGGAGCCACCGGAATAGGGGAAAAGATGGACAGAAGGGGGATAGGGTGAATTGTACGGAAAGTAAAAATGGTTTATTATGGTACCCTGAGGGTGTGTTAAGACTTTAAGCTTTTACTAGAATAGGGATATTTGGATTTCTTTTATTAGCCAGTTTAAGTGAAAGAAGATGTTTGTTATGATTTGGTTAAGAATAATATGTTAAGATATAGAATTTTGTGATGAATTAAGGTGAAGTTACAATATGATTTGATTTTATTAAGTTAAGAATTAGAATAAATATTGTAATTCAGAAAATAAGATATATAAGAAGAATGTTCTTTAACGGAATACCCTTTGAATGAGGGGCTGTTAGAAAAAACCAATAAATTCTTATTAAAAAAAAAAAAAGTAATATAGGTTTATGGCGCTACCTCCCCTAACCGACTATATCCGACCCCAACCCGTGTGTTGGAAGTCCGGGAAGGGTTAACCACCAGGAAGGAGCCCAGTGATGCTATTACTGATCCCCCTGTGATCACCGTTAGGGGCGTGCCTTAGGCCCTAACCTCCCTAGCTTTGGACAGGGCCACACCCCCGGAATCCTTTAACGGAATACCCTTCGAATGAGGGGCAGGTGATGGCAAACCAAAGTTGTGACGAGTTGCTACGAGGTAGGCGAAAAAACCGCCTTGGCTAGTCCAAGTGGAAAAAATCCTACCAGGCCCCTCGGCCAACCGAGGCGACCAACCGAAGTCCATAGCAAGGTCAAGAGCTAACCTAAAGGGCGGGTGTGCGGGAGAACCTATGCAGCTGGGGTGCGGAGCAAAAGTGAGAGCATTGTCACCGTTTCCTGCTTAAAGGGAAGCAGGACACGCTCCCCGGTCGACTGCATTGGACGGCCTTCGGGCGATGTGGCGGGAATCCTTCCAACGTGATTGGGTCGTGAATGCCCACAATGCTACCTCCTGCGCATGCGCGGAAGTGGTCTTGCGTGGCAATGTCCCTCCCTCCCAATGGGAAATAATGACACATGAGACGTAATATAGGTTTAATGGGCGGAAAGGCCACAACTTTATTGGTTACGGATGTTGAGCGGTATTGGATTAGGCATTGGACCCTATCCGACCCCAACCCGTGTGTCCCTTAACATGATGCCTCGGGCGATGGTGTCAGGGTGGCCTTTGCATACTACTTCGCCGACCCTGAGCGCCCCAAAATAGGCTATGGCTTAGGCCGCCGAGAAGAGTTGTGCCTCAAATTTGGACCAACATGTACTCCTTAGCTGCTTATGAATTTGGCATAATAAATCAAAAGTTATGGGCTTCCTATTATCGCTGGTGGGAGGCTGAAGCCTGCGCCAACCCTCGAGTGCTCTTCGGACTAGGAAGTTTGCACAAGGATCCATGGAGTGAGCAGCCTGGCAGAAGAAGGAGATTGCTGCTGTTTGAATATTAAGGGTTTTTGCTGCGCGCCCCAACTCTCTTAAATGCACCAAATATTGTAAAACTTCCTGCTTAGTGGGGGGGAACTACTATTAAAAGACTATTAAAAAGACTATTAAAAGCCTATTAAAAGTCTTAACCGCACACCCCAGGTTATGCAGGTATGCAAAGTATTGAAGCACCTGATCTGCGGTGCCTGAGACCCACAGATTTGTCCAAAAGGCCATAAAGTCTGACACCAATGATTTTGAACCAAAAGTCAATAAAATATGCCTGGGCCTTCTTATAAGACCTGAGAGTGGACAGAGCCAAGATGCCGCTGCTCCCTCATTCCATTGAGGTAAGGCCTCGCGATGCCATTAGTAACCCCAGGAATAAATATGTCATAGAAGACAATGATAGCTGCACAATTGCGCGGGGTGGGAGCGACACCCTCATGAAACTCTGTTTCCTGTTTAAAGGGAAGTAGGACACGCCCTCCGGCCGACCGTGTTGGTTGGCCTACGGGTGATGCGGCGGGAATCCTTCCAATCACACAGGAGCTGAGCTCTCAGCCCCTGTGCTCGTGATCAGGTCGTGAATGCCCGCAATCCCACCTCCTGTGCATGCGCGGAAGTGGTCTTTTCAAACAGTTTAGTTCCTGAACAACTCAGAACCTGAACGCTGCAAACCGGTGTTTGAAGTAGGTGTTCCAGTTTTTGAATTTTGCCTCGGTAGACGAACGTGCTCCTGAGTTTCCGTTTTAACTGTTGCGCAGCAAATTTGAGTCCCCTGCATAGTAATTAAGGCTTCCTTCCTTCCATTTAGCCTTGCAGAGCAAATGTAAGTCCTGCCCCTGCCCCCATCATAATTAAAGCCTTCCATTTCTGATTGCAGTGTTCTGAGGTGATATTTGGTGCTTTTGTTTTTGCTATTTTTTGTGTTTTTGTTTGTGTGCCTTTTTCATTTTTGTGACTGTGGCTTGTTTTTCATTTTATTTAATTGATTGATTGCGTGACTGCGGAAATAGATAAAAGCCCCCATCCAAACAATGACTATCATCAGTGCAGCTAAGGAAAAAATAATAATTTTATTTTTATCATCTACAATACTGTCTTATTTATTTTATAGTACAGTAACATTGATTATTGCTTTCATTTTATGGATCAATGGTCTTGTTAGATAGTAAAATTCATGTTAAATTGCTGTTTTAGGGGTTGTTTTTAAAAGTCTGGAATGGATTAATCTGTTTTGCATTACTTTCTATGGGAAAGCGTGCCTTGGTTTTGGAACACTTTGGTTTTGGAAAGGACTTCCGGAACGGATTAAGTTTGAGAACCAAGGTACCACTGTAGTACCGCTGCTATGAACACATTTGGGGATGTGCAGTTATTCCTATTTGCAGAAGAGGATAGAGCTGAAAGACCAAGGGAAAGCATAGGTGCACGGAGGCTAAATTGTAAGTGAGACTGCAGAATGATTTTCCTGATTGCATGATATGGAAGTTAAGCCCAGGTGTCTTACAATTTTCATGCTTTGGAGCACACGAAGAAGCACTTAACTCTTCTTTTAAATGGTGGGTTTTTCCGATCCTAGAATCTTAATGCATTTAATGGGAGAAACCATCCAAGTGTAGCCCTGTGCAGAAATTCATTTTCTATGCCACTGCTATGCCCACACATTCCAACCAACCCGTAAACACATGTTCCAACCAGCCAGCATGTGCACAAGGGTTGCTGAGCTTACCATCTGCCTCCCCTTCGTACGGAGAGAACTAAAATGAACTTCGGCATGGGGGTTGTGCCACTGGTTCAGGGGCAGTGCAACCAATTCTGTTGCACTGGCCCCGAGCCTAGTGGGTGCTGCAGGGCACCACAGTTATCACAGAGTGAATTGAGCAGAACGGAAGGCAAGAGGCCGGGGGCGGGGGCGGGCATCAAATGCTGGCCTTGCGCAGGGTGCCATTGAACTTTGAAGGACCAACATTTGCCCCTGTCGGGGATGAGGGACCTTTTACATCCCAAGGGCTGCATTCCTCTCAGCAGCCTTCTGCCCATAGACAAAACTGGGTAGGCAAACTAATGCAAAATTTTACTTTTGTAAGTTTTACCTTTGTGCCATTGGCTAGTTTGTACGCAGTGCTCTCTCTAGCCGCTCTCCAGGCAAGCAAGAAGCAGCACCTGAGTTTAAGGACATATTCTAGCCAAACAAAACCATGCAGGGAGTGCATGAAGCTGGGTTTGGAAGGGAGTGCGACCCAGAGGAAAGTCATGTGGTCTACGGAGAAGCGTAGTGAACTGAACCAAAGGTGAAATGTTCCGGAAGTCCTGCAATTGCCATCTTGGTAGTCAAGATAACCCCAAACAAATTGGTAGTAGTTACAATGAGCTCATATATGTTCATAGTCACTTGCTTTGATATACAGCCGAACCTCATGTTACGTACTGCCCTCCTTACATAAGCTTTGGGTTACAAGCTCCACTAACCTGGAAGTAGGTGCCCCTTGTTGTGAACTTTGCACCAGGATGCGAGTGGAAATCGTGTGCCGGTGGCGAGGCAGCAGCGGGGAGCAACATTAGCGAAAGCACGCCTCATGTTAAGAATGGTTTCGGGTTACAAATGGACCCCCGGAATGAATTAAGTTCATACCACTCTACAGTGGTACCTCGGTCTACGAACAGCCCTGTTAATGAACACTTCGGACAACGAACTCTGCAAAACCGGAAGTAGGTGTTCCAGCTAGCAAACTTTGCCCTGGAAGACGAACAGAAGCTGAACACCAGCGGCGGGAGGCCTCATTAGGGAAAGCCTGCGCCTCGGTTTAAGAATGCTTTGGTTTAAGAACGGACCTCCAGAACGGATTAAGTTCGTCAACGGAGGTACCATAGCATGCTTATCTGTTGGACTTTTCCTCCAAGGAGCTGATATGCCCCAATTCTCGGCACACTCCACTGCACTTCATGGGCACTGCTTTCATGCTTCTTTCAGGAGTGGTACTGTGTTTGGAAGACTAGATGCCTCAGCAACCCCCAATAACAATCCCATGCCCTCCAACTTGGAGATTTTGCTAGACACTTGATGCTGAGAGTATGAACCCCTTGAAAATGGAGATACTATCTCCAGTTTCCAAGAGAACCTGAATTGTCCCAAGGAGCAGCACAGCACAAAGAGGCAGCAGTCGATCCATCTTATTGCTGGTCCTATGCAGTAGCAAATACATCATTCTGCATATCACAGGAGATATATGAAGAACTAGGAGAACATCTGGTAGCAGGTCATCCCGTTTGAATCCCCCCAGTGTTGCATGGGGAGATGGATGATTGTCAATCCAATCAGGCGAATGACCGTCACATTAACTTGTTCTCAAAATGTCTGTCAGGCTGCTGATTAAACCCTACTCGCAGTGGCTGAAAGCCAAGACTAATTATTAAAGCAGGTAATGTCTTTGACCCTTGCTCCTGGAACATATGTTTTCCAGCTTGCTATTCAGGGAAAATTCACTGGAGACAAACTGTGCACTGAGCTGAGATCGAGGAAGTACTTCTGTGCTGTCCCCCCTCCCTTTCTTTTTCATTCTTCTCTCTTTCTCCGTATGTTAAAAATATTTTTTCACCGTTTATGTTGATTACACCAGATGTGTATGTGTGTTTTTGCTTATACGTTAAATACTATTTTCTTCAATTTATGTGTTCATATTTCAATAAATATATCAATTAAAAACATGTGGTTAAAAGTTCCTCCACTACTTGAAAAGATTTTGCAGACAACCATAGTTTTATGTACAATGTGGTAAAGTTCCACCTGCCCATGGTACTGTAAATGGTCTTCTGCATCCCTCCCCACCAACTGTGAAGTATTTGTAGGAACTAGCAAAACTCTGATTGTATTCTGTTACCACATTAAACTGCTTTCCTTTAGTTGTTTCTTCAGTTCTTTCCTCATGGGGAGCTGTAAAGTATGGCTAATCTTAGTTACAATCTTATGTTTTCAATCAAGTTGGTGGGTGCGGTGGGGTCTGAGCAATTTTAATAATTGCCGTAAGGTTTCTTGTGATTTTTGCATTCTTTATTAGGCTATATTCTGGAAGCTTTGAATTTATGAAGTAGTTGGGAGGTGGGGAAATCAGTTGAATAACCTCCATGCACAGTGTTTTATTTAATATAATTAGTTTGTCATTGAAGATTTATAAAGCATTGTATTATGTGGAAAAGTTTTTTTGTTGCCATAAGAGCCAGACTAGCTTGAAATGAAATATGCCAACAGAGAATTTCTTTCTTAAAACACTGTGAAATCTAGTTAAGGCATTTTTATTGCATAGGAACAATGAACGCTATTAAGTTGTGATTTATAGTTTTAACATAATTGCCCACTAAAATGAGTGGAATGCATTACTCAGTGTAAGTAATGGGAAGGTGTAGGGAGAAGAATGAGCAAAGCCGATATCTCAAACAGTTTCCCAGGAGATCCTCTCTACTTGATTATTTTTTTAAAAGACATTTCTTCTGACTAGGACATGGTTATGCCAAACTAATCTGTCACCTTAACAATCTTGTCTGTGTGCCTAGAGGATTAGTGTGAATAAGCCGGGAGTGATATACAACATATAAAACTGAGAAATCACACAGCGAAACAAACAAAACTAGAAAGGTTTTTTTTTTTTAAATCAGAATGTCACTGCCTGTATCACAGCAGGTATTTTAGATTTACTTGTGAAGTCTGGACACAGATGCTTGCCAAGAAGTTACAAAAAAAAATCATTCAAGTCTTTAAATTTTATTTCGGAAAGAACATTACATTAAGGCTTATATTTGAAATGTTATTTCTTGTGTTTTCCACCCCACATCACTCCTGGAGACAGAACTATGTGTAACCTTGACCAGTAGAAAATAAATGCCTTGATGCTGCAAGAGGGACCCACAAATGGAAGCAGGTTTTCACAAGAACAAGAGATGTGGCTGCAGAAATGCAGGTGTGCATCTTGGGCAAGGTGCCTTGGATAGTCATCTTTAAATTAGAAAAGGTAGGGCAGAGAAGCCGGAAATTCCTTCAAGTCACCTCTGACCTTCATAGATGTTCTTTGCAAAGTTAGTATGGTGTTGTTTTTGAGGCAGTGGGACCTTTATTGGACTTGGGACCCAAGAACATGGCTGACTTTACCACCCTCTGGAACAAGCTCATTTCTTGTTTAAAGGTAAAAAAGGTAAAGGACCCCTGGATAGTTAAGCCCAGTCAAATGTGATTATGGGGCTGTGGCACTCATCTTGCTTTCAGGCTGAGGGAATCTGACGTTTGTCCACAGACAACTTTCTAGGTCATGTGGCTAGCATGACTAAACAACTTCTGGCACAACGGAACACCATGAAGGAAAGCAGAGCGTACGGAAATGCAATTTACCTTCCCGCCACAGCGGTACCGATTTATCTACTTGCACTGATAGGTTGGCAGGAGCTGGGACAGAGCAATGGGAGCTCAATCCGCTGCAGGGATTCAAACCACCGACCTTCTGACCAGCAAGCCCAAGAGGCTCGGTGGTTTAGACCACAGTGCCACCCACTCCCTTTCTTGTTTATGAGTTGCTGTACATTGTTAAAGTTGGATATTCCAAGCCCATTGTTAACAATGGACAGCTCCTTTTCTATACCATAGCTCAGTGATACAAAAGATCCCAAACTCAATCCCTTGCATCACAAAATCAAAGGCTACAAATAGCATATGATAGACCTACCTCTCTGTCCTTGATCTAAGCGCCCAGGTGGCCCACTGCATTTATAAGATACTTGTAAATGGTGGAAGATAAGCTATTTAGCACATATATATCCAGTGTCTCAAGAGTACATGCTTGTGATGGAGAAACAAGGGCACCATGCAAGCCTTCTTGGGAAGAGCATGTCGTCTGGAGTAGTAAAAAATCTAACACGTTGCAGCAGAGTTCTCAGAAATAGACCAGAGGCAATTGTACTTCATCCAGCAGAGCTTTACTGCTACTGAAGGCAAATGAGCATAATGGTCAAAAATCCAATACATTCAGGATTGGCACAGTCCATAAGAAATCCAGGTGCAGCAGACTTAACCTTAACAATGACTTATAATAAGACTAATCCTTAACACTATAGCATACAGAGCACCACACGAGAACAAAGAGATAGAAAGAGGAAGTAAGTTAAACCCAGACTCCTCCTGGCCTGACTCAGTGGCGTAGGTAGCCTCTGTGCTGCTGGGGGAGGGGCACGACATGTGCGCTGTGACGTCATCGTGACATCACGACATACGTGGATGCAGAAAGGGGGAATTTCCCCCATTCCGCAGCTTTTTTTGGGCGGGGGGTGGCCAGCGAGGAGGGGGTGACAAGCGTGACACCCCCCCTCGCTGGCCGCCCCCCGCCAAAAAAAGCCACGGAAAGGGGAAAAAGAAGCAGAGCAGGCGCTTGAATGCGCCTGCTCTGCTTCCTTTCCCCCCCTCCCAGCGTTTTTTTCGGTGGGGGTGGGGCCAGGGAGGAGGGGTGACAAGCGTGACACCCCCCCTCGCTGGCCCCCCCGCCGAAAAAAAGCGGCGGAAAGGGGAAAAAGAAGCAGAGCAGGCGCTTGAATGCGCCTGCTCTGCTTCCTTTCCCCCCTCCCAGCGGTTTTTTTCGGTGGGGGGGTGGGCCAGCGAGGAGGGGGTGTCATGCCAGCGTGACACCCCCTCCTCGCTGGCCCACCCCCCCGCCGAAAAATAGCCGCTGGAAGGGGGAAAAGGCGACATGCCCCCGTTCGGGCCGCCCGGTGGGGCGGGGTGGGAGGGGCCGGCCAAAGTGTCACCCCCCCTCCCCTGGAATTAGGGGCCCGCCCCCCCCCCCCTTGCGACACCCCTGGCCTGACTATTATAGTCAGCATGACCTTGACAGAAAAGATAACAGAGCCAGATTAAACCAGCTGTGCTCAGCTTCCTGGAAGGAATAACCCAAACATCATAAAACTTCTGTCGGTTTCTTTCACATACAAAGAAACCTTCTAGAACCCTCTTGAACTAATCAGAATAGGAAAGGTCTCTACACATCAGATCAATACTTTCTGTACTAAGAGATGCAAATTGACAGAGCATCCCACAAGTGGGGAGACAAAGCAGAAAAGGCTCGTTCTTGTGTTGCCACCCGCCAGACCCCTTGTGGAGGAGGCGCACAAAGGAAGGCCTCAGATGATGAACACAGGGTGTGGGTTGGTTCATATGGAGAGAAGTATTGCAATCCAGAGCCATTTAAGGCTTTCTAGGTAAAAACCAGCACCTTGAATTGGGCCCGGAAACCAATTGGTAGCCAGTGCAGTCTCAACAGGATTGGCATTATATGCTCAAACCACCCTGCCCCAGTGAGCAACCTGGCCTATGAATTCCACACCAGCTGAAGTTTCCAAACCATCTTCAGAGGCAGCCCCACATATAATGCACTGCAATAATCTAACTTAGAGGTTACCAGAACACAAATGACAGATTTAGGCGCTACCCTGTTCAGGTAGGAGCACAGCTGGGCCACCCACTGAAGCTGATGGAAGACACTCCACACCACTGAGACTACCTGAGCCTTAAGTGACAGCAAAGGATCCAGAAGTGCCCCCAAGCTTCAAACCCACTCCTTTGCAGAGGGCGTGTAGCCACATCAAGAGCAAGCCACCTCCCATTCAATTTCCCCACCTGGGGTCTGCAATGCAACACAACCTGGCCACTACCGGTAGTAAGTCATATAGGGCTTTGTCCATATGTGTTAGCTCCGTATCACTGATCAAGATAGTTCTTTTTCATTTACCCTAGAGATTACAGCATAGAGCTGGAAAAAGAAAAAGATAATAATCATGCTTTAAAAATATGCTTCCAATCAAAAGGAGGGAGGGGAATGCATTAGGTTATTTTAACAATAGAAGGTGTGAATTATACTAGTGGGTGGGATACTTTAATAGCTGCAGGTGGTGAAATGAAATTTGAGCATCGAAAAGCTCCATTTCATTATCCCCGATTTTTTCTCAGTTCTCCCATTCTGGCTAATTATATCCAGAGGAATCATATTGCTCTTTCATGTTGCTTCTGAGACATTCCTTTTATTGCTGCTTATCTCTGGATGTTTACAAGTTCAGGCTGCAAGCAAATCATAATCTGGCCATGCCAGTTTTGTGGATATGCAGGGACCAACTGAAAGAAACGATCCGGCACCATTAAATGAATTATTTAAACCGTTCGGCTGGTTTGGCATAAATATTTACATGAACCACCGTGGCAGGGCAAATTGTCATAGGGCTAAGTCCCACGGAGGTATTACGACCGACGACCGACGAGGAGGCACTGGATGTGACTAAAGAACAAAAGGAACAATAATTGGATTAAGCATGTGCCGAAATAGCGAGATGAAGTGATTTCCTGAGAATGTTGAACCGGGGCTTTATTTGAAGCCTGAATTAATCTGGAGAATGGAAGTCAGCATTGCTAATAATTGCCTTTTGAGGATGCAGTTGTGTATTCAGGCGACTTAAATAGTCAAACAAAATCATGCTCATTATTAGACATATCCCCCCCCCCTAATTATTATTACAGAAATTGACAAGTGGAACTGGAGCAGGAATTGGTAATGGAAGAGAATAGATGATAATGATTTGTAATTTGTTTGGGGAAAGTGATTTGTAATTGTGAGACACTAGGTATTTAAGTTCCCTTTTCATGTAATTTCCAGTAGTTTAATGATATGCTTGCAGAGTAATGTTGCTTTTCCTGGAGAGCTGAGATGGCCAGCTGGCTACCCCCGGGCCAGATGCAGCCCACACAACACATTTCATCTTGTCCTTGGTGGGTTTATCTCCTAAATTTTAATCCAGGTGTAGGGCGGAAGGCAGAAATTCAATTGTTTGCATTTTGATGGGAAGAAATTAGGGGTTGAAAGTAGTGGGAGAGTACACCCATTTCACATTTTAATGCTAAATTGCCATTTGGGCAGTCTACAGCCACCTTCTCCAAGCGGGTGCCCTCCATATGTTTTGGACTACAACTCCCATCAACCTTTGCTTCTTCTGTTATAGAACCAATGTCATACTCACAAGGGGTCCAGGTTGGCAGGCAAAATAGTCCCATGGAACCCTGCTCACTATCTGAGGAGAGGGGACTCTGTTCTCCAAAGAACAGCAAGGTGAAAAACAACATATTAGTCTTTATGTGCATAATGACTACCTGTACCTGAGAAATGCCCCGAGCATCTGTTCTCCATTTTTTGTCTCTGGCTTAGCCCACCAATGACATGTTGCCCCAGGAAATTTGCTGAGAATGAGGCTGAAAATGGTCCCCATTCATGTCAAGGACTATTATCTATACACCCTGAATATAAGTTTCCAAATTGCTTTTGGGGTTTGTGAGCTACACCTCAGTAGTGAAAGAAATCTTACTTGTTGCCTTTATATTCCACCCTTCCCCCAACAATACCAGGGTGGTGTAGACTGTATGGGATATCGTCCCACCAACCATTTTATCATCACAGCTTCCCTGTTTGGTAGGTTAAGGGGGAAGAGGGATTGGTCTAAGACCACTCAATAAACATCATGGCTGGAGAGGAATTTGAACTCAGCTTTGCTTTAGTCTAAACCAGGGGTCTCCAAGCTTTCCTTGCCTTGGGCCAGTGTCTCGAGCGATGATTGTGAGCTGGGCTGGAGGGCGGGGGAGCGCACGCCCGTACGTGCGCGCACACACTATTTCCAGTGCAGGCGGCGGCAAGCAGTGGTGGGGGTGCCGCAAGCTGGATAAATGAGTCCCTTAGGCCTTATCCGGCCCCCAGACCGTAGGTTGGTGACCCCTGGTCTAAACTTTAGGCACTATCCATCACTGGTGTAGGGAGGGCGGGTCATAAGGGGGCGGGGCATCCTGGGCAACGTGATCCTGGTAGGATTCCATCTCGGCTGCCCCCCCACCCGCGCTGCGCGCCACACCCCCAGAACGCACACCATGCCCCTGCAGGTGGCGCGCCATGCCCCCCAAAAGCATGCCACGCCCCTGCGGGCAACGCGCTATGCCCCTAGAATGTGCACCATGTTCCTGTGGGTGGTGTGCCACACCCCCAGAATGTGTGCCAGCCCAGCCCCATCTGCTTCCCACCCCCGGTGCTGGAGCATAAAGCTCCACCACTGCTCTCCATTGAAACCCCTCCTGAAAAACTGCAAGTTGTCACTTACCGGTAATTTATGCCCAAAGTGGCATTCGAGACAAAATAAGATAATTCTGTTCCATGAAATATCTTGCAGTTTTTAGGTGAGAGTGCACACAGAGTATGCAAGAAATGTTCCCCTCGGGGAAAAAACACACACATGGGAAATGAATAGTTGGGCTGCTTGCCATCGTTATAGCTACTTTTTCAAATGGTAGCCACGGGAATGTAAGACATTGTTGCACAAATCTAATATTTATTTATTTCAGGAAGACTAAGAGGTAAGCCATCTTATCAGAGCTGGTACTTCTAACTCACAAGCTTTTAACACTACATGCTTTAAGTGTCTTTCAGTAATGGAGTCGCAGGTGAAGATGAGACCTTCTTACAGCTGCCATTTTTGGAGCTATTTTTAGCCAAATAAATACTAGGCTCTACTGTGGAATTTGTCTCAATAATGTATCCTTTCTCACAAAGGTTGGGGGGAGGGGGAATATAGGGAAAACGTAGTTGATTTATAGTTTTATTGTAAAACTTTATTATATGTTACTCTTGCTTTCCCCTTCCCTCTGTCTCCATGCCTCTATCAAAATTTAAATTGTTAACTCTTTGGAGATTGTTGTTGGAGAGATAGGCTTTGGAATGTTAACATTTCGCAGACTTTGTGTTTGACCACTAAAAAAAGATTTTTGACAGACTTCTGGAAGCATGTCACTTGCTGGACTGGAACTATAGTTGCAAGTCTGCAGAACATTTTAATACACAGCAGAAAGCACATTTGAGCATGGATGCCTGTCCTCTACCCATAATCCACTAATTTTAATAGCATGTACATTTGAGTACTGATTCAAATATGTGCTCCCATCCCCACTCTTTCACAACCAGTTAATGCATTTTTCTGAAGTATTTTTATTAAAGATTTCTTGATTTACAAAAGTATGTGCAATGTCTCTCTCTTGTATTTTTTTACATGTATCATTGCATTTTAAAAAAAGCATGGCTATACAGGGTAGTTGAAACCACTGTGTATTTGACTGTACCTTGAGCTTTCTGAACTCTCTAAGTGATTATTGAGCCTTGAGTATTATATGCAAAACCAAAAGCTGGCCAGACAAACAAACAGGCCACATCAAAATACTGTTCAGTTCTCTCAAGATTTCTAGTACTTCTTGAGTTGAGCATGTACACAATATAATTTGCACGAGCACTAGAACATCTTAATGTGGTTTAGGTTCAGCAAACACCCTTTTTCCACTACATACGACATTTTGGGCAAAGCAGACACACAATAATGAAGCCTGGAATGCACAGCCACCCAATTCACATGATCTCCTGCTCTATTTTCAATGGGAAAGTATTAAATAGTGGGTGGACATAGCAGACAACACAGTGATTCTCCAAGCAGCTCTCTTTATTCTCAGGCTGGAACAGAACTGAAGGGCTGAGCCAGCCTGCTTATATAGTACTCAGTAACATGCAACAGTAGCAACACTCTCTCTAGCTACCCAATCTGTGAGCGGCAATCTCAATCCTTCATTTGCATGTATGTACATTTTCCAACATACTTGAATTTGTTTCCTGAGTAAACATACAGAGAACAAAGAAGCAAAGAAACCCCACCCATATTTTACCTCCCCTTAAGTATACAACTACGAATTTAACAATTTAATGGCACGGGAAAAAACTATTCTTGGCCTGGCCGATTTTGAGTGAGCGACGTCCAGATGGAAGTAAATCAAGCAGATGATGACCGGGATGTAAAGGATCTGCCAATTCTCTCTGCTCTCTTCCTAACTCGTGCATAAATTGCCTAGGGCAAGCTAACACCAATTACCCTTTCTGAATTCTTACAGCTCGTTGGAGCCTTTTCTTGTCTCTCTTGGACTTCAATATAGAATTACAGAGAACAGTAATGATGCCTCTGTAGAATTGGATCAACACTTCCTGAATTTAAATTTCCTTAGTTGACAGGAAATACAGCCTCTGGTGGACCTTTTTAATAATACTATTGATGTTGCTTGACAATTTAAGTTATAAGAAATTATAGAGCCAGGAACTTAAAGTCTACTACTACAACCATGGTTGGTGGCAGAACGGAAGAGTGGCAATTACCATTTCTACTGTCAGACCAAATTATTTTCGGAACAAACAAGATGTTTTTTCAGATTCATCGTCCTCCTGAAGCCCAATAACTGGGATGAAATTTCAAGTCTTAACCGTACTTGAGGTACATTTTTGTGTAGAGAGAAAAGCTGGGGAAAGCACACACCCCTACCCTGCGAATAATTTTCCCCAACCTCACCTGCTGCCTCCTGTCCGTTAGAATCCATCGCAGCTAAATTGAGATTAATTAATTTAGAAAACACTAGGGTGTCAGGAAGAGTGACACAACACCCCTAGGGCTAGGGTGAGAACACAAGAAACAATTGCACAAAATGACCAACCATGTGCTTGGTTGGCAATGGAACATGTTTTTTCACAGGGAGTGTACTCATTTCTCTACCCTGCGAAGAGAAGTCAGGGAACGGGCTACACAAGGAGGAATTGTGGGAGGCTCCAACCAGGGAAGCAGGGAAGCATCAGAGGGGGAAGGCTCCGATCCAGGAGAATAGTGATGGGATGCAGGAGACAGGTCAGAGGAAGAAGGGAGTGCAGACAGGTTGGACTCTGAGCAAGCAACAGGGTTAAGTGAAACTGAGGCAGCTGAGGAGGAGAAAGACAGACACCCCCCCCCAGCCACCTGCCAGCTCCATTGTTTCCTTCTCTTTCCCCAAGATCAAGGAGGGTGTTACATGTAGCAGAACAAAAGGCACAGAGAGCCCCTCCTCGAAGGACTGTTGTGAAGGCAGCCAGCTGGGCAGGAGCCTTTACAAGGAAGTGAGAGGCTCAGATCCTCAGTCCTGGCAACTGCCTCACCAGGGCTATTCCTCTCTATAGAGCTCTCTGTTGAGGTTTTCTCTCTCTTAATAAAGAATTAATGTTGCTGCTCATCTCTGAGTTTCTATGCTGAACTGCACCATGGGGTATCATATGAACTGGGACACAATCTTGCCATTTCTCCCCAGTGAGTATAGCAGTGGTGGCAAGCCGGGGGCAAAGGGGAGTGCTTTTACCAGATTCAGCAGCGTAGTATATATTCAGAAATCAACTTTACTTTCTCCTGCATCTTATGCTAACCACCGGAGATTCTGCCTTCATGAACACATACACCATTTTCTCCCTCTCTTTTGCGCCTGCATATACTAGTCTGTAATTCCAGCGGCAGTTTTCAACATAGGTGAACATTTCAATATCCAAAAAGTTCTTAATTGATGCCTATCACAAGGACGCTTTTATACTGGGCGGTGGGTGAAGCATATTAAATATGTCTTTGTAGTCCCTAGGAGGTGATATTTTACTTAAAAGCCACATTACACTTGTCTTAGTAGATGTCGTAGTAAAGGATTTACCTATGGGAGCAGGGAAAATGGATCCCCACTTGCTTTAAAACACTAAAATTTCACGCTAAACAGTATGCTCTGCTTTTCAGCTTGTATTTTGCCTATTCACAGTCCTGTAAATATAACTGGAAGAATCCTACAGAAAAGTGGGTGATGCATGCCATTCCAGATAACTTTTTAACCTTCCTGAGCAATATTTTGGGGGTTATCATTATATTTGCTAAGCTATTTGACAGGCCGAGTGATGCATAGATACACCGATAAGCAACCTCACCTGGGGTCTTGCATTAGAGCTCCCAAGCAGAACAAATGTTGCTTGGCATGCCGTTGATTTCCTTCACCCCCAAATTCTACCCGCTTCCTCAGAAATGAAAGTGATTTGTGACCTTCTGAAAGGACATGATGACATCATTGTGCGAATAGGGATTGATTGAAAAGGGCTAAAGGGACAAAAGGGAATGAGCAGTAAGGACAGGTTAAGACTAGCCAAGTCCAAGGGGCTGACTCCCCAAAACTCTGGTCATTTCTTAAATACCGGTATTCCTGTTTGTTCAAGTATGTTCTGGCTCTTACATTGAAAGAGCTAGAGAAGTTACTGAAACCACACTTTCCCTATGAGCGACTGCTGTTGGGAGGTGAACCATGAGATCTGGACTTCAAAACTGTAGCAGGATGGATGGGGGGGGATGTTTGGCCTTCCATGTTTGGGATGGGCAACTCTAATTTTGGTCCTCATCACTTTCACATGTGTTCACCACTAAGTCCATCCCATCTCATTTTCAAAATTACCTGCATTTCTTAAAAAAACAATACCACCTACATGGAATTTTGAATTTAAAGAATGTTTAAATATGCATTTTTCAGCACATTTTCCTCTCAAAGAATGTTTTTAAAATATATTTTGTTATTGTTTGAGTTGCGGGCTGTGTAAAAGAAAAAAAAACCCAATAAAAAATACACAAAGTGCGAAAACTGGAGGATAACGCAAGTTCCAGTGTGCACATTGGTGCAAAGCAGATCAATTTATGATGGAATTTGCAACAACTGCATTCCTCGGGCATCCCTACCCTGTGTTCCATGAAAGTATATTTTGGAACACTGGGGAGCAAGTTTTTAATATGAAGAGGACAACTAGGGTTTCTTTAAAAAGAATAAGAGGAGAGAAAGCCAGTGTTAAGTCAGTTGGAACACAGAATTGAGAGAAAATCAAACAAAGATAGGAAGGGATGGAGTTGAATAAATTAGCTATCCACAATAGCTGTCTTCTGCTCCACAGTCCTGTGCTGGATTGGAGCTTCAGACCTTAGTCACTCTCTGGCTGTGGAACTGCTGCTGGATGAACAGTGTGTGAATGGAGAAGGTTTCTCTTCTCTTGGTCAGGGTCTTCTCCAGATGATCTTCTTCTTCTTCTTTTTTAGAGACACCTTCTGTGTGGTTTTTCTAGTGTCTTTCTACTCTCAGATCTTCGAGTTTCATCTCTAAGAATCTCTTCTCAGAATCTCCTGCATCAGCAATTTGGGACCAAAAAAGATCATGCTACAACATACAGACTTACATTACATTAATGTAGCCAGCCTCTCCAACTGTGCCTGATAGAACTTACTATATCCCTTCCTTTGTTTATCTGAGCTGGAAGATTAAACGGTCAATTATCTTGACCTACAGAGAGCCTTGAATGACCAAATACAGATTATAAATCCCTATTCCCTAATTCACCCCTTCCCCAGTTTGGCCCTCTCCAGATGTTTTGGACTTCAGCTCCAATGATTCTTGGCCACTGAGGTTTTTCAACTTCTTTTTAATTAACGTGATTTACCTACTGCTTAATAATAAAAAGGCTCTAAGTGGTTTACATAAAATAAGATTAAATAGCCATAAGAAAAGAGCAATAGCATCAACAGAGTTTAGAAACAGGTAGACATAAGTTATCAAAATACAGATAAAATCAACAATTTTTAATATATATATAAAAATAACTGAGTCGGCTTGCCTAACCAGAAATTATTTTAGCAGGTGTTGAAAGCAATAAGACAAAGCTGCTTGCCTAATGTTAATGGTCCATGGTGGCCGGGACTGATGGGAGTTGGAGAGCAAAACATCTGGAGGACACCAGATTGGGGGAGGTTTCTTAATAATTTCTCTTCTGGAGCCATGGAAGACAAAAGGCTTGACTTCCTGACTTAGAGCCAGGTCCATGAAGTCCAATGTTCTGTTTCTCAGTGCAGAAATGAGTGCCCCCCCCCCCGAGAGGATTAAGCCTGGTCCTTATGTAAACTTTTCCTCCTGCATCTGTTAATCCAATTCTATTAAATCACTGATAAAACCATAGTCCAATTTCTTCCTGATTCCTAATTCTTCTGGTCAGTTTTGCCATTTCTGCATAGCCCATCAGTTTAATCTGCCATTCTTCTCTGATAGGGACTGCACCTTCTTTCCATCTCTGGGCTAATAGTGTCCAGGCAGCAGTAGTCACATACATGAAAAATCTTTTCAAGTCACTTGAAATTTTGGCACCTACAATACCTAAAAGAAAAGCTTCTGTTTTGTTTTGTTTTGTTTTGTTTTAAAAAAGAAAAGGTTATTTTAAACATTTTCCCCAATTCATTGTATATCCTCTCCCAAAATTCTTTTACTACTTCACAAGTCTACCACATATTATAGAAGGTGACCCTTTTCCCCTTACATTTCCAGCATGCATTTGATCTTGCTTTATACATTTTAGATAATTTGCTAGGGGTTAAATACCAACGACATATCCTTTTCATATAATTTTCTTTCAAAGTGTAGCATGCTTCAAACTTTAAGTCCTAATTCTATAACTTCTCCCATGCTGCCAAATACATGTTTAACAACTGAGTCAAAAGAGCAACATGAGGCTTTGATAAGGATTGGTGGTTTGTTTTTTTAATGTTTTCAGGTATGTTTTGAGCTGCCCAGAGTGGCTGGGGAAACCCAGCCTGAAGGGAGGGGTATAGATAATAAAATTGTTGTTGTTGTTGTTGTTTGGAAGGGACATGGTGCAACAAACCTCCCTGCCAACTTCCCCTCTGTTACTAAGTGTATTAATTCTGAGGTGTTCCGGGTCACTTTTTCTATTCACCCCACTCTGGGGATAATCTGGGATAACTGGGTTCTCTGAGGTTGGCCTGTTATACCTCTCAGAATACCTCTCAGCTCTATCAGTTCCGGGTCTCTCTCTCATTAGATCCCCCCACTGCGTCAGTTAGCTAAACCCTTTTAGCCACTGTGTAGCCTTACCAAGGTTTCTGCCCTTTTGCCCCTCCTGAGGGAAACTCCAAGACACAAACTATCACCCTGCAGGTCAGTTTTGTCTTTTCCCTGAGTTCACCTCCTCATGAGCATCCATATATCGCTGGACCAAATAAATGCCTCTTTTCTCTTGGCTCAACAAAAACAAGTCTTTATTTATTTCAGAACATCATGTTTCAAGTACTTCAATAGTTCATCAGCTTAGTTACATCTAAAGTATAAACTCTTTCAGTATAACCGACTGATCTTCATCCTATCCTAGCCTAACCACCACTATCCTGACCCCACACCCCTCTTCTTCCCTGTCTCCACACACACCCTTCCTCTTCTCATCTGCCAAAATGGCTTTCCCTCCTTTTAAACCAGGTACCATCACACCCCCAAAGGATGAACTGTCCGTCAAGATGAAGGTGGATTAACCCCTTCTGTGCTGGGATGTAATACCTCCTCCATCCTAGGGCCAATCCGTCACACATGGCTCTGACTAGGAGTGGTGTATAGAGCTCATAAAGGAGTGGTGTATAGAGCTCATATCCTCTGACTACTGGTACATTGGAACAACAATCCTTAGCCAAGTGAGTGTGTGAAAATGTTCCCATTCCATGCACACAAATATATTTTGGAGTTATTACTTGGATACAACAATGACTGCATGAATCAAGCTCAGGGAGAGGTGAATATCCTCTTCAGTAACATGTCTGTTGCAGCAATTAGTCCAACAAATATTTCTACAGATTTATCCATATGAATGCATACCCCATTATCATTATGTTGAATCAAGAGTCTTATTGCAGACAGATTGGGGAAACAGAAATGAAATTAAAATGTCAAAGCACAGTGGGAAACTGGAGGTACTTGAAAATTATGCAATTGAAAGGGAAATTGTTGCTTTTCTGTGTTTAGCCTGCCTTTTATTCGATGGCAAATATTCATATTGTAATTAAAAGAAAAGAAAGGTTTAATGATAGACAACAGGAACAAAAGTCTAGATAGAGTGGCAGGTTTTTTTTGTTCGCCAGAAATGGAGATGTGTGGTGAAGTTTTTTCTCAAATGTCTTATATATTTGGATTTATTTTTTTCCTACAGAACAGTTGTGTTGAAGGGTGCCAGACCCAATTTGGAGAGAATGGGGTAGCATTATATTAAGGGAGAAGAGCACAGTATTCAAGACAAAAAGGTTGTGGTTCAATTAACAGCTGGACTATATATTTGTGGTTGCCATAGGAGTTAGCACATTCGTTTTGAGATTTTCCCACCTCATCCTCTAGGTTTTCACAGTATTCAGGGCATAAATTGGGGTCATAGTGTCCTTTCCTACACCCACGAAATGTCCTATGCATTAGAGCAAAATCATACCACTTTTAACAGTCAGAGCTTCCTCTAAAGAATCATGGGGACTGTAGTTTGTTAAGGGTGCTGAGTGTTGTTAGGGATCTCCAAATCGCCACCCAGAGCTACAATTCCCAGAGTTCCATGTGGGATAGATTGCTAAACCTTGAAGGTTCTCCCCATATCACTTAACTCTTTGTTTTTTTTAAAAAAAATATTATCAAGCCCAAGGGGCAAAGTTGGAATTTTCAGCTTGAAGGACAATAGCCATGCAATCGCAACATGAATATAACAAACAATGCCAGATATACATGACCTGATTCCCCATTCACATGCTAATTCAGTATGCGTAACTTCAGTTTACCTTCTAGAAAGTGAAAAGATCCCCCCCAAAAAAAATTTTTTTCCCCATTTCCCTTCTTTTTACCTGTTTGCACTGAGTGGTTTCACCATACTGGGCTAAACCAAGCCATTCCATGGGGGCTACAGTAGCACATTCTTCAACTGCTCATATTTGCTGTGAGGAAGTAGTTCCTTTTGTGAGCCAGAATCTATGGATAATCGGGTCCATTAGGTAACATGGAAGCCATAACATTCAGACATGGTCTAGGGAGGGTTAGGGTTTAATTTTTGCTTCAACCTCACAGGGAGTCGGATTGTTCGATTCTAGCCTGCAAAGAAAGGATCTGAAATCATATCGCTGCATGCAGGATCAGTCAGCAGCAGCAAATCATATGGCATTATAGCGGTAGGCAGTCCAGTGATTGAAAAACTACACACTGGTAAAAATAGAATACAGACAGAAGATTTGAAGAGGTGTGAATTCATACATACATTTCATCTGAAGCTGTGTTTCTGGCTGAATTGATACAAAACTTACATTAATCCAAAACTATCTCATGGAGGAGGAGGGCACAAGGAGAAGGGGACGACAGAGGATGAGATGGTTGGACAGTGTTCTCGAAGCTACTAACATGAGTTTGGCCAAACTGCGAGAGGCAGTGAAGGATAGGCGTGCCTGGCGTGCTCTGGTCCATGGGGTCACGAAGAGTCGGACACGACTGAACGACTGAACAACTAACAACAATCAACAACAATCTCATGGCATGTTTTCAATAGCTATGCAGTCAAAATGTGATTCAGGGTTCTTGGACTAATTTACAAAGACGTGAACAACTTAGGTCCAGGGTACTTCAGGGACCATCTGAATCCTTTTAATGCCAGCTTGGTCATTGGTATCATCCACAGGATCATTGTTGGTCATTCTCTGAGTTGGCGAGACTCATCTGACAAAGAAAAGAAATAGAGCATTTAGTGACATTGGCTCAGTATTGTGGAACAATCTGACAACAGAGATTTAGGAGGTTTCTTCTGTTCCAACTTTAAAATGCCTGTTATCCCCCCCACCCCCGTTCCATCAGGCCTATGCAGACAATTTAGAATCTATCTTTTTACAATTGTTCACTAATGCCTGTTTTAAACATTTTATGTACTGTCCTTTGGCATTTTTAATGAATACTGGAACACACACAGAGAGAGCTCAGAGGTGCCAGAGCTCACCACGAACATCTCTTTTGTTCTCTTAGAATGGCAATGGTGCCCACCTGAGAGGCACTGGAGCTAAGCTCCGGTGAGCTCCTGCTGAAAAAAAAGTTGTGTGTGTGTGTGTGTCAATATGGTTAAATGGAGTCCAAACGCCTCAGCAGCTTTGGGTAAGTACTTTCAGGAGTGCAAAAAGATCTTTTGATTTAGGAGTGCCCATGATCAGGGTGCTTCAGACAATTACTTCTTTGGGGACTGGGAAGACACCAGACCCTCCAAATGTTCCCTGGAACCATGTTCCAGGGATGTCCTTGATTTAAGAAGCCATCCGATTACTTTCTTGGGGACTGGAAAGACCAGACCCTCCAAATGTCCCTATGTTCCAGGGATGTCCTTGATTTAGAGAAGCCATCCGAGTTTCTGACTTGATCCCGGAATGTCCTGCTTTTCCTTAGGATGTCCCTATTTCCATTGGGAAAAATTTGGAAGGTATGGAGTTATCCGACCTCCGAGCTATCTTAAAGCAGCCTATTATAGGGACGTTTTTTCATGTTTAATGTTTTATTATGGTTTTTTTTATAGGTTGGAAGCTGCCCAGAGAGGCTGGGGCAACCAAGTAAGATATGTGGGGTATAAATAGTAAAATTATCATTATGGAATGGGACATCCATATTTTCATCCGAGAAATGTTGGAGGGTACGAGACCCATTCCAAAGACGTTTTCAGGGTTTACCTTACTTTACAGGCAATTTTTAACATTTTGAAAGAAAGCTCACTGACATTTTTCAGTGGCTAGAGACCCTCTTCACTTCCAGAGGCTCTGCAGTCCTCTGACTGCCTCGTAATCTGGGGAAACGGGTTCGCGTCTCCGCTCCTCCACATGCAGCTGCTGGGTGACCTTGGGCTAGTCACACTTCTTTGAAGTCTCTCAGCCCCACTCACCTCACAGAGTGTTTGTTGTGGGGGAGGAAGGGAAAGGAGAATGTTAGCCGCTTTGAGACTCCTTCGGGTAGTGATAAACGGGATATCAAATCCAAACTCTTCTTCTCTTCCACGTGTATTTCTTTTTATGTTCCAGATCGCTGCTAATGTTGTTTACATCACAATCTGGCACAGGATGAGAAGCAACAAGTCCAGAAGAAACTCAAAGGCCATGCAGGCTGACATGTTATCTCAAAATGCCTCAGTCAGAAGGGTAGCACACCATGAGGGAGGCATGCGGGGGAGAAAGTAGTTGCCTTCATTTTTCCGTGAAGGTTCCCCTGCACTCCACTCCAGCAAATTGTGTCCTCCCTAAGAGAGGGCACGTGTTGTGGTGAGACCTGGAGACTGACCTCCTGGTTGTGGTTGGGTCTATTGGATAGCCACAACACCCGATTGGTAGGTCCCTCGTTGCTGGGTTTAATCTGGCCAATGGGGTGCAGTCTAAATGGATCAAGGGACCTATATAAGCCAATGCACATGTTCCAGAGCTTCCTCTTTCAGCTCATGTATCGGAACACCCACCCACCTCTCCCTAATTTTGGGGTATTTGCAATTGACCTTGCTATGCCGTTATGTGTCATCTATCGTTGGGACAGGGGCATGGCAGGAATTTCCCCCACATGGCTGATTGGCTGTGGCCATTTGGGTTTCGCCTGCCGCGTAACAATTTGTCACAACTTGTAAGGTTGTGGATAGGCACTGGTTTGTGTGATAGGGATGGGAGAACGGTCTCACCATCCCTATGTGAAGGGTATTCCGTTAAAGGAATCCAGGAACTCAAATTGGTTTGGTCAACCCTCAAAAGGGGGTTGTGTCTGTGCCTGAGACCAGGGGAGCATCTGAGGAGTGAACAGAGTCTGTTCCCAGGCTTTACACCTGCCTCAGATGTTCAACCTTGGCTGACCTATGATAGAGCTCTGGGTCAGTGCTACCTGCAAGGATGTAGGGAGCTAGTCGAACCAGAGCCTATGCAACAACTCACTTTTCTGTAATCAATAAAGTTGAGGCCAAATTCTGCCAAAAACCAAAACTAAAATTTGAGTCAAATGTGTCTTTATTTAGGGGGGAGGTCTCTCGGTCTGAACACGCAATAGTGTTTCGGCAATACAGTCAGACCTAAAATACCACCATTTCCTGATATATGACATGAAGTTGTTCCAAATGAGTCATTCCAGCTTCCTAGCTTACGCAGCCGCTGACAATAGTAGTTCCATGCTGCTTGAAGCAGTGGGGAAACTTTATTTTAAGCAGGATAAAGGAGAGAAGGCTGTCACCTCTGCTTTAAAAAAAAAATACTGTAATTTTCCATACCACACTGTATTATAAATATATACATATTTTGCCCCTTCACCCCATGAGTAGTATTTCAGGATCCAGATTACATTTCTTTAAATCACAATATATTGCACAAGTAGGATTACGCATCTTCTTATTCAGTATAGTACAAAGGATAATGATTTTTCATTTGTAGCGTTCAGTGTTTTCTGTAACTTATAACCAAAGCAAATGACTCCATTAGTTCCACCTCTGAAAGCCGCCTCTGCTTTCAGAAGTAAGCCCCCACACACCCCAAAAGTCAAAATTTTCTTATTCTCTAAAATTGTCATGGGGCACATTCTTCTTTCAGTCCTTAAGTGTGGACAACAGTGAATTTGATCGTTCAGAAAGAGAGAGAGAACTTTAGAATGTGTGCATAGGTACTGTAGCAATAGTTAGAATCAATAAGGCTAATGGCTCAGACTGTATAAAATGCCTTTGGCAAATACAATTATGAGAATGTAGGCATCTCACTAAGATAGGTAACAACCTCAGGAGAAACAAAAATTACGTGTAAATAACAAACTATTGGTTGCTTTGTTGGTTTAATCTGTTTGCTTCTCTTTTGACTCACTCTTTATATCTTGCCCAACCCACTCACCCTAATTCAAATTGCTCCTCTGACCTTCCAGGTTCTTCTGGGCAAATTCCTGCAGAAGCGACAGTTCTGTTCAGGGTTCAGTCAATTAGTCATATGTAGATTGGTCACTTCCACTCACAAGATGGAATTTCCTCTCCATCCCCTACATTCCAGAGGTTGAACCACTCTTTGGAGGCTTCCTGATGTGGTTCACAGTGTGCCGCTGCTGTCAAATCACCTGGATTAAAGAAAATAAAAACTTCAGCTGTCGCTTACTGGTAGTTTCAAGCAAAAGGTAGGGCATGCAACTCCTGAAGAATCAGAGAATGGAAAAGGACATGGGGCACCATGGACAATCATTTACTAAAAATATTTAGCTGGATTATATGCCAACTGATTCTATGAGTGTTTGGATTAAACCTCAGTGCGACTCTTAAATTCTTCCCTTCCCATGCTTCCGTCAGAATTAAGCTGTAGGCAGTTATCTGAGAGCATCCAGGAGCTGAGACCTTGGTTCAGTGAGGTAGCCATTGTTGTTCAAGCAGATTCCTCCCTGCTCAGCCTGGAAGCTGTTATTGCTTGGACTGCACACAGATCGTACACTTAAAGCATATGACTTCCTGCATAAAAGCTTAGGAAACTGTAGTACATTATGGGTGCAGAGAGAAGGGAATTTATGGGCAAGTTTAAGTTGTTCTGTTCATGAATGGAGTTGGATTTAACCTCTAGATCTGAGTTTCCGGTCTCCCTGGTCCCACCTGAGGGAGGGAGTCTCTTTTGAAACTAAAAAGGGTAAGAACTCTTCCTCCCATTCCCACTCATTCGTATTCTTTATTCTTCCTTTCTTTTGCATCTTTTCCTCCTCTTCTCTCTTCTCTGTGGGGTAAATTAATTCCAAAATTCTTTGTAGGGAGTTGTGCTTTAAATGTATGGTATGTGTGCAGCTTTGGAGGGCCAAGGCCAGCCTAGGAGGACAGAAGATATCATGGTCTAAGAAGATATTCCAACTTGCAGTACTGATCACATGGGGAGGCTGTACCCAGAGAAGAGGATACCCTGTTTTTGCAGCAGTGGCTCCTGACAAGTTCATTGTTTTAAGCATTTCTTAACCAACTTCCATCAAAAGATGCCATGAGGTGACTGACTCAGGCAGCATGATCCACAGGGGCAACAGATCCTGTTGTAGATCTTTATCCCCCCCCCTTGTTCCTGACAAAGATCTCCACTCACCCCTTCTTTCTGGGTGCCATTTTGTGGTTCTCCTCAGGTGCCAAAATGTTTTGGGCTGGCTCTGCAGGGTGGCGAATAAAATTAATCCACACAACACAAAAACACAATTTAAAACCAGCACAAAAAGCACAAAAAGACAGAACAATCTAAAACATCAACAATCTGAAATAATTGGAAGGCCTTCACCTGGTACAAACAAACAAACAAATAAGAACTATTAAAAGTTCGGTAGCAGGTGAACCTTGTTAGCAAGGATATTTTAAAATGTGGATGCCACCACAGAAAAGGCCCTGTAATTTATAGAAGTGTACCCCTACTAACAAGAGTTCCTGGAGCAGGGCATCTCCAGAAGAACTTAAGATAGGAGCATACAGTTTAGTAAGCTTCACAATTTGGGGGAAAAAGCAGCTATTGTGGGAGAAGCACCTTGGACACCTTACATTTCTTAATTATTTCTTTCAATTGTAGCTCCTTCTGACCATTTTATCCCCAAAGCAGGGACAAAAAATGGATGGGAAGGGTAAACTGCGAGAGTGATACCTGCTGTGAAGTTCCATTGGGAAGTATAATTGAGATGGAGATATTCTAATTGTTCATTGATTAGATCCCATTAGTTTGGAAAGGCTCAAAAGCAACAGTTAATGCCGCTGATGTACTTATTGTTCACTTGGTAAGTGTTAGTCATTAAGTAAATTGGAAACTGAATTGACTTTTGATGGCACATAATTGGTTTATCTAAATGACTGACAAAAAAATGAAAGTAAAACGAATGGTAAATGTTTTGGAACAATCCTGGCACCATGATAAAAGATAATTAGGTTTAAGGACCTGCTTTTCTGGAGGACTGTGTTTAAAACCAACTGCCTCTTCAATATCCCTCCTCCTTTTTATTTTATTTTTATTTTTTTAAGGAAGAGAGATTGCTTAAAATAAAGAACTTGCTTAAAATAGAGAGGTTGCAGAAAAACAGAAAAGCTATCAATCTCACAATGAGCCAACACTGAGATCATAAGCTATGGTCAAATTCTAAAGATGTGATATGCATATGTGGAAGCAAGTCTACTTATCAGTCACAACTTGGAGAACATTTACCATTCATTCTCTGATAGTCTGGGTGCCAAAGGGGTCAATATAGAATATTGATGTGGCACACATGTTTTCATTCTTTTTATATTTCCTTTATGTACAGATGCCCAAACCAGATGAAGCCACACTATAAGCCTTGGGCAATTTGAGATATTTGTCGCTAACATTTCACCGAGAAAGCCAAAAACGCTCACACAGTAAAACACACATGGAATATGAAACAACTACTGTCTTTCTGGCACCAGATTATTTTTATTTGCCTGGGGGTTGTGTGGTCCCCGTTCTTCTGCAACAGTTTCATATTTGTGTTGCCTCCGAATCTTATTTTTGTTTGAATAATATAATGTTTTTTTTCCCTGTATTGTATTTTTACAATAGGACAAAGCACTGGAATCCACAGGTTGAGGGGAGGTCTAGAATGTTTCTAAGTAAATAATAATAATTCAAGCATCTTAATTCATCAAAACCTGTAAAAATGAATATTGAAATTAAAATTAATATTATGCAGAATGATACCCACTGTTGAGTAAGGTAGCTAATGTCATGGTGACATGGGCTCCCTTGTGACACGTCCTCCTGTTGGATGACTTGATTAGAGATCTTTGGTATTTGACTGGTCCATGCCAGTGGAGTGAGCACCCTTTGCCAATAGTAAACATTTCTCTGTAAAATAATTTCTTTTGCAAATTGAGTTCTCTGTCTTCCTGACCAAAGTTCCTTCTTGATGCTTAAATGAAGAGCATTCTTGCCTGAAGCCAGCTGATTCCATTTTGAAGAGCCTTAAAATGGCTTGACACCAAAGGAACTTTGGGAGCCATGCAGGTTTTGGAAACCCTGCTTGATACCCCAATTTCCCCACGCAGTGGAGAAAGTCATTTGCCTGAAAAAAAATGTGTGCCCCCCCCCACTTTTTATGCTTATTGTCAACTTCAGAAGTACATCCCTCTCTGTACTCTGTAAAATTTACAACATAGAATCTGATTTCCTGATTTATTTATAAATTAATACAAGGATCACCACTAATCAGATGAGTTTTCATTATTTTTTTTTGGGGGGTGGGTGGGTGGGTAGTTTTCCCTTTTTTTCTGGTTTTGTATTTTTTTAAGGTTTTGTATCTGCTTTTTGTTATTCTGCCCTTGTGCTCTTCGCATTTTCCTTAAAAAATATCTTTTCTCCTTATATAAAGTTATTATTAATTTTATTTACTTTTATCTTATGAAATCTTAGCCGTGTTGTCTGCATAGTCAAAACAAAAAAAATAAAAAATTCCTTCCAGTAGCACTTAGAGACCAACGAAGTTTGTTCTTGGTATGAGCTTTTGTATCTGAAGAAGTGTGCATGCAGAAAGCTCATACCAAGAACAAACTTGTCTCTAAGGTGCTACTGGAAGGAATTTTTTATTTTGTTTTGTTTTAAATCTTATGTGTTCAGTTTATCCGTATGTTTTATCTTATGCTGGTCTGTGACTGAAATAAAGCTTGATGCTGATTCTCTGCTTTTATTGTGTAAGTTGTTTTGAGACATCCTGGTGCAAAAATATAAATTGTAATGATGATGATCATCAGGACCAGTTTAAATCCTTCATTTGAAATGGCTTTTGTTTTCTTTTGTGGACATTTGGAAGGTCTTTTGATGAGATATGTGTGTCCAACTGCTTACTGCACTCTCCACAAGTTCTTCATGATAGCACAAGTTCATGTCAAACTTAGTGGTCAGATACCTCCAGTTCAGTGCAAGCGATATAGAGCATAAAGACACGGCCACCCCAGTTTCTCATCTTTTCCCCACTCTGCCCTAGGTTACAAAAGCTTTCAGAATCTATTAGCAATGATGAGTCTGCCAAACCTTGGAGGATTTGTTTCTTTAAAACAATGACAACCAAACACAACCCTCCTCCCCACAGATCCATTTTGTCATGAAAAAGCAAGGGTACTTAGTCTTAGGCTGTCTGCATTTTGACGTCAAATTTGGATGCCATCAATCTCTAGTTTCCGATTCTCGGAGGCAAATTTATTCATTATTTCTTCACATGGTCTGGGATTCAGCCCTGACATTCAAAACAGGTTTGGGGCTGATTACAATTACCGTTCTCGAGATTCCTCATTTCTTTGGAATACACAATATCACCCAGGGCCTCTATGCAAGCTGCAGCCTGGATGTTTCTGTAGGAACAAAATAGAAAATTCTTTCCAGTAGCACCTTAGAGACCAACTGAGTTTGTTCTTGGTATGAGCTTTCGTGTGCAGTATCTGAAGAAGTGTGCATGCACACGAAAGCTCATACCAAGAACAAACTCAGTTGGTCTCTAAGGTGCTACTGGAAAGAATTTTCTATTTTGTTTCGACTATGGCAGACCAACACGGCTACCCACCTGTATCTGTAGGAACAGTGAGTATTTTGTCTCTTGAATGTTTACTGGGCTCAGGGTTGACATAGGCGTCGGTAACTAAGAGGCTTCTTGTATATGGCAGGGTCCAGCATTCTTCAACCTGGTTGCCTCCATATGTTTTGGACCACAACTCCCATCAGTTCCAATCACCTTTGCAATGTTCAGATATGATGGGGGCTATTGGCCAAAACACCTGGATTTTGTAAGGCTGTCCTAGTTCAAAGGAAGAGGAGAGGAGAGGAGAATTTCAAGACAGCTAGTGGGTTCTCCACCCTCAGGTTGCCTGACTCCTGCCCTAGCCAGCGTGAAAGGTTGGGTTGTTATTGCTACATCTGTCATACCCCATAGCTGCCTGGCCAGGGTTAGGATTGTTCTGTAACAGTACATTTTTCTAAATGTCTACTCAGAAGTCAGTCCCATGGAGTTCAGAGGCTTCTTCCCAGGTTACTGGGAACCTCCTTAGGCATCTGTCTTCTCCATCCATTTTATAGACCTCTTTCTGCTGATCATAGAAACACCATCGTAGTAGTGTATTTGTCTATCAGCAGTTACCCTGTAGTTTCAGTGAAATGTTGGATGCTTACCGAACATCCAAAAGGTTCTGTCAATAAATTTATTTATTAGCAGAATTTTTACATTTTATAGGTTCAATAATTTTTTTATAGAGCTGACTTGGCTGATCTGTTTACTTGTCACTCTCTCATATGGCACAATCACATATAAAATGAAGCACATAAAGTACATTATGTAAATATAAACAAGAGCTTTAAGGGGAAATTTGAATATGTAGGACTTCAAAAAGTTTTCTTTTCATAAATCTTTGTACGGATGCATCTAAGCTGAAAATAGATTAAGTCTGATTTCAATTATTTGTCAAGCACTTTTCCGGACGCAACCAAGTTATTTCTTAGAGAACACACATAATTTTTATTTCTGAAGACTATATTTTCCGCTGAAATTCTCATGCTTACTAATTAACTTCAACTTCCTAGAGATTGGCTATTTTATCATTTTTGGTGTTCTTTGTAGTGTAAGAATCTGTATTGTCACTTTACTGACAAGCTAGGAATTAACAGTCCTAGCAGAAATGAGAGGTACTCATGGCCTGGCAGGTTTGTTGATGTCATCCACTGATTTGTGGGGTGGGGCAGAAGCCACCATTGCTAGGGAAGAGGGGCAAACATGCCACAAGATCTCTATGCTGTGAAGGGGGTCAAATGGACATATGGAAGGAAATCTGCTTGTATTCATCACTTCTCTCCCTTTTCTCCATTTCCCTTCATCTATTTATAGATTGGGAGACTTGGGGGAGGGACCTGCCAAACATGCGTTGTTGTTGTTTTCTAAACTACCGTGTACCTAGAAGGCACCACAGAGAGGCAGGTGATAATTGTCAAAAGCAGCATACCACTGAGTAGTACCCTCGTCAATTCCGGAGATAGCTTAGGGATCCCAGGTCATCTTCCAAGTGGATGTGCTTTGTAGGAAAATTCTGCAGGAATGCAGAAAAAGCAGTTTCTCAGATATTTCAGCTTTCTTAAAATGGGGGGAAATGTTTGTGGTCCTTATGAAGGTGAAGAGATCCTAGATTATGTATGGGTGATTTATGCAGAAATCTTAGAAGTCAGAGTTGATGGGTTTGGGGATGGGTATGCAATACTTTACATACACTCCTCATGACCAGAGGAAGCAGAAGAACAGAGCTGTACAAAATGAGGCTGGTAGGACAGATCAGTGGAACCACTAAAGCCATCCAAAGCCCCTCTAATTCATGCCAACTAGGGTGGAAGGTGATGGAAGCACATTGTTTTTGCTTCATCAGCTCCAGGCTGGCTATTAATATAATAAATGTAATGTAATTGATTTATATACTGCCCTTCATCAAGAGATCTCAGGACAGTTCACAAGACAAAGACAAAAATCTGAGTTGTCTAAGTTGGATCCTTTCAGGGACATAATAATAATAATAATAATAATAATAATAATAATAATAATAATTGTTATTGTTATAATTACTGCAAGGACACATATTGTACAAGCTAATGGCTCATAAAACACTCTCTTCCTAATAATAACAACAATAATAATTTATATCCCGCCTATCTGGTTGTTGTTTCTCCAGCCACTCTGGCTGGCTCCCAACAGAATACAGGTATTAAAAACACGATAAAACACCAAACATTAAAAACTTCCCTAAACAGATGAAAAAGCTTTGGACCCATTAGATCCATGGTTGGCCCAACCTCTGCCCCATAGAATCATAGATCCGTAGTGTTGGAAGGGACCTCAAGGGTCATCTAGTCCAAACACTTGCAAGGCAGGAATCCTGCCCCCCCACAACCATCTCTGGGTGGGCTTGAACCAACAACCTTTTGGTTAACAGCCAGGTGCCCTGATTCATTGCAACACCCTCTTTCAGAGCCCAAAACTGGCTACTGCTGGGAGGAATTGTGTGGTGCTGCCCTTTCAAGCAGCTGCACCCAGCAGAGGGGTTTCTCTGTCTAATCCTTATCTCCCGTAGCACCAATCAGGGAGTTAGGATTGTTCTCTGAATTTTGCAAAATCATTAAAATATCAAACTGTACAATTAACCGAGGGTGTACAATATGGCATGACTGGTAGATCTATCTATCTATCTATCTGGCTTAGTTCACACAGACTTAATGCTATGTGGCTGGCTAGATAGATAGATGTATTTGTGGCAATGTTGTAGTAGTCCTCAGCCAAATTCTATTTGGTTTCATGTTCCTGCCTTAAGTAAGTTTTTTTTTTTTCCTAGAGGCGTTAACCACTTTCCTGCAGAACATCAACATGGACTGTGCAATGCATTCACAAGCAGAAATTCAGTTACTGAGAGGGAGAGGAGAACAAAATTGTGTACAGTTGTAAATAAGAGGCCACTAGAAAAGGTGAACTCAGCAATATGTTTCTCTAGAAGATAAGGAGAATTAACTTGCAATAAATTCCAGTAAACTAGCCTTACAAAACCTTGCATTTTTTTAAAAAGCAACAACAAGACACCTACGTGTTTTAATGCAATTGTAACTTCAAGGCGGAATAATGCTGAAAGGAGGGGAAGAAAAATGCAGCCTCAGTAGAAGTAGAAGTCTCTTGACAGCATTAACCAAGAAAAAGAAAAGAAAAAGGCAAGTAGTTCATACTGTCTCTGCAGGTAGGACCAAATATTTCATGAACACAAAAAATCAGGTGTTCTGTGAGAGCCAGGTGCATACTGAAAATTCAATTAAAAATATTTTGGTTTGGGCTGCACTATACAGCACACGTCGTGGCATGGATTAGCTGTAGGGGAAATGAAGAAGAGTGATGAAGACAAATATGGGACATTTAAAATAAAAAAGCTGAAACAAATTAATCCTCAAATTTTCAAAATCCAACTCTGTGGATTTGGGTGGCAAATAATGTCATGATGTCTAATCGTTCAGTGAATAAATTATATTCACCATTTGAGATCTAAAACATTTTGTGGCAGTTAATATATTACATTTAGCAGTTGCCTTTTCCTGCTTGTTTCCTCTCCACCCACTCACCCTGCGGCTTTAAAGTACATAGGGGGCAGAGTGGCATTTCATGTGGCATCATGAGAGGCAATGCATGGTTCTGGGCCCATTAGCAGGACAAATGCTCTGGATGGCACCAGCCACTATGAAAACAGAAGAACACAGGATTATGGGAACAGAAGAACATAGGGTTCCTCCACAGGCAAGGTGTAATTCTGGGAATTTTTCACATTATCTGTGGAGTTCTGGGAATTTTTCACGTTATCTGCAGTGTATCATCATCAAGGCAATTCTGTTTGTTAATGACACCAGGTGGCAGCAATGTAGAAAAAGCCCAGGATGCAGAATAGTCACTGGTAAGTACGCAGAAGCACCCAGATAGTGAAGGGGACGGGTTCCATTGGGTGATATTCCATGAATTACCAAAGTTGTCATGGACTTGGAAGATGCTCAAACTCAGGACAAAAGGGAGAAACGAGCCAAGAGGAAGGCATGTTTGACAAACCCTCACCGTGTTCAACTCCCACCCAGAAACCTTTGACCCCACTGTGGAAGGGTGTGTGGATCCAGAATTGGCCTCCACAGTCACTTACAGACTCACTGTTAAGACCGTGTTCTTGGAAGACAATCTTACTCGGCTACAAGTGATCACAGAAGAAGAAGAAGAAGAAGAAGAAGAAGAAGAAGAAGAAGAAGAAGAAGAAGAAGAAGATTCCACGAACACTTCCCGTTAGCACAAGGATTTCCACTTGCACTATGGGACATTCCCCCTGTGCCCATGTGCACGCCACCCCATCCCCAAATTTGGAACAGATTTGGGGGACATGTGTGGGAAGAAGGCTATAAAGAGCATTGCACAAACAGAAATGCTTGTGCTGATGGGACCATGACTTGGTGCTGCAATACAACCCATTGACCTGAAATTCAGAGCTTTGAGATCCAGGGAGTGGGGATCAGCACTTGGCATTTGAAAGCGCTGCACGCTCAGAGATTTGGGGCTCAGGCAGTGCAGGATGCCTCTATCAGCACTAAGTTTAAGCATGGCCGCAAAGAACAGCAGCATCTCAACAGTACAGTTCAGATTCTGAACCAGGTTAAAGGTAAAGGTAAAGGGACCCCTGACCACCAGGTCCAGTCGTGTCCGACTCTGGGGTTGCGGTGCTCATCTCGCTTTATAGGCCGAGGGAGCTGGAATTTGTCCGCATACAGCTTCTAGGTCACGTGGCCAGCATGACAAAGCTACTTCTGCCGAACCAGAGCAGCGCACGGAACCGCCGTTTACCTTTCCGCTGGAGCGGTCCCTATTTATCTACTTGCACTTTGTTGTTCAGTCGTTCAGTCGTGTCCGACTCTTCATGACCCCATGGACCAGAGCACGCCAGGCATGCCTATCCTCCACCGCCTCTCGCAGTTTGGCCAAACCCATGTGGCACTTTGATGTGCTTTCAAACTGCTAGGTGGGCAGGAGCTGGGACCGAGCAATGGGAGCTCACCCTGTGGCAGGGATTCGAACCGCCAACCTTCTGATCAGCAAGCCCTAGACTCTGTGGTTTAACCCACAGTGCCACCTGGGTCCCTCCGAACCAGGTTAAGCATGTCCAAAATGGAGGGGAGGTGGGATATTGCTAGGTGGCTCCAACCTCAGCTAGTTAACCCACTCTGTAGATTGATTGGTGCAAATCTCTTAGGCTCTGGGCTCATTTAATCCAACAACACATGACTTCCCTCTCTTGGGTAAGGGGACAAGTTAGGATGTGATTGCTGGCATGCAGTAGTTGACAGCATTCTATTGGACATGTAGGAGTCATGAAAACGTTTGACGGCTGAAATGCAACACCTGCCAGCTTGTGACAATGTGTGACAGTATTTTATCGGATAAATGACTTGAAATAGATTTTAGAAACTTTTATATTTACTTCAGCCAACCAATCAAAGCAGCTGAACGTTTGGGCATTTCATTGTTTGATCCTTGTGCAACAATGCTGCTGGGGATTTCAGTGGGGACCGCAAAACACTCGATGCCTTACTAGGACAATTCTGACTCCTGGCACAACAGAGTTTGTTGACAACATTAGCATTACCAGGGGTAGAGGACTCTGCTAGGCAGAGTTTGCTAGGGATGGGCTGTGGGATAATCGTCGTTATACCTGGGATAGCTCAGTTGGTAGAGCATGAGACTATTTATTTATTTTATTAGCAATAAACGTATTACATATACAAAATGGAAAAGAAAAAAAAACAATTATTACAAATAGAAAGAAAAAAGATCAAATAATATTAAAATAACCTACAATTGATCCAACAGATACAAAAAGAAAAAGAAAAAACTAAAAAAAAGAAACAAGAAAACAAGAAAAAGAAAAATGGTTTCATATGCACATCTTTTTAAGGAATACAAGCCGTCCTTACTCCTGTAAGAAGCCCCCTCTGGAAGATCTCATTTCATCTTTTCCTTCTCTTCTATTTTATTAGTATCTTCTTTTACAAATTCAGGCTTGATTACCTGATTTGTATCTTGACTCCCCTCTAACTTACACAGCTCCTAATATCTCATCTCTCTAGTTGTCTGTAATCAGTTAGTAAGTCTGTGGAGAAACCTTCTAGCATGAGACTCTTAATCTCAGGGTTGTAGGTTTGAAAGATTCCTGCATTGCAGGAGGTTGGACTACATAGCCCTTGTAGCTCCTTCAAACTCTACAATTCTATGATTCTAAGCTCTGTCATGAAGCTGCCTTATAAGTGAGTCAGATCATTGCCTCCATCTTGTATTGGCATGACTCTTCAGGGTTTTTGACATGATTGAGCCTCTTGGGCTTGCCAATCAGAAGGTTAGTGGTTCAAATCCCCATGACGGGGTGAGCTCCTGTTGCTCTGTTCCAGCTCCTGTCAACCTAGCAGTTCAAAAGCACACAAGTGCTAGTAGGTAAATAGGCATCACTGTGGCAGGAACGTAAATGGTGTATCCGTGTGCTCTGGTTTCCATCACAGTGTTCCGTTGCACCAGATGTGGTTTAGTCATGTTGGCCACATGACCCACAAAGCTGTCTGTGGACAAACGCCGGCTCCCTCTATCTGAAAGCAAGATGAGCATTGCAACCCCATAGTCACCTTTGACTGGACTTAACCATCCAGGGGTCCTTTACCTTTACCTTTTATAGCCCAGGTATAAGAAAAACACATCTTATTTCAACTGAAATAGTTGTGTATATCCCTTTTCTTTCATATGGTTCTTTGCCCCCCTACCAGCCCTCAATTCAGTGGCCATCAAAATATGTAATTTAGATACAGGCCTAATTCAAATATACCTTTTATCTGTCTCTTAAGCTAAAAAGGTTGTATGTCTCTTCGGCTCAGTTGTGGTGTTTCCTTCTCAACGGGAAAGAATTAAAATGAGCAGCCTTCAGTATTTGCTGTTCCAGAAAGTGCTCTGGAAGTAATTTGTCTTCAGAGACTTATGACTAACAACTTAAACATGACAACAAACACAAGTGCATATTTCTGTTTTACAGTTTTATAAGGAAACTAAATCTATTATTCTCCCTAACCTATGCAAGATGAAATTCACGGTTATGAGCCATGTGTAAAAGTGAAGCAGGGAGCAATAAACCTGGGTGAGAACCAGGGGAAACTGGAATTATGCATAAGGTCTGAGGCTTAAAGCCTGCTCATCAGAATCCCATGCGAAACATTGAAAAGCTTACTTTTTAGTTATTTCTAAACTCTAGCATTATTCCTTTTTTAAAAAGTCACTGCTCTGCCCATGCCACCTCCCCAGATCATGAGAAAATTCTTTATGATCCATTTGTAGCAGCACCACTTAATAAATGTTGGTGGTTCTCTCATCATGTTTGAATGCACATAGGATTGCTCCTCAGGAACACTTTTATATCTGGTTAGCTTCTTGATTTTGCATCCGGTCTACCAAGGTACAAGCTCCTCAGGCCAGGGGCAGGGCCTATGTGGGGAGGAACTGTGGTCTAGTGCTAGCTTACCTGCTTTGCATGCACCCCCGGGATCAGGTGAAGGGGTAGATGATGATGTCAGTGATGGGGACAAGTCTGTGATGGACCATAGGTAAAGGTAAAGGGACCCCTGACCATTAGGTCCAGTTGCGAACGACTCTGAGGTTGCGGCGCTCATCTCGCTTTACTGGCCGAGGGAGCCGGTGTACAGCTTCTGGGTCATGTGGCCAGCATGACTAAGCCACTTCTGGCGAACCAGAGCAGCGCACGGAAATGCCATTTACCTTCCTGCCAGAGTGGTACCTATTTATCTACTTGCACTTTGATGTGCTTTCAAACTGCTAGGTTGGCAGGAGCAGGGACCGAGCAACAGGAGATCACCCCATCACGGTATGTGCATGCTATGAGCCATTGTGAATCTATGAACACAGTTTGGAGCACAAGGCCAAGGGATGAGCTTATGAGTGTCAGGGGCTGGACTGAGGAGGAATGGTGGAGACTGCCCCCCCCTTTCCCTGAACCTACCTGAGAACAGGAGGACAGTATAGATTTGGAACAGTGGTTTGCAGAAGGGCATAGTTCAGAAGCTGCAGAGAGGAGAAGCTGGGGAATATTGGGAGAAGAGCAACAGGAAGAATAAGCACCAGGGGAGAGGCAGCTGACAGACTCAGTGTCCTTGGAAAACATTCCTGACCCTCCTCTCCCAAGACCAGACGCACATTGAGGGTATTAGGACAGAGAGCTCAGAGACAGAAAGCTCAGATTAACCTATGCAGGAGTGATGCTGAATAGGGGAGACGTAGGGGGGTGAGACTTTACATGGAGCAACACCATTACTAGGGAAGGCTGCATTCCTTCGTTGCTCTCTGTGAATTATGGAATAAGAACTTTTAATGTTTTTTTCTGATTCTTGGGTGCCACCTTGGGAGGGATCTGATTCCCTGAAGCCTGACAACAAGGCATAGAGAATTATAACAGACTTTGAAAATACACTGGAATGTATCCAAAGACAGGACTTCAGAACATGCTGAGCCTTGCCCTTCTTGTCCCCAAAAACTTTCTCCTCCTTCTGAAAGTTCACCTGCATTTGTGTTTTCACCCTGTTAAAGAAAGCAGTCTTGTATGTAGCTTGCTTCATGAAGCTCACCGAATTTTACTGAGATACCCTTTCTGTTGAAATGTAACACCACCAACTCTGAAGCAGCTGTTTCGAATATGAATGGACACAATGGAAAGTTCAAGGTGAAGTTAGCCATTCAGGACAATATCCCTGACCATGTGTCATTAGAAGAAGATCTGAAGGGAGCTATTCAGAGCTCATCACGTCTTCACATATCTTCTCCAAGAATGGCAAAAGGAAGAAAAATGAAACAGAACAGAGTGTTCTATGAGAAGTACTCAGGCCATTGCTAATACTACCAAATCATTCTGGAGTCAAGATAAGTTTGAACTAAACAGGGCGGAAAGAGAATTAATGTGTGATTCCAGGAATGTATGAATCTTCTGAAACACATCCAGACCTTCAAAGTTCACACTTGCACCTGAACTTTATGTGTCGGACTTCTCTTGGCTTACATTAGCATTTACAGTCTTTTTCTGTGTATAAGATTATGTCTTTTGTTAAAAGAAATTATAGTAGTTAAAAATTGGGGGTCGTCTTACACACGGAATGCACGGGGGTTAAAAGGAATGCTACTTGCATTCCTGTGGCTGCAGTGAAGGAGATGCCAGAGCTGTCAATCCACTTCCGTAAACCAGTGCACAGACTTCTTCCAACCATTACAGAGCAGCTGTCGCAGATGATTTAATGAACGGTAAGGGGGTACAGGGTGGCACTATGACAGCAGGGCTGCACGGGGGCTGCAGGGCGCTGGAGCCATTGGGTGATCTCCCCCCCAAAAGTTTAACAACTTTGGGCGATCTCCCTCCAAAAAGGTAAACAACTTTGGATGATCTCAGGGTTGCTATGTCAAAGTTGTTCTGTTTGATGCTTAAAACATTGATTTCTTAATTTTGGGTTAAAAAAACAGGGTGCCTCTTATACATGGGCTGTCTTATACACGGGGAAATACAGTACTTTAAAATATTTAGCATTAGGTATTCTACATAAATGATGTTGGGATTTTTATCTATCCTATGCTGCTACAGCAGGATTGTTGTGATGTTATGTTTGGTGTAAATCACATGAGTCTGAGTTAGACTGTGAGAAAGGGAAGTTGGTCTTACCTCTTCCATCTGAGTATGTTTATTGTGTTTTAGTTCCACTTTTAGCTGTGTCGCAGGTTCTGTACTGGTGTTCCTAGAACACAGACATGCTTGTGGAATTTCTGTATATAAGACTGTAAATAAAGTAGTTTAGACCTACAGATGAGCCTTTCTTCTTGCTGAGAAATGCCAGAAGACATTGTGTGCTCTTTTCATGAAAGAAGAGTAGAAAACTGCCAACACTCTGGACTGCGGGAGGATGTCAGCCAGAAAGGGCCAGGGAGACACTCTGGAGTCCTGGGGAAATGCTGTCTGGCCCCAGTGAGCGTTTTTCCTGACAAATGAAACTTGCATCGTGGGCGATGATTTGCGTATGGAGCCTGAATCAAGGAGAAATAAGATTTGCAGGCCTCCGCATTGAGAAGCAGAAAGAGGAAGGGAGAAAAGGGTGGGCGTGAGGGGGAAGCGAAAGGACCTTGGTCCCTAGGAGTTGGAGCCTATGTTACCACTCCCTGGAACTGGCTCATTTGTTGTTTATGACTTGTTGTACATTGTTAAAGTTAGATATCCTGAGTCCATTGTTAACAACAGGCTTTTCTATGCCGTGGCTCAGTGGTGCATGCAGAAGATCCCAAATTCAGCCCCTTGCATCTCCAATTAAGAACTTTCAGTCCAGCATGAGGCACAACACAGACTCACACAGCAAATTCTTAAGAATAATGCACCTATTTAAATAACAGTACAGCTTTAAGACATGTAAAAATGCATACTGAATGTATTTTAGAAAGTGCAGTAAAAAATATTCGCCATCTCGACCAGAAAAAGTTATTTCCCAATTTATTGTGGTACAGCAAATGTCACAATGCATGAAGAAGAAAAATACTTGCATACTCTTTCTTTCATAATATTATTTCATTGTGTTTGGTAGCTAATTCCCAAATTTACCTTTCATTACCAGCTATCTTTCAATTTGCATTTCCAGACCAAATTGCCAGATAATGTGGTCCTTTTGATTAGCTCAAAAATATTGTTATGTTTTTAAATATCAGTATACTATTTTTATGTATATGCATGTGCATCATTATACATACATTAAAAAATTATACTGTTTGAAGTAATGACATACTATTATTTTTCCAAATTGCTTTTCCTACAACTAAGTTATTACATTGGTAACTGTTGGAGAAACTGGAAGCACATAATTGTGAGCTGGAACACAGATTTTCTGTTCTTTTGCATTGAAACTAAGCAAGTTCTTTAACAGTTCACTGTTCCAAATAAGTACAAACTGTGATCCAAAATGCATGTGATCACATATGGTCCCTGATGTCTTCTCTGTGTATTTTTTGGTTCCAGGTGAAGAGCTTTTTATTCACACAGGCTTTTCAATCGTTTCAAATCTAGGCTGAAAACTTGCTTATCCTGTCTCTGTTGTAAGGAAGTGTCTTAATATGAACACCCTGCAGCCTTCCATTGGTGAGCAATCCTCAGAGGGGCAGATGTGAGTAAGTAAGTTATCAAGAGTTCATAAAATATTGCCTTCTTTTGCCCATAAAAGAAAGATTGCTAGGCTAAACCTTGTTCATCTCCAGCTCTTGGTGAAGAATATCTAAAATAACTGCAGAGAGACACCACCAGAACCTGTTCACTGTCAGACATTTCTACAAGAGGTGTTTAAGTGTACCCATGATGTTCAGACATAGAATCATGGAATTGTAGAGATGGAAGGGGCCCTTAGGATCATCTAGTCCAACCCTCTGCAATGAAGGAATCTCAACTAAAGCATACATGTCAGAGAAATGGCCAGCAGAGAGAAATCTGCAGAAGGGGAGGAAGAGGCAGAGGAAAACAGAAACTTGATTCGTTCACACAGTGAAAGTGAGATAAGCCCTTCTCGCTCTGGATTGCTGCCTTTAAGTTTTTGCAGCAGCACAGAGATGAAGGAGCAGGATTCAGGTGGTAGTAGGGAGTTGGATTCAACTCCAGAGGAGGAGGAATTGGCTGCACCTGAGTCTCCAAGAAGTAGGAGGCAGAGCAAGTGATTAGAACAAAGGAAGACCAGCAGGAAGCGGGGGCAGGCTTGGTGGGCATATATCTGGCCTTGGAAGAGGCCGGAAGCCGGTGCCGGCGCCATTCTGAGCAGTCGGAGGTCGTTTCCACGGAGAGACGTCCTCGGTGTTTTTCGGGTTTTGGAGCAACCGCAACCGCGCTGCGGGCTCCCTAAAGCCACTGGTGGAGCGTCCAGTGGACTGGGGTTCTAGCGGGCGCCAGACGTGTCGCCCCGGTTCTCAGGCACCCTCGTAAGAGGGAGGTTTGAGTGAACCGGGCAACGGCACGGCGCTGAAGAACCGAGACAGACCGAAGACACAAAGCAGCGGAAACTGCCAGTTTGGAGCGCCTGCATTTTCCTCGATTGGGACAGAGAAAAAAAGGAAACTCCGTGAGTAAAGGAACTTAATTTGACTTAAATTTTAAAAGATTTGGCTTGTGGAGGGAGATTAAAGTGAGGAAGCCCATCTCCCCTAGCTGCAACAGTGGAGCAACGAGCTTGGAGCTGCAGCCGTTAGACTGTTTTAAAACTTTTACGCTGTTTCCAAAGTTTTTAAAAGTTGTTGTGCCTCCAAGTTGGAGGCTTTTGTGACTTCTATTGCTTCCAATGTGGATTAATTAGCTCAGGAAGACACCGCTTCACCCTCTGGATTAAGGAGAACCGGGTCAGTAAGCGGGCGGCGGATACAAATGGCGATTTTGTTTATTTCTTTCTGTTTCCGACTGGATACTTGTAACTGACATTTCCTGCTACTATTTAAACTGCTTAAAGATACACTGTGGATTGGATTATAGTAACATTACTTGGATTGACCTGTTTGCAAAACTTTTCTTGACTTTGGAGGACTTTTTAAAACTTTTTAAAACTTTTCTTAAAAGTCGTCGCTACTTGGGAACTTCTGTATTGGTGGGATTGGCTTGGCTGGCTCTGCTTTCTGGCCTTGGACTGTGGTTAGCCACCTGGTGTTGACTGTAGGAACTGTTTTGGTTAATTCTGGAACTGGCTTATCTGGGAAGTACTGTAACTGAGGTGACCTTGAAACCTCAGCTGCAGATTGTTTTGGAAATGACAGATACAACACCCTCTGTTACTACTAGAGCACAAAAAAAAGGAGGGGAGCAAGGAGAAACTAAGAGGAAAGCTTCTACCTCTAAACCGCTTGAGGAGCAAATGATTGCTGCAATTGAGAAATTTAATGCCAGCCAAGCGGTTCTGCAGGCCACTGTAGAAAAATTGCAATTAGAAGTAAGAGACTCTTCGGACCGGCTGGAAAAATCAATTTTGGCTATTGACCAAACGGTCAAGGAAAATTCTGCAGCGATTGGACAGATTGGACAAGAGGTGAAGACACTTAAGAAGGACTCAGAAGATTTTAGGGAAAAAATTAAGACTGTGGAACACAGATTGGAAAATTTAGAACCTGATAGAATTCAAAGGATTGAAACACAACAAAGAGATCTTCAAGAATCTCTTGCCTTCTTACAGCTTCAAGCGAGGGAGGCCAACCTGAGATTGAGAAATTTGCCAGAATTGGAGAAAGAAAGTTTGAAAGACTTTATCGTTAAGGAATTCTCTACATTCTGGCAATTGGAGGAAGGTGAGCTGGAAACCTCTATTGTGAAAGCCTACAGATTTGGAACCAAAGGGAAAAAGAATCCGAAAAGAGTCAACGATTGTATGGTGGTTTTCCAGAACCGAGCACAAAGAGACAGGATCCTCGATTTACACTACAAGAAGAACCTGGTGGTCCAAGAAAAAGACGTGGTCATTTACAAAGATATCCCAAGGTATTTTTTAAATTTGAGATTTAATTACAACGACTTATCAACAGAACTGCGCTCTAGAAGAATCCCATTCAGTTGGGAGTTCCCGCAGGGCCTGACATTCAAATATAAAGAGAGAAGAGTGAGAATAAAATCGGTGGAAGATAAAAGGAAGTTCTTAGAAAAACACGCAGCAGACTTTTAAAGGATCGTCATTGGACCCTGCGAGAGTGCTCCCAGCTGGTGGAGGAGGGTCGGATTCAGGAGAATCATCGGAAGAAGAACAAGGTGCGGTAGGAGGCGTTGGAAAATAAGATGGCGTTGAAATTATTAACTTGGAATGTCCACGGCTTGAACCAGAGGCCGAAGAGACGCAGAGTGTACCATGCATTGGAGCAGAAAAAATTGGACATTGTTTGTTTACAGGAGACTCATGTAGTGCGACAACATAGACGGATATTACAAAATAAAAGATTAGGCCAAGAATTCATTTCGTCAGACAAAGTCAAGAAGAGAGGAGTAGTAATTTATGCTAAAGAAAAATACAATCCAAAGCAATTGTTTAAAGATGAAGAAGGGAGATATATCGCAATTGAAATTAACGTTCAAGGCGAAAAATTTTTGATTCTGGGACTTTATGCACCAAATGATGCGAAGGCCAACTTTTATAAAAGAATACATGACATATTATTGGACTATTTGGAATATAATATTGTTTGCCTCGGGGACTTCAATGGTGCAGTTTCCACTCTTATGGACAGATCCCAAAGGTCTAAAATAACTAATGAAGGGAAACTGCCAAAAACTTTTTTTCAGATGGTGGACAATTTAGATTTGGTGGACTCATGGAGATTAAAGAATCCTATGGAGACTGAGGCAACATATTATTCTGATTCTCAATTGTCGTGGTCCCGTTTAGATTACATCTGGATTTCCAGAGGGTTGGCCCCAAAAATACAGAAGGCCGTGATTTGCCCCAAGTCTTGCTCGGATCATAATCCGGTACAATTGGATTTGATGATCTCATCCAAGGGTTCTTTTAGATGGAGAATGGATGATGGACTGTTGAGAGATTCTAAGGTTGTACAAAAAGCTGCAGCAAAAATGAAAGAGTATTTTCAGTTTAATTTGAGTACTCAAGTGGAAAAAAGAATTGTATGGGACGCAAGTAAAGCAGTGATGAGAGGTCTCCTCATAAGTGAAAAAGCTAAGAAAAAGAAAGAACAAAATCAGGAAAAAGAGAGAATATTGAAGCAAATCAATTTATATGAGAAAAAATTGAGAGGACACCCTAAGAACCAACAAATTCAGAAAGAAATAAAAATCTTGCAGTCCCAATATGCTAAGTTATTAAATCAGGAAATTGAATGGAAAATTAAAATGATGAAGCAAAGGACCTTTGAATCAGCGAATAAATGTGGAAAATTGTTAGCATGGCAACTGAAGAAGAGACAAAAATTGAATACCATCACCAATATAAAGGTCAACGGTAAAAATGTAGAGAACCCGGAAGAGATCAGGAAATATTTTCAGAAATTTTATAAGCATTTGTACAAGGAGGAAAAAGTAGAGGAGGAAGTAATTAAGCAATTCTTGGAGAAAAATGGTTTGCAAAAAATCCCAGAAGAAAAACTGATAACTCTCAACCACCCTATTACGATTCAAGAGTTGGAGGATGCTATAAGAAATATGAAGACTGGAAAGTCTCCAGGACCGGACGGACTAACTGCAAAATATTATAAGACTTTGAAAGATTGGCTAATACAGCCATTGAAAGATATTTGCAATGGATTATTGGAAGGAGGTAGGGCACCAGATACGTGGAAGGATGCGTACATTACATTGATATTAAAACCAGATTCAGATAAAACACAAATGAAGAATTATAGACCTATTTCGCTTTTAAATACGGATTATAAAATTTTTGCAAATGTCATGGCTACAAGATTAAAAAGGGTGTTGAAGGAGTATATCCACAAGGATCAAGCAGGTTTTTTACCTGGAAGATACATTAATAGAAATACAAGAACCATTGTGGATATATTGGAAAGATTAGAAAAAAAGATAAATACGGAAGCAGCTTTGATGTTTATCGATGCTGAAAAGGCCTTTGACAATATATCTTGGACTTTTATGAAGAAGAATTTGGAAAAGATGGAGATTGGTCAAAATTTTTTAAATGGCATAAATGCCATTTATAAAGAGCAAAGAGCAAAGATTCTTATTAATAATGTGATGTGCGAGGAAATTAGGATTGAAAAAGGTACAAGACAAGGGTGCCCTATCTCCCCATTACTTTTCATCACGGTCCTGGAGGTGTTGTTGGAAATGATCAGGAAGGAAAAGCAAATTAAAGGAATTAGGGTGGGAGAGAAAGAATATAAATTGAAGGCCTATGCCGATGATTTGGTTTTATCCCTACAAGATCCGGAAAGCAGTGTACCTAAAGCATTGGAGATAATAGACTCTTTTGGAAGAGTAGCAGGATTTAAGTTGAATAAAATAAAGACAAAAGTGTTGACAAAAAATATGTCACCATTGCAGAGACAGAAATTACAAGAGCAAACAGAACTTAGTTTTGTTAATAAGGTGAAGTATCTGGGAGTGAATTTAACTCCAAAGAACCTAAACCTGTTCAAGGATAACTATGAAAAACTGTGGAAAGAGATTAAGATGGATTTGGAGATATGGACAAGATTAAAGTTGACTTTGATGGGCAGAATAGCAGCCATTAAGATGAATGTACTACCAAAGATTTTGTTTTTATTTCAAGTGCTTCCAATTATAGATAAAATGGACTGTTTCAAAAGGTGGCAAAAGGACTTATCGAAATTTATTTGGCAGGGGAAGAAACCGAGAATTAAATATAAAATATTGACTGATTCAAAGGAAAGAGGTGGTTTCTCCCTGCCGGACTTGAGAATATATTTCGAAGCGGCCGCCTTTTGTTGGTTAAAGGATTGGTTTAAGCTGGAAGACACTGATGTTTTAGATTTAGAAGGACATGATAATGTATTTGGCTGGCATGCTTATTTGTGGTATGATAAGGTGAAGGCCCACAAAGCTTTTAAAAACCATATTATTAGGAATGCCTTGTATCAGGTTTGGATTCGAAACAAAGATTTGTTAGAGAGAAAAACCCCCAGGTGGCTGTCTCCAGTAGAAGCGAAAGCGTATAAGAGACCTAACATGTCTGCGAAATGGCCAAAGTATGTCGACATTTTGGAACAAGAAGGCCAGAATTTTAAACTGAAAAGTTATGAACAATTGAAGGAGGTTATGACAGATTGGTTGCAATATTATCAGATTAATGAAGTTTATAAGGTTGATAGAAAATTAGGCTTCTCAACCGAGAAGTCCAAGTTGGAAACAGAACTTATTGAACCGAATAGTAAGAATCTTTCCAGAATGTATAATCTATTGCTAGAGTGGCATACAAAGGATGAAATGGTTAAATCAGTCATGATTGGTTGGGCAAAAGATGTGGGACATAATATAATGTTGGAGGATTGGGAAAAATTGTGGAAACAAGGTATCAGATTTACTGCATGTAATACTTTGAGAGAAAATATTATGAAAATGATGTATAGATGGTATTTGACACCGGTGAAACTAGCTAAGATGTATCATGGAGTGAGTAATGAATGTTGGAAATGTAAGAAAGTGGAAGGTACCTTTTTTCATATGTGGTGGACATGCCCAAAGGTAAAGGAATTCTGGGAGAAAATTTATAATGAGCTTAAAAAAGTGCTAAAAAGCACATTTAGTAAGAAACCAGAGTCCTTCCTACTGGGCATGGACAATCAGGAGATTACCAACAGAGATAAAACTTTCTTTATGTATGCCACAACAGCAGCTAGGATTTTAATAGCAAAGAACTGGAAAAGTGAAACTTTACCGACAGTGGAAGAATGGAAGATGAAGCTGATTGAGTATATGGAACTCGCTGAACTGACTGCGAGACTCCGAGACCAGAGGGAGGAAGCGGTGCAAGAAGATTGGAAGAAATTCAGAGACTATTTGGCAAAATACGACAATATAGTGATTTGAATTGGAAATCAGTTGAATTATAGGCGTCAGCATAAAGTATATTAGGAGAAGTAGGATATAATTGTTAGAATTGTTAAAGATGTATTGGAAGGATATAAGTTGTTAAAGCTAGAAATAAGATGATATAATAAGGTATAGATTAATTATGAATGATGATATTAAACTGTTATAAAGTTGCTAAAATTAGATTCACAATGAATGCAGCATAGAAGATGGGAGGAAGCTCATTAAGTAAGATTAAATAAGTATAAGGATGTTTAGATTTTATTTTTGTTGGTGTTGTATTTTTTTTTTGATTTTGTAGTGTTTGTATTTTGTTTATGCTATTTGTATTTTGTCTTTTTTCTTTTTCTTTTTCTTCTTTTTTCTTTTTTCAGTCTTTTTTTGAAATATAATAAAATTTATTTAAAAAAAAAAAAAAGGAAGAGGCCGGAAGCCAGTCAAGTCAACTGACTCCAACAGTGAGGAATGAGTTGTGGTAAGCCTGTTGTTGATAAATAAACCTCAACTAGTTGAACTGCAGAGACATCACCTTGCCGACAAAGGTCCGTATAGTTAAAACTATGGTTTTCCCAGTAGTAATGTATGGAAGTGAGAGCTGGACCATAAAGAAGACTGATCGCCAAAGAATTGATGCTTTTGAATTATGGTGCTGGAGGAGACTCTTGAGAGTCCCATGGACTGCAAAAAGATCAAACTTATCCATCCTTAAAGAAATCAGCCCTGAGTGCTCACTGGAAGGACAGATCCTGAAGTTGAGGCTCCAGTACTTTGGCCACCTCATGAGAAGAGAAGACTCCCTGGAAAAGACCCTGATGTTGGGAAAGATGGAGGGCACAAGGAGAAGGGGATGACAGAGGATGAGATGGTTGGACAGTGTTCTCGAAGCGACTGGCATGAGTTTGGCCAAACTGCGGAGGCAGTGGAGGATAGGGGTGCTGGCGTGCTCTGGTCCATGGGGTCACGAAGAGTCGAACATGACTGAACGACTAAAGAACAAGTCGAACTGCCAGTGTGTCTTGTCTTGTGTGAGAGAATTGCTAAACCTGACAATACATGACAGATGACTTCCAATGTCTGCTTAAAAACCTCCAATGTGTGGGATAAACAGCCTCATATAACCCACATGCTTAAATCTAATTAATGTGTGAAGGGGTTAATGTCATAGAGTAAGCTGTCCCACCAGGTTTAGCTAGGTCACACACACACACCCAATCTTGGGAGAGAATAGGTAATCAAGGGCTTTGTTCACCTTTAGTATTTCAGAAAACCTCAGTGTGTGGTGAGATTTTGAGCTGGTTGCTGCAGCTCAGACCTCATGGCTCTTACAAGCCATTCTTGTGTTCCTATAGCAATAATTTAGGAACTTTCATTGCTGTAACTAAGACAAGTTTTACTGTCCATGTTTTCTGGCTGATATATAGAAAAGCACATGAACTTCACCTTTGAAGAGTTTGTAGGTAAAACATTTTTTAACTTACCAAATGTGTGGTCTTTTCTATGCTTGAAGAAGAGGGTGGAAGAAACTTAGAAGGGCATATTTTAAAAGTCTAACAGCCTATATTTACACACTTTATGTTGCTGCATAATCTGTGATTTTAAAATTCCGCTGGGATCCCAATTCAGGGAATTTTCCATTAATATCTCCCCCCCCCCTTGCCACCAACACAATGGTGAGTCCACCACCTCCCAAGGGAGTCTGTTCCATTGTCAAACAGCACTTACCACCAGAGATTTCTTCCTGATTTTTATTCAAAATCTCCTTTCTTGTAACTTGAAGCCATTGCTTCATCTCCTTCCCTCCAGAGCAGGCGAAAACAAGTTTGTTCCATCTTTCATGCAACAGCTCTTTAGATATTTTAAGATGACTATCATATCTCCCCTCCGTCTCCTCTTATGCATGTTAAATACAGCCAACTTTTTATACAGATCACCCTCCTCTGCACACGTTCCAGGTTGTCAATATCCTTCTCAAATCCTGGTGCCCAGAACAGGACACAGCACTCCAGATGTGGTACCACCAAGGCAAAATAGAGTGGCACTATTACTTCTCTTGATCTGGACACTATACTTCTGTGGATGGCATGCCATCCAGCATTATGGTGACAACTCCCTCTGTACACACATTTGCTTGACCCATGTCTGGATCTGAGAGGATTTGTTCTTTGTTTGTTTGCCCTGCTAATTTCCCCAGGAAAACCCATTGTTTACCATTGAATTGGAATAAAGGTGAATTTCCTCAAAAGACATATGGTTTGGCTTGCGTTCTTGAGCGATCTAGGCACCAAACCCTCTTTCCAGGTAAATGGCCCAACATTTGTCTCATAGACCCAAGTCCCAAAGAATGCTGACACACTGTCAATTTCATATTTATGAATGTTTTTGCCTTTCCTCCAGGGAGGTATAACCTGGTTCTTCCATAATATCTTCACAACATCTCTGTGAGGCAGGTTAGGAAGAGAGATAGTGATTGGTCCAGAGTCACCCAGTTGAGTAAATCATTATAGCACATTGGCTCAGAGGACAAATAAAGTTCTGGGCACCTTTCCCAGGTAACTGAACAACTTGAGTAATAGTCATATTTTCTTCACTCGATCCTCTACATATTAATGTATTATCCAAGGTTAATATAAGGATATATTTGACTCCCAGTTATTAATAAAGGGCAAGCTCTTTGTGGCAGGCCCAAACATTACAGCAAGAATGGGAAATTGCTTTCAGACTTCATAAAAAAAGAAGTTTTACAATGGCAATGAAAACTACTAAAATTAAGAGGGATGGTGAGCTTTATTTCCCCATCAGAGTGGCATGTTTTGAATCAGAAATTTCCTGCATCTCCTTGGAAGACTGTAAGTACGACTTGGTTTGCTATCAGTTCAGTGACTTTAATAATAGTGTAGGGACTTTAATGTGACAGCACTGAACTGTATAGGCTTTAATAGCATCTTTTGGAAGCTGTGATGGGCTTGGGCTTGAGCATGAGCTGTCTGTCAGGGCTCTGAGTTCTCGTAAACAAGTTCAGCAGATGCCCAGGTAATCACTTCACTCTTCATACTTGCTCCGGCTTGTGAAGGAAGCCAGAAGCGTGCTTATATAGGGTTGTCATACGTCCAGATTTTCCCGGACAACACTGAGTTTTCAAAGATGGAATTGAGGTCTGGGGGGAATTTGTGAAATGTGCGCTTTGTCCTGGATCTTAGGCAAGTCAATCAAAAAAAATTGTGGGTTTTGGGTGATGCAAAATGCAACATGGTAGCCAACACAGTTTTTACACTGAGGTCCAGCTCTGAGGGCCTTCTGGCGGTTCCCTCCCTGCGAGAAGTGAGGTTACAGGGAACCAGGCAGAGGGCCTTAGTGGCTCAGTAGTGGCGCCCCTGTGTCTGGAACACCTCCCATCAGATGTCAAGGAAATATGTTTTAAATATTCTGATCTGCTCAGAGTGGTTAGACCTGGCCAGACATGAAACTGAAGGCAGTGTATGTATGTATGTATGTATGTATGTATTATTTACTGCTGTTTGAGAGGAAGTTTTTATTGTTTGATCCCAGTTTTAGCAATCATGTTTTAAATAATTCTGTTGGGAGCTGCTCAGAGTGGCTGGAGAGACCTGGCCAGATGCGTGTGGTGTATAATATGTATATGTATGTGCATGTATGTAATGTATGTATGTATTATTTACTGCAAAACAGAGCTCAATGAAGAAAGAAAGAAGTTGTGCTATTGCAATGATGAGTCCCAGCCCTGAGACTCATCATTGCAATAGCTCTTGTTGTTTGTTTTTCATCCTTCTGGAGAAATTCAGTGAAAAGTCCCCCCCCCAAAAAATAATAATATGTGCCCACAATTTCAAGACGTCATTTGCACAGTCTGCATAGAACACAATGAAGATCCTCAACCATTACAGGGGGAAACATATAGGTGTTCAGTCAGATACATAAGATACCTGACTGGTCCTGAGCTGGTGGGGCAAGCAGTTTTTCAGAGAAGCATGCTGGAGTGGTCTTTTAGTAAAGGTGGGCATGGTTAAGTCCAGAGAAGCAGTTCTGGTTCATTTGTCCACAGAGAAGCATGACTCTGCTTCTGGCACAACGTGGAGTTCCAGAAACACCAATTGTGGAGTGCAATTTTCGAACCTAGGTAGTAAAGCTCACTGTACAAGGTAAAGGGCTCACCCCTGGCCAGCTGGTTAAGTGCCTCCATCATTATTAACTCAAACTATGGCACTTCAAGTTGCGGCACTTCATCTCGCTTTCAGGCCGGTGGCTCCACAGACAGCTTTCCAGGTCAGCTGGCCAGCATGACTAAACTGCTTCATGGCACAACGGAACACCGTGACAGAAACCAGAGCGCAGGGGGCAGAAACACTGGCACACCACCACGCAGTACCTATTTATCTACTTGCACTGGTGTGCTTTCGAACTGCTAGGTTGGCAGGAGCTGGGACAGAGCAACGGGAGCTCACTCTGTTGCAGGGATTCAAAACCACTTTTGTTGGCAAGCCCAAGAGGCTCAGTTTTTGGACCACAGTGCCAGCTGGCATCCCTTGTGATGTGTGCCTGATCTCCATGCAGGATATATTAACTTTCAAAAGCACTTCAAATACATTCCAGTGTACCCAAACATTGGGTGGCTGAAGAACACTGTTCCTAGCAAACCACGAGATCATTGGGGGGAACATTGGGGGGAACCAACTGTAACTACTTTTAGTTGGTTTTAATTATAATTGCTTTTAGAAGGTTCTTGATTTGTTATTAAATTGTTTATATGTTTGCTGCCCTTGGCTCCTTGGGGAAGAAGGGCAGGATATAATTAAATTATTATTAACAATGATAATAATAATTACTTCACTATAATAATTACTTCACTGGTTTTCTGACTGGGGACCCTTTTACTAGCATCTAAGGAATCCAAGCATTTTTACCAGCAAAACAGAAAACATTGGATTCATTGCATTATAAAATGGCTTGCAAACCTCAGAGACCTGATTTGTCACATCTCTTAAATATTGCTAAGCATTATCTCAAAATGTGACCCAAAAAATATTTCTGACGAATGCTGTGTTTAAAGGAAGGGGAGGGAAAAAATCCAAATTGCTTAAGTCATTTGCAGCAATGAAATTCTTTCAGCTTCATTGCTTACCTTCATTCCCTGACCTTCATTTGCCCTGCAGTTTGAACAGCTCACAGGAATTAGATCCCACACAGATTAACTTCCACTTTACCCGTCTACTGTTTTGCATCAGATTTGGACCTCTCATCTAAACATCTTCCAGCTAATACTTTCCGGAAAGAGGTCTAAAATAATGGACTCCGTTAGAAGTATAAGAGAGAGAAGAAGGGAAAGGCATGGCAGGAAGCGCAATACCCGAGTGTCCTCACACAAGTGTAAAGAGAGGCAAATATGCTATCAAACGTACCTGTGCTGCAGACACTGACATAAAGGCAAAGGCAAAAATAACAGCTAAAAATATATGTAAACTTCAACTGTTGCCTCAGAATTCAAGATGGTTTGGAAACTTCAACTGGAGCAAAACGCAGAATTCAGTGGCCAGGTTCTGGTCACCTGGAGCCAAAACGGTCTGGGAGAATATTACAGTGCTGGTTTGATTCTGCCTTAAACAGCTCAGGACCACTGCAAGCTGGCTGCCCAATTAGTTTCTGGGCACAATTCAAAGTGCTGGTTTTGATCCTACAAGCCTGGACCCTCAGGACCATCTCAAGAACTGCCTCTTTCCATATGAACATACCTGGCCCCTGAGATCATCTTCTCCTCCTTGACCTTCGTCCACCTCCTTGGACAGGTGGAGCATGGCACACGAGAACGGGCCTTCTCTGCAGTGGCTCCCCATCTGTGGAGTGGCTCTCCCATCTGGGAAGTTCCCCAGGGAAGTTCAGCCTGGAGCCTTCATTATATGCTATTATGTGCCAGGCAAAAATGTTTTTTTTTTTTTAACCAGCCCTTTTCAAGATTCCCTTCAACAGTAGCTCTGGGCACAAAGAGCTGCGATGGAAGGCCCCATATAAACTTCAGGTCAGCATTTGATGGGCTGGAATGGTGTCTTGCCTCAGTAATGGACTGGATGAGAGCCAATAAACTGAAGCTCAACCCTGATAAGACTGAAGCACTGTCAGTAGGCTGCTCCCTAAACTGAATGAATGGGAGGTTGCCTAGGCTGCTTGATTGGCCTATAGTGCCACTGAATGAATGGGGCAGGTTGCCAAAGCTTGGGGGTCCTTCTGAATTCATTGCCTATAGTGCCACTGAAGCGGCAGGTACAAAGCTTGGGGGTCCTTCTGAATTCATTGCTGTTGCTTGAGGCTCAGGAGTGACTTCCATCTGCTTGGGCTGGTGGCCCAGCTGTGCCCCTATCAGGACAGGGATATATCTAACTTCCATCATCAGTGCTCCATCAACCTCTAGGTTACATCACTGCAACACATTATGTGGTGCTGCCTCTGAGGATGGTTTGGAAACTTCAGCTGGTGCAGACTTCAGGGCCCACTTTAAAAAAAAAAAAAACCATCAGAAAATTACATGTGTAAATATGTCTTTAAATGGGTGCTTTTAAAGGTATTTCCTCGCCATACAGACATTTAAAATTTATTTTTATGTACCTTTAATACCTTTTTTTTTTTTGAGCCTTCCAAAGCGAACTGTCAGAACCTTTCCAAAGTGCAGCAAGCTTTAGTGGATCACTAAAGCATTCCAACCAGCACTTTAGTGTGGGAGCTGCATCTCAGAGTTTACAAAGATCGAAGTCATCAAACATCCTTAATTGTGCATGTCTCTTTAGATCTTGGACACCGTTTTCTTGGCTTTTCCAAAAGCTTTAATTCTCTCCTTTGTCAAGCATTACAAAGTAAAATGATTCACAAAGAGATACAAAGAGCAAATGGCTTTTACTTTTTATTTTGTTTGCTGTGCATTCAGGCTGTACTTTCCCAGAGTGGTCACATAATAAAAACGAATGAAAGAGGAATAACCTTGGGGAAAGGGTTTTTTCCCCCCTTCCAGTGCTCTTTTGGCCTTAATTTTTTTGCTACTTTGTCTCTGATTCTCTAACTTGAGCCATTCAACCCAAATGCTTCTTTTGTGATGCAATTCCCTATTCCCCATCTTCTGCCAACACCGCCGATGTTTAATCATAATACAAGAAAGCACCTGTGATGGTTTCAGCAGTTTGTATGTTACCTCTTAAATGTTTCCTCTTCCCATTAAATAAGTGTGCAACCTTTGCATGATTTCAGGTTGGCATCAGGAGCAACATGAATGTGGAGGAAATGGACATACGGTACATGCTATGCCTCCACCTGGAGCACGAGTATCGCCACTACAGGAACTTCTGCAGACATGTTAATCCTGGATATCTCAGTTGGTTAGAGCATGCTGCTGATAACGCCAAGGTTTAATCATTAATGGGAGTGAGATGCAGAAGTGTGTGTGTGAGAGAGAGAGTGAAAGTGTGTGAAAGAGAGGGAGAGAGGGAGGGAGGGAGGGAGAGAGAGAGAGAGAGAGAGAGAGAGATGAAGTTGTCTGAATTTCTCCACAGAGGCATATTCATCACTTAATCACTTGCTGGCTTCAATGTCAATGGGTGACTTACTTGTGTAGAGTATTATTATTAAGCACCAAAATAACTAGGAGCTGTAAATAGCTTCACCTAAGTCATACACACACACACACACACACACAAACACACACACACACATTAGTAGCTCCTATAAAGCGAGCATGGTTCAGTGGTGGAGCAATTCTGACATTTCCAGTTTCAGACCCTAAACAACTGTTCCCAGGCAGAGTTAGCATCTGTCTGTCTTGGGAGACAATAGAGGATTGCATCTTTGGGGGTGAAGGCAAACTGTTGGAAGGTTGCAGCACCTGCTGTGGCTGTAGAGTCTGATAGGAGAGTGACATGTTTTGCTGAAGATGGGGCAGATGAAGACATTCTGTTGTGCTGCTGCACCATGCCGTTACTTCTCTCTGCTCTCCTCCCAACGGTCATTCCTCCTCCGGTCACTGCTGTGGATATATAACCTGGCTGGCTGTCTCCAGTGTGGTGTAGTGGTTAAGAGTGGTAGACTCGTAATCTGGGGAACCGGGTTCGTGTCTCCGCTCCTCCACATGCAGCTGCTGGGTGACCTTGGGCTAGTCACACTTCTCTGAAGTCTCTCAGCCCCACTCACCTCACAGAGTGTTTGTTGTGGGGGAGGAAGGGAAAGGAGAATGTTAGCCGCTTTGAGACTCCTTCAGGTAGTGAAAAGCGGGATATCAAATCCAAACTCTTCTCCAGGATCTGCAATCACCAGCAAGGGATACCTGCACAGCAGGATTGATGTTGCCAGCCTTCATGTCACAAGTGGGCAATTCTTGGACTTCTGGTTTGGCTTGCCATGGCGGAGGCTGATTATTACATGGGAGCCCTTTTGCACAGAATATTTTGAGGATGAGATGGGAGTAACCATCCTCCCAACCCTCCCAGGGCCGGGGGGGGCAGCTTCACCCGCAGATTGCTCAAAACCTGCCCCCAATCTGGAAGGAATGAGGGGGAAGGGGGTGCTGGGTGGAAAGCACCATGCATATTTTTGACAACTCTCAAAAGTACCGGTAGCCGCCATGAGTGAACAAATTCCTGTTTTTTAAGATGAAAATTCAGACTTAATTAATGGGCATGCTCTGATTGAGGGGAGATAAACTACTCTGCTAATTGATTCAGCCACTGAGGAGCCAAAGGATTTGAGTGGAAGAGGGATTTCACGATGAAACTGGTATGTCAGAACAAAATGGGGGGGGGGTGAGACTACTTTGCTTCTTTTTGATATATATCATATTTGCTATTTTACTTGGCAACTCCCCCTGGAAGAACAGACTACCGATTGATTATGTACTCAAGCGGGATTGGAGAGTATTGTAATATTTAAGACTCATTTTGACCTTATTATTAACTGTGTCGAAAAGATCTATGAATCTGCAAGTCATTTTAATGAATTATTAAGAACGGAAGATGGGAATTGAGACTTCTAGCCAAAGTATGGGCTTATCTGTTTTGGACTGAGATAAAATGAAGAGGTTTGGTAAAATTGGCAGAAAACCAGATTTCCTCCATTTTGGGACGTGTCATAGTGGATAATTAATGGCGCGAAGAAGTGAAAGTGAAAGACATGGAAGAAAATAAACACCCACCCTGAAACATAATATATATATTATATATATATATATTAAAAAAATGCCCAGTAGCATCTTAGAGACCAACTAAGTTTGTTCTTGGTATGAGCTTTTGTGTGCATGCACACTTCTTCAGATACACTTGAAACAGAAGTCAGCCAGACCCTTTATATATAGTGAGAGGGTGGGGAGAGGTATGGTATTACTCAGAAAGGTGGTGGGAATGGGTGATTGGCTGATATGTGTGGTAAACATATTGTTTGCTTTAACTTGCTTACTAAATGAACTCAGAGGCTACTAAAAATGAATGAAGGATTAACATCGGATTGATTTATGGGAATCACATGGACTAATTAAGAGAAGAAGTATAAATGCGAGATGATTGCCATCCCCCGACCTCAGGGCATGCGAAGTCGTCCAAATATTTATAATTTGGCATAATATTTGGACTGTTTGATTATTTTATAATTTGGAATGTTTTTAATGTGGCTTTTAGTGGATTGTTAAATTGGAAAACTAAAAAAATAATATTATTAAAACACACACACACACACACACACACACACAAAAGTGGGCGATTCTCCTCTCCATGTTCCTGTCACTGGGCAAGTGCCTCGCCCAAGGACACATACTGGCAGAGAGGCCCTGGGGAAAGACCAGCATGGGCTAGGAAAAGTTCAAGCTATGGCTGGCAGTTTTGTCCCTCTCTGGCCCCAGCTGTGAAGAAAAGGGCACCTTAGATCCTCCTCCTCCTGGTCACCAGGCAAGGGATGGGAGCCTTCCAAGAGGTCTTGACTCCCACTCTGTGGCTGTGTGGCTGCCTTTGGGAAAGAACAAGCAGCTTGGGCAGTCCTCCCCTCAATCGCTCATTGAAGGAGCAAGCAGGAGAGAGCATGGCTGTGTGTGGGGCTTTATTTGAACACTGGAGCAACAGGTAGAAATAATAAGAATAAGAATAAGAATAATAAGAATAATAATAATATTTATTTATTTATTTATTTATTTATTTATTTATTTATTATTTATACCCCACCCACCTGGCTGGTTACAGGTGGTAGCTGTGCTGGTCTGCCATAGACAAAACAAAATTAAAAAAAATTCCTTCCAGTAGCACCTTAGAGACCAACTAAGTTTGTTCTTGGTATGAGCTTTCGTGTGCATGCACACTTCTTCAGATACACTGAAACAGAAGTCACCAGACCCTTATATATAGTGAGAGAGTGGGGAGGGGTATTACTCAGAAGGGTGGTGGGAATGGGTGATTGGCTGATAGGTGTGGAAAACCTGTTGACGACTGTTAACGACTGCAATTGGTCTTACAGGAAAAAGCAAGGGGTGAGATGGCTAAAAATAGCTTTGTCATGTATAATGAGATAAGAATCCAATGTCTTTGTTCAGACCAGGTCTCTCCATGGTTTTAAGTTTGGTAATTCAGCAACTTCTCTTTCCAGTCTATTTCTGAAATTCCTTTGTAATAAGACAGCTACTTTGAGATCTTGTATAGAATGTCCTGGGAGATTGAAGTGTTCTCCTACTGGTTTCTCTGTCTTGTGATTCCTGATATCAGATTTATGTCCATTTATCCTTTGGCATAGGGTTTGGCCTGTTTGTCCAATATAGAGAGCTGAAGGGCACTGTTGGCATTTGCATACACAATGTTGGACAGAATATTTGCCTGTGAAATAATATGCATGATCTGACATCCAACATGTTTTTAGGGTACAATCCTACAAACACCTACCTTGGAGTCAGTCACCTTGAAGTCAGTGGTGTTTACTTCTGAGAAGATGTGTGTAGGATTGTAGTCAGAAAATAATAATAATAATAATATTTATTATTTGTACCCCGCCCATCTGGCTGGATTTCCCCAGCCACTCTGGGCGGCTTCCAACAAAAATCAGATACAAAAATATTACACATTAAAAACTTCCCTGAAAAGGGCTGCCTTCAGGTATTTTCTGAATGTCAGGTAGTTATTTATCTCCTTGACCTGTCAGAAACTATGGCAAAACTTGTGAAGCTCTACCAACCAAGCATTTTCTGGCTTTTATTCATTTTTTCCTGCTCTGTTTTTCTTTCACTTGTAGCGAAACATTTTGCAAGTCATATACTAGCTAGTGTGGTGTAGTGGTTAAGAGCAGTAGACTCGTAATCTGGGGAACCGGGTTCGTATCTCCGCTCCTCCACATGCAGCTGCTGGGTGACCTTGGGCTAGTCACACTTCTCTGAAGTCTCTCAGCCCCACTCACCTCACAGAGTGTTTGTTGTGGGGGAGGAAGGGAAAGGAGAATGTTAGCCGCTTTGAGACTCCTTTGGGTAGTGATAAAGCAGGATATCAAATCCAAACTCTTCTTCTTGTTCTCTGAAAGTCTCTCCAGGAGCCAACAAGAAAATAATATTTTTTTTTAAAAAAATGAATTGCTGCAGGAAAAAGAAATGGACAGCACTTTTTCCTCCCTTGCTTCACTTCAGATCACGTGACAACATTTAAACATAGGGTGCCGTGTTCAAGAGAGAGAACTCCTTCTTCCACTAACAACTACTTCTGCCCTTGATGGGAGTGACCTTGTGCACGGATACAAAACATTGCTGATGGATGAACTTCAAAAGCTTCAGAAGTTCAGTTCAGTTCAGTTCAGGTGAGCATCAGAGCATCAATTTGCTGTGCAAACCTTATTTGAACTGTCCCCGCCTACTGAGCCTGGAAAATACTGTGATGGGAAATGTCACAAGAATAGATTACCTTTGCAAGATGTTCAGTGCTGCATCTCAGTCTGATTGCTTCCTGAACTTAGCACATGAAGATAATAATTCTTCTCAATTATGGGTCACATCTGAGTTTTATATCCCTGGTGTGCAGGTAGGGTGGGTGGAATTGAGCCAGTTCATTGCTACTCTGCCTTTTGTTTTTTGCTGCATTGTTTGATGATGTTCACAAAATGGGTGTGAAGTCTTTGAATGCTTCAAAGTGCTGTGTTTTTTTTATTCATTGTTTTCCAGAAGAATCTTTATGGATGCAATGATCTGCAAACTCAGCATGAACAGGTGAAGGGAAACTCTGGAGTTTGAGAATCATTGGGCAGGATTCACCTCATCAGACATCAGCAATGGCCTGTGCAAGGATTCTGCTTGTGAAGCAGATTTACCTTCCTCCTTCACTGTGCCCCTCCCCAAATTGGCTAAGGGGGGTCAGAAACCTCCAGGTAGCACAGGAGGAGGAGAGTGGATGAATCATTCTGTCCGGCAAGCTGGAATGCTGGGAGAAAATCAAAGTGGCTACAAAAGAAATAACTTCCATCAAATTAATTTTTGACCCAATATTTTTTTTCTATTAAATTACACAAGAAAAATCAAAGTGGCTACAAAAGAAATAACTTCCATCAAATTAATTTTTGACCCAATATTTTTTTTCTATTAAATTACACTTAAGATATATCAGTTCAGCACCACAAAAAATGAATTCTTATATGATCACAGCCACAAGAAATCATTGCACTAAATATTGAAAAATACTGTCAGCTCCTACCATTCTGGGGTGGGAAATCAAAATCGATGGAAGACACCATTGTGTTCATGTTGACAAATCATATTAGCATCAAAGAGGGAAGCCAATACTGTAATCAATTCAACCAAATTGGAAACGCTTTATTGAGCACATTCTTCTACAGATGTTACTTTTATAGTCAGTATGTTGGATAAAAATAGATTCTTTCTTTAGTGCATTTGAATTGGAATAATTTTGTTTACAAATCTGCATATATTATATATATATATATATATATATATATATATATATATCACATAGGGTTGTATCTAATATATATATATATATATATCACATAGGGTTGTATCTAACTAAGCGATGCTCAAAACACACCCATTTAGTTCAATGGACTTAAGTTAATCAGGAGTTATTTAAGTCAACTGATGGACCTAGAATAAAAAGTTGGGACGACCAGCTGATAAAGAAGATGGCGCTCTTCCCCCCCCCCCACACACACACAATGCAATTGTGTATGGTGTATGTCGTCCATTACTTGAACCTGCTCATTTGATCTTTGTTTGCCCCCTTTGTTTGCAGATTTCCTTTGTTCAGATAGTAGATTTCATTGTACGTAAGATATATTGTTAGGCTACGTAAGTATGTTAGGCTAACCTGAGTTCATAGGAAATATTCAATGTGCACAGGTGGGTGGTCGTCTGAACTGAAGGCTTGCTTCCATCCCATAGGGGAAGGACAGCTAACCAGGTGCCACTGAGTGTTATTGGACTCCAACTCCCTTCGGTCCCCAACTAGCATGGCCAATGGGAAGGGGTGGTGGAAGTAGTATTTCAGCAACATCTGGAGAGCTACACATTTGCCACTCCTGCCATAGAGTGTAAACCTATGTAAACTACTCCTAAAACACTGCCAATGCAAACATGAATTAAATAACTGGGTGATTTTTACTAGTGAAATATATCATTACAGAGCGCTGTGTAGCCTATAAACAAAGATCTGAGTGGAATTTTCCATTACCAACTATGTCACAGAGGAGGTCGTTGGAGAATTGCAACAGGATTATAAAGTCTAATTAATGATCGCAAGTTAAAATAAATAAGAAATGAAACGAAACCTCTTTTGAACAGGGGTTTCATGCCAAGATGTTCTAGTGAGAAAACTGCTCTCCCTCTGACAATGTTTATTCAATGCAAAATGCTTCTTCTTCAATAGATGGGTCGTGACTTTAATACGAACCTCTGTCAACATTTTGCCACACCGAGAACAAACTTAGTGTGAGGCAGGAGGCCGCCTTTTAGCTATCTTTCTTCTGACGGGGGTCTCAGATTTGTATTTCTGGGAGGAATTCACTGCTTTTCATCATCTGGTCACTCAAATCCCATAAAACAAAGCTTGATGTTTGACAGAGCTTTGTTCTTAGTCTCCAACAGAGAGGCTGATGCCCATGTAACTTGATGAAACTCTGGCCCTTTAATATTTAACAATGCAAAGCTAAGTGGTATCTTAATTATAAATAACAGCAAGTTGCCGAAACTACAGTGGTATTGGAAACCTATTATGGCCCAGAATTCTTCAGAGAGAGATAATGTTTTAAATGCACGTATTTCACGCAGGGCCCAGTTGTCTCCAGCAATGTTCCATTTCTTAGCAAATCTTTCTGTCTGCCTTTTCTTTACCTGCTTCACCAGTCTGTGTGGGAGCACCATGTGGAAACTAAAATAAAGGAGATGCCAGCAGACTGGAGAACCTTTCACCTTTTATTTCATAGGGCATTCCAATTGTCCCTTCTCCCAAAAAAATGGCAAGGAGGGGAATCACACTTTCTCCCTACTTTAAGGATGCGCAAGTGCCTTTGTGACATCATCAACCATTGCTCCAATCCCCACTTTGAATCCCACTGGGTTCAAGCAAGCTGTTTTCTTAAAAACTAGCAGAAGCAACAGCAGAGTTGGCAGGTAGATTTTCCCTTCTTACTTCCTTGGCATGTGGTGGGTATTCAGAGGTCTTTCCACGGGAGGAAAAGGAGAAGCTAGTTGGCAGCATCAAAGCCACAGCTGTAGGTACAGTTACCTCCAAGTAAGAGCAGAATTAGAGAGAAATCCACTCCACTTAACAATGGGGAGGAGTTGTGGGGGTGGGAGACAGAGTCCCGCATCACCCGGAGGCTCCCAGCCACGCCATCACCCAGCCAACCAATCTGCTGACTGGGGGGCGTAGCTGGGCCCTATTTAAACAGAGGTGTGAGCCGGAAAGCTTCCTCTTGGCTCGCTTCCTCAATCTCCCTCCTGCCCTCCCTAATTTGCAGGTTTCGACTTTGGCCTTGCTATGGACCACGTCTGGATCCCGCTGAGGGGCCTGGTAGGAATTTTTCCACTTGGCAGATTGGCATGGGCTGTTTGGTTTTCACCTACCTCATAGCAATCGTCACAACTTTGTAAGGTTTGGTGGTTAGGCATTGGTTGATCTTATGATGGGGGAGGGGAGGTGTGGCCATCACCTGCCCCTCCAAGCTTAAGGGTATTCTGTTAAAGGAATCCGGAGGTGTGGATCTTGTCCCGAAGTCCGGGGCTAGGCTAGGGCCATGCCACGACCCCGTTGGGAACCCTGGGAGAGCTCGAGTTGGTTTGCATCAACGGGGCTTCCCCTATCAGTGGTTGTCCCTTACCAGACTCCCTGCATGACGGGCAGGAGTCAGATATAGTCGGGTCAATTCCAATGCCTAAGCCAATACCGCTCACATTCTGTAACCAATAAAGTTGTGGCCAAAATTTGCCCAATAACATTAACCTAATATCCGTGTCCTTGTGTCTCATTCATCAACGAGGGGGTAGTTTCGATGTCTCGACATGCAACTGCTGCTCCTGTCCCCATTGCTACACCTGACAAATAAAGAGAAGGCGGGAGTTATTCTCTGCGTCAGATTACAATCTTATCCGGAGAAGAACTCTGGGAACGGCAATGCTCATTTTGGATGGGAGGCAAGCTTGATGAGTGTCAACTCTGTATTTTCAATGGGGGAATTATGAGCTTCAGTGACATCACTGTTAGCAACCATTGCACATCACACTGTCAGGAAAGGGGCATAGACTGCCAGTGCATTCCATGGCCATAGCAATGGACCACATGGCAGCAGGCAGGTGAAGGTCTCAACAAATGGAGAGGCTGGCAATGGCTCTGAAATGAGGGCTGGAACTGTACTTTTGCATCCTTAAAGCAAGGGGGGAAGAGTGTTCCTAGGGAGAAACGCCATTTGA